>JAGDQO010001106.1:0-479657 GCA_018342035.1 Solanum appendiculatum
CTTTTATCAACAATTTTTTTTGTTGTTGCAAAAACTTTTTGCATCGGCTGTTATTGCCACAACATGCAACAACTTTTTTATTGTTGCCAAAAATACTTTTTGCAACAACAGTCAACATATGGCAACAAATTATTTATTGATGGTAAATTATTTTTAATATATTTTAATTTTTTAATATGTTGACAGAAAATTTGATTATCTCGAGGAGTTAATAAAAAAAAACATAATCAGTTGATGAAACCTGTTGGCGGGGAAGTTAAACAAGATGAGAAGGTAGTAATTTAATTATTTAGTTATTTTTTTGTGTTTATTAAGTTGCATTTTGTGTCATGTTTATATTTTGAGTCATGAAGGATATTGGTGGCCAGTCTATGCCATGTACGGTTGAAGATTCTGAACAAAAAGGTCATGTTGATCCTCAATACATTACTGATCAGTTATTTCAATAACCTACTTCATCCATACCAATGGATTTTCCTACTAATGATCAAGATATTGGTGTATCTGCAAACGAGGCTGAAGAATAGATCTCTGTCACTGAACATGAGATTGCAGGGATATATATATGATACATTGCTTCTGCCATTCTTTTAGAGTCATGTTGATACAAAAAATCAAATGTACAATGCTATCACAAATACTTGTTTGATACGTTAATATATTCACTGTTTAATTTTAGTTAAACTTGATACATTAGTCAATTACACCTAGCTAACTCAAGAATGTATCAGTCAAACATTTTGATACATATTACTAATTTAAACATAAATTATTCTGATACATCAGTTACATTTGATTGATTCATTACTAATTATTCTGACACTCTAACTTATTACTGATGCATGAATGTTAACATTTTATCATTAACGAATATTTTAATTATTTTTTAAAATAAATATACGTATAAACACAGAGTGATGATACATGCAATAAGGAACAAGTTATGGAGGATGCCACAGAGGTTCTGCCCACTACAGATCATAGTTATGTTCCTGAAAATGTAAGTATGCATATGAAAGGTGTTGTAAGTATAAAATTTTAAATCAGGATACATTAATTTATTAAATGTATCATTTTTTCATACTATATGCATTTCTTTAGGATACTGCAAGAGATGGAGCCCTCAAAATAACAAAAGAAGTGAGTGGAAATGAAGATGGTGATGCTACAATTCGACATAACATCCCATAATCTACAGCTGACCCATTATTGGTTGATACATCGGTAAAGTTTTCAAATGTTTATTGAAAAAATGTCCTTTTGTTTATTCAATTATATTTTATTTTTTTATAATTGTCTCACATCATATAGGATTCTACCACATCTACTTCAATATCATCCGGTACTGAAGCAGTCGTAGATACACTTATTTACGGATTGCCAGCTTCAATTGCTGCTCAACCACTGAAAGTGGTCAGTCCACATGAAATATCTTGCAGTGCTGATTTGCTATCTGACAGTTAGCTACCCATCGAACTCCCAGTCAAAGACATTGTACTTCATCATGATGCAAAGACTTTTGTTCAACGAAATAGAATGCCTTCAAAGATTTTACAATCTCCTTATTTGACTGCTTTTGGATCCAGCGATAAAGTCAAGATGAAAATAGATAATGATATTCGTCTCCATTCTCCATTTGAAGGATGTAGCATCACCTATACACCTAATGCATGAGTACAAACATTCAATTGTGAAGAGACTCCTTAAAACACATGTGAATAAGTGAGTTTTATATTAATATTTCTCTATATGATTTTTTTTTTTATACATTCTACTTATATTGACTTGAAACATTCACATAGGAAACTAAGTGATGATAAATATAGAGCAAAATCTGCTTTATTTAGTTTTTAAAATATGAATTTTGTTGTCACATTCCTCACGGATAAAAATTGATTCTACGTTATGTCTTAGCCAAATAAATGCCAAATCAAAGAGGTATAGTAGATAAATATCACTATACTTTACCAGATACATCTGTAATTATGAATCTGATACACAATGATGATGTATCATGTATCTAAAATCACATAGTAGTATTATTTGCACTTTATTTGCATGTATCAGTTATTGTGTATCAGATTGGCTGATTACTAAATTATGTTGATTTCTTCTGTTTTGTGCAGCACATAGATGTAGTTTTTTACTATCTCCGTAAGAAGTCAAAATTTCGAAGTCTGAATCAGTACAGATACACAACGGTCAATTGCTTGTTCATGTCATACATCAAAAATGCATATGATAGGTACTATTGCAGTCCGGCCGATGGAAATTTTAGTACCCAGGAAGACATGGCCCGCGGTGCTGTTGTATATGGTTATGAGAGGTCATTGATTAACATCATTAAAGAATTTTCTATCCCGACTAGATTACCATGTCATCTAGTAGATGAGATTTACATTCGATGAATTGTGACAGAGAATTTCATTGGTGTTGGTTGTGGTCGTTTTAAAACAGAGGCTAATATGTGTATAGGACTCATTATTGGGCTCAAGAAAAAAAGCTCACTCGGGTGAGATAAAAAAGTTGTCTATAATGCTCCCTAATTACCTTCAGGATAGTGAATTTTTTTAGGAAACGTAGAGAACTGACTGGTCAACCTTGGATGCTTACAAAGATAAAGAATTTGGTAGTATGTTGAAGCCACGACATCCATTTGATCTTGAATTTGTTCAACACATTATGCAACAAGGAAGCAAAAGCATGTAAGTAATGTATTAATTTATTCTTTATTATATTTTAATTCAATTTGATAATGCATCTTCTTCTTTTTGTAGTGATTGCGGAATGTTAGTAGCTGTCGTTGCTGAGTTTCTTAGTGACGAAATCAACATCCTATCAAATGGTTTCTGAGCTGATTATCTTCGCACAAGATATGGAGCATTATTGTGGAGATACGGTACTGAAAAGGCAAAGTCAGGCTATGTTATTGATAAAAATGATCCTCCAAAGCCCAAGGGTTATTTCACTCCACCATAGCAAGATGATTTGGTTCACGTCGAATAGTGATTATGTATCAATGAATTGACAACCTTTGATATTTTATTCCTTTTTTAAGACAATTTTACTTAAGCTTTAGAGAGTTACTCTAAAACCTGTTTCATGTCATTTTTGAATTTGAATATTTTTTGTTATTGCTTATATCATGTAAATTCTTATATTTGTGTTTTAATTATAGTGTTGTTGATACACTATACATCATCTGATACTTAAATCTTTCACATTATTCATTTAAAGTTCAGAAACATAAGTATCAGATTCATAACTAATTTAAATCAAATGTATAAAGAGTTCATTAGATTTCACTTAATGTATATGATACATTGGATATGAGTCACATCAATGCATATAGATTACATAATTATGTATCAGATTCACATAAGTTATTTATTATAAAGTAAAATTAATATGATACATTCAAAATCTATATTTTACTAAACACAACATGGCACAAATTGTGTATCAGATAAATCATTCACACACAAAATTGAATTAATTTTTATACGAAATAGAAAAACTCATATATATTGTATCAATACTTCCTATTCTTAACAATTCAATCTACTTTATAGAAATATAACAGTGAAAAATCAATATAAGTGAAAAACTATTCAACATGAACATGAATGTCTTATATAAATTCACTGATTCACTTGTCTTTGGGGAAATAAGTACAAGTTCTACAGTTATGACCTTCTTGTCCACAACGTCCACAACAATTTGTGTTTATTGTTATCTTTTCATCTGAATTTTTTTCTTCGCTTTCTTGTCAGCCAGACATTCTTTTGTATCTAGGTGACAACACAGTTTCATCTAAAACATTGACTGAAATCGATCATTCCTTCTTTTCTGTATTGAAATCATTGGAACTTCATAAGTCTTTGCTAATGCATCTGACTTGTAGTAATCAGAGCAGTATGGATGCATATTTGTAACATTCTTGCTTTTTAAAACTGCAATTGCGTGTGCACAATGTATCTCGTTTAGTTGAAATCTACCATAATTACATATTTTTCTCTCAAGGAAAACAATGTATCTTCTTCCAGCTTCATAAACTGAAAAAATAAACTTAGATGATGGAACAACCTGCAAACATTAAAAAATTCAGTGATACATTAGATGGAATTTCTTTTTTGATTTGGAATTTTCAAATCAATACCCATATAACAATAAAATGATACATCACAACAGATACATAATATATATATATATACACAAAGTTTAATGCATACCCTCATTATTGAACATTTAGATACGTTTACTATCAAAACTTCCTCAAATCGTCTCCCCAATGTTTCCTTTGTATATGATGCTATTTATCTGTTTTTACAGTTCCAAGAGCCAAATAGAATTCTAGCCTTTTCCAAGAAATCTAAAATAGGTAGCTATCGTGCCTTAACAAGGCAACCATTGATACATTCAGCGATGTTGGAAGTCATCATCCTACCTCTGTTTACTGTTGCATGAACTCTCGACCACTTCATACCCACCATCCTCTAGGTACTCCTTAACCTTGTGATTATTTTTTCTACTTTAGCCATTAACTCCTCAAAATCTTATTTTCGATAAGCCTTGGTCATTGAGTAAAACAGATCACTTAGGGTGGTTCGGCTCCTCTTGAAGTTTGTACAAACATTCTTCCAAAGATGTCATATGCATGCATAATGAGGTACATTTGGAAATACAATGCTTACACTCTTCATAATACTTTCATTTCTATCCGATACAACACAAATTTTTTCATGCTCCTCAAATGCATTTTTGAATTGTTCAAAGAATCATGTCCATGAGCAGTCCTTTTCGGTGTCTACAACTCCATAGGCCAATGACAATATGCAACCTAATCACAAATCATCTCATATGAGTTTTATGAATCATAACAATTATATAATGTATCATTTATTATATAAGACATCAAAATCACCATTACAAATTTACATACCTGCACCACTGAGTGTGCTTGCGGATACAAAAATTCCTTTGTAAGCTCCACTAAGATGTGCACCGCTAACAACAACTATCGGTCTACAGAACTCAAACCCCCTCATAAATGACCTCAAGGCTATGAACAAATACATGAATTCATTTTTATCTGATTTGTGCATCCTTATATATGAATTTGGATACACAGTATTTAGCATGTATTTGTAGCTCGACATCTACTTATATCCGTCGACTGGTTTACCCCTTATCATTTCTAGTGCACGTTTCTTAGCACACCATGCTTACTGGTAAGTAATCTCAACAATATATAATTCTCTAACATCTTCGATTACATCTTTCGGAGTATGAATTCTTTTATGGTTGACCAATTTAGGAGTTGTCGCACCCGCAACAAAATCAATTGTTGCTTGTACTTTGGCTAGTATTCTATCTACCAATGGACATGTATGTTCACTATTGAAGTATCTCACTTTAAATACATTTGAATTCTTCCTACATGAAGACTTCATACTCTAATCACAGTCATCCGAAAAACAAACTAACACATTGCTGCACAATTTTATAACCAACTTTCAACATATAACAAATACATTACACATAATAAATGATACAACCATTCACAACAATCCAACACAGATATATATTAATGTATCATACAATTTTTTATTAATAGATGTTCTCAATCTCTGACAATAATAATAAGGAAAACACAGTAATACATAGTTGCAATTTATCACTAATCTTACTTGTTCATATATACCCTAATTGTCCGATACATGTTATTGTCTACAACTATTACATGTATTAGACACACAACAACAACATGATACATTTCACACCTTGTAATTATACGAGATACAATTAAAAAAGAAAAGATAATATTTCATGTATCATTCAAACAAAAAAATGAAAAATTCAAGATACAATATTATTAATTATCTTAATAGATTATACATACACTAATGTCTGATACATATTATTGTGTTCAACTTACTACATGTATCAGGTACATAACAATAACCTGATACATTTAGAACCAATTGTATCAGACTTATCCATTCCTATATTATGATAAATTACAAAAAAAAAATCACATGTATCTGATACTTTATAATAATCACACATTGAAATACAAAACTAAAAAATCAGAACATATGCAACAAACTAGTAATATATCAATTTGTAATTACTAATGTATCATTACTAATATATCTATATACAACTTCAAAAATCAAAACAAATTGATTATGATAAAATAATAATGGTCACATACCTTTTGTTATCAGATCTTTTGACTCGAAAAATGAAGCTATGATCTATTTTGTATTTTGCCATTGCAGCCACTAGAGTTGCTTTACCCTTGTACAATTGCTTCACCTTCACATCCGTACTGTTTGTATCAACTAAATAATTTGTTGTCACCAATTCTGGTATGTAACATGAATCACCAATTTTTTATTCAACCATGTTAAGAGCATGTGCGTCCCTTTTCCCACCTTCAACACACACAATTGCACCTATTGATGCATCAAAATTTTATATCTCTTTAACATTTTTATCTATTGTATCAATACACAGTGGATACATATCAAACTCAATCTCATGTTTCATCACCTCTATGTACAACTTCACTCCCATATCATTCCTAATAAACATTGGAGAGGAATTACCTTCTACAATATATCAGATCTCAATTTTTTTCTCAATTCATCAATATTTAATTCAGCTGAAATAAGATTCAAGAATGAAATATTTTCCCAACCATTATCCCATCACTTTTGTGTCGTTCATATCTAATCTCACTTTCCTAGATTTCCGAATGCCTCAACAAAATTGAAGTATTCATTATGTATCTAGTCAAATTTTCAATAAAAAAATTGAATCAAAATTAAGATGTTCTTCGACTAACAGGAGAAACAATTTGAATTTTGAAATTTTTCGTTCTGTTAGGATTTCCTTATGCCTGATTGACAATGAGGAGAAACGTAAGCGTAATTAATGGGATTTAATTAGATTTTTTATTTTTATATTCCTATTTTAGCGTAACAAACTGATAGTTATTGTATCAGAATTAATGTATCCGAAAGGTCCAAATTTTAAGGGATTATTATAATTAAAAAAAGAGTATGGATAGGTTGTAATTTGTTCCTTACAGTATGAGATTTTAAAATTTTTCACATTTATTATTTAGCCCATTTTGATCCAAGCCCAAACATATTTAACTAACCAAATGTAAACTTTGGTCTTTTGATTACACATGATCAGTTTAGAAGCTGGCAAAGAAAGGCATTATGTACTAACTAAATGTGAAGGGCAGATATAATAAAATAAAAGTAATCAAAATAACATTAAAAAAAATGTTTGACAAAAACTATATATAGCGCACTGATTTAGTGGCACTATATAGGATCTATCAATGGATTACGCTTAATGATCATTACCATTGATGGAACTTCTATAGCACATAAAATTAGTGTGCTATATGAAGGAAATACATGGCAGCATGCTCGCTTTTTAATTTGTTTATTTATTTACATACACATATATGACAGGGCATTTTTCTCCTTTTTGTTAGCCGTAATGTTCAGGTCTGTACATGCTTATTAATTAATTTATGGGATTTTTCATCAACACAAATATCTGATAATTTAATCTATCAAAATTATGATAGATAGAAAAAAATCACATAATATTTTTGCTTTTGCTGAGAATTAAAACTTACAATTTTATAATTTAAATCCCACTTGACTATTAAGGATGTAATGACCCTAAAGGTTATTTTTGGTAATTTTTACAAAATGACCGTTTTACCCCTCTCGAGAGTTTCCCCGAGTCATGTTTGATCAGTATCCGAAGTTGATTTTCTGAAGTTTCTTGTTAAGTTAAGGTTTTTGGAAAGTTTTGAGTTTTAAAAGCTTAAGTTGTCAAAAAGTGGTATTTGAGGTCATTCAGAGTTTCGGAACTCGGAATGAAATTCCGTCGATTTCATCAGCTCCGAAATGTGGAATTTGGTTTAGGAGAGTTGATTGAATCAGATTTGGGGCTATATCGGGGATTTGAGGCCTTGAGTTGGAAACTAGTGAATTTTGGCCATAGAGTTAACTTTGGTCAACATTCAGAGATTGGGTGCTCGGAATCGAATTCCGACAATTCCGTTGGATTCAAGGGATAATTTTAGGCCTAGGAGTGGCCTTGGTGGAATTTTTAGAGGTCTCGAGCTTGATTTGAGTTTTTGAGGCTTAAGTTAGTTTAGTTGCGCTTTATCGGGTTCCGGGTCAAGGAGACCTCAAATTGGAATTCCGACTATTCCATTGAGTCCGGAGCATCGAATTTCGTAGGGTAGTATATATGATTTGTGTGCATGGGGTTCCAAACGAATCCCGAGGGTCCACTCGGAGACTTAGTGCATTGTTGATTTTGCTGTTGTCTGGTGCTTGAAATTTGGCCTTCGCGTTCGCGGAGGGTACTTGGGCGGGTTCGCGGAGCTTATATTGAGTTGGTCTCCGCGTTCGCGGAGGCTAATGGGAACGTGGAGGCTAATGGTCCTCGTTCGTGGAGAGTAAAATGCCTGAAACAGTGTAAATTCGAGAAAACACCCATTTTTACCATTTTAAAACTTTTGGAGCTCAAGAAGGCGATTTGAAAAGAGATTTTTTATGGGAATCGATCGGGTAAGCGATTTTAACCCTTAATCTTCAATACCCATTGATTATAACTCGATTTTAACTTGAATTTGAGGTTTTTAAAGGAGGAAATTTGGAGATTTTCAAGAATTTCAAAATTGTGATAAAATGGTGATTGTGGTCTGATTTGAGCTCCGTTTTTTAATTGGTTTTCACCAATGGATTTCTAATGCTTTGAGGATCATTTTCATGTAAAAAATTTTGAATTTAAACCCCATTTTTGAAATCAAATTTTCGAGCCATTTTGACCCTTTTGCCCGAATTTTGTGTTCTTGGTGTCGATAGTTTCGGAATTTGATATTGAATCATAATTTGAATAGAGTGTGGTGCTTTGGATTACTTTTGAAAAGGAAAGCTCCGGTTGTTAATTGATCGCGATTTTGACTAAGGCAAGTGAACTTTTAAAACTCTGTAAATCTTGTAGAATCTCGAATTTCCTTTCCTGTATGCGTTGGGGAGTAATGGGAATGAGGATTCGGGTTGAATTCTCTCATGAACTAATCTAAATTGATCAACGGGGTCAATAAAAAGGTAATGTGTGATAATGTTGTGAACTAAAGTGTGTTGTGCCTTGATCTCGATATCGATGTGTAGTTGTGAAATGCTTTGATGACTTGTTATGATTGTGAATTTCTTGAATTGATTATGTCCTCATCATTTGTGTGAACATGCTTGCATTTTATTCTTGAACACTGTGATGAGATGATTGATTGTGATGCCGAGGTTTCTGCCGGCGATTATTATGCATGCATGACCATTGCATGTGCATCTGCATTCATGTATATTATTGTGTGTTGAATATGATTCTTGTGATTGACTTTGTATTACTTGCGAGTTGTGACTTATGTTTCTGAACTGTGATTATGGAGACTGTTGAACTGTGTATTGGAATCTGTTAGGTTGGGCTTATTTTCTGTGCAGGTTGTAGTTATGGAGGTTCGGTTGGGTTGAAAGGAGTTCGCGTATTTGGTTAGATTTGTCTTGTCTTGTTAGTTGATTTGCTGAGTACCGTGTTATTTGATACTCACCCTTGCTTCTACACTTGTGTAGGTTCCTAGCCCAGATTGTGAGCATCTCTTTTCTTTACCATCTAAGGCTTTCCAAGGAATCGAGAGAGATAGCTATCATCCGCCGTCGAACTCTCTTACTCTTGTTTTTATGCTTTGTTATACTTGGGAAGCAAAGACATATTTAAGACTTGTATTTTCCTTTGAATTCTGTCATTAACGGATTGTACATGTGACAACAAATCTTGGGGAGGATTGTTTAAGTTTGAAGACTTCCGCTTATATTGTTCTTCTGTATTTTGCTTATTTTCACTTTATTTCTGCTTTGTTGGATTTAGGCTGACTTGTCCTGGTGAGATAGGACAAGTGCCATCACACTCGGTTTTTGGGTCATGACAAAGGCATACCTTTCTTGTGCCAATATAATTTGACATTTCTCAGGCTAAGAAAAATACTACTAATTGGGTTAAGGTCTTATTTCGATTTACCTTCTTTTAAAGTCAAATGTTGTAATACTACGAGGGTGTTTGGATTGACTTAAAAGTTGATTAAACCTATTTTTAAGCCAGTTTTTGACTTCTGGAAGTGTTTGGCAAATATAAAAAATAGCTTAAAATAAGTCAAAAATGACTTAAAATAAGTTGGGAAGTGTTTGGCAAGGTCAAAAATGACTTAAAATAAGTTTAAAATGACTTAAAATAAGTGAAAAACCAAAAGTAGGTCACCTCCTACTTTTTATTTTTTTACTTAAAAGTCATTTAAGTTTGACTTTTTATTTTTGATTTAAAAGCTACTTTTTTAAGCCAATCCAAACGGGCTCTACGTTATGTAACATTGTTGCTTTGAGTTTTGTTATGTACTTTTTTTTAAATGACTGTGGTGTTGGGTTAGTTTTCGCGTATCTCAATTAATTTCATGGGATACCTGCCATTTCCTACCAACAACAGGTATCAGGTAACTCTGTCCACCAAGGAGATGGGAAGAATCATCTAGTGTTTTTGCAAGTTGTTACGTTTTACTTTTTGAAAGTCAAATTATATAAATTGACCAATGTTTTAATTTAGACTTGTAACTTATACTATACTTTTTGTATAGTTATTAAATTTGAATTTAAAAAATATTGAATTAATCTAATACAAACTCCAAAGACAAGTCAAATTAATTTCCAAAAAGTGAAATGTGTCAACTATTTTGAAACAAGGAAGTACCATCTTTATACGTTTTTCATCTTGAGCTGTTATTTTGTATATTGGTAGCTAATGAATAACAATATCAAACTTTTTGGTAGAAGATTAATACGGTGAGGCAAGATGTAACATTATGCATACTTAAGAAACTATTCGAACCTACCATCAAACATACGATATCAACTTTTTTCAAATTCCAACATAGCTTCAAGTTAAGCTACGGATAAGAATGGAAAATAGGCAGTAGCTAACCTATATATGTTAAATAACAATTCATCATATATTTTACCTATAATTACCTAATGATTGCTCCCCATTAATCTCGATCATATGACCTAAGTCCAATTTTTAACATAACTTAATGAATAGCAGTTGCACTTCCATTTAATCTGCACTTTAGTGATAAATTTCCTTCTGAAATCAATATGTGTTTACCTCAGAAGCTAGTGCTTTTCTTGTATGGGGGTTGAAGTACTACTCGGAGTTATTCCTACTTTTGCCGCTCTTCAGTCAGTTCAACGATTGTTGGGATACTTTTTTCCATGTCGCGTGGGAGGGTTCTCGTTAGTTTTTTTCAGACAGAAAATACCGTTAAACAATTCCATAACTCAACTCAATTCTCTATTTTACTCTTTAAAAATAATTTTTTTTTCTCTTTAATCAATATTATATTATTATTTATATTTCATAAAATAAATCATTCGTTTCTTTTTTCCAAATAATCACTTTATATAATTTTCATGTAATATAAAATTTTATTTTTTCAAATTCTTTATTGAATATAAAATTATATTTTATTCTAAATTTCTAAATAACATAAATTACAATCTAATATTATATAATATACAAATTAGTGGACAATTCAAATAAAGTGAAATCATACATGAAATACAATTACATAAACATTACATAAATACTCAACTTTCAAGATTATTACGCTGTTCTCATAAATGCTCTATTAATGCATTAGAGAGTTCAAAATGAGCGTTTTTATCCTTACTTTTTTTATGTCTAGATAAAAATTGTTCAAATCGGAGACCCACTACAAGAAAATACACTTATTGCTACGAAATTTAAGCTATGAATTTGAAAAACATAGCTATTACTTAGGAATAGCCATAAAAATTCAAACTTCGTGGCTATCTAAAAATTCGTCAAATTTCTTAGCCACAAATATTAAATTGACAAAGCTAAATCCTTATGATTGCTATAATTGCTAACAATCGTGGCAATAATTACCTAAATAGCTACAACTTTACTGCTACAGTAAAAATTTGTAGCTAATTATAAATTTTTTGTTACGCAATAAAAGTAATTGTAGCAATAGTAACCCTTTAGCCGTAATAAGTTATTTGAAACAAAATATTGTAGCTAAATAAATAATTTTGCTTCAAGTTATAAAAAGATGTGGCAATAGTTAAACGAATTAGCCATAAAATTTTTGCTATAGTAAAATTTCGTAACTAATTATTAATTTTTGCCACCAATTTAAATTTATCGTAGTAATAATAACCTTTTAGCCACAATAACTTATTTGAAGAAATAGTTGTAGAGTTGTAGCTAAATAAATAATTTTGCTTTAAGTTATAAAAAATTGTGGCAATAATTAAATGAAATAGCCACAGATTTTTTTCTATAATAAAATTTCATAGCTAATTATTAATTTTTTGCCACGAATTTAAATTTATCGTAGTAATAATAATCTTTTAACCACAATAAATTATTTGAAGAAAAAATTGTAGCTAATTTTTTTTTCAGTTATAAAAGTTGTGGCATAATGAAAATATAATCATAGATATTTTGCTATAATAAAATTTCTTAGTTAATTACTAAGTTTTGTCACGATCGAAACTTGTTGGAGCAATAGTAACTTTTTATCCATAAGAAGTAATTCAAAATAAAATATTATAACTAAAAAATATTATGTTTTGAGTACCAATAAATTGTGGCAATAATTAACTTAATAGTTATAATTATTTGTCATGACAAATTGATATAGCCATGTAAGCACAATTGAGGTGAGACGTTTTGTTTGATATGAGGTGAAACGTAAGCCTTGAGGTGCTTCATCTTGTGTTCAGGATTGTTATACGACTCGGACCTCTTCTATCGAACAATATGTTTATCGAGCTAGCTTAATTAGAGATGTTAATTTTTCTATCAATTCAATTTTACAAGATCTTAATTTTTAAGTTTTAAATATAATTTAAATAAATAGAAGTTATGTCTAATTAATTTGATTAATTAATTATATCAAATTTAAACAAAATCAACTTCAGTATTCCCTCCTCAAACTTCATCTTGATCAAGTGCTTTGAGAATTGTTATTTAATTCAAACATATTCTATCGATATAATACATGCTCATCGTTCAATTTGATTCAGTATTACAAACATATATATTTGTAAGTTTCAAATATAATTTGAATAAATATTGCATTAATAACTTTGTTCTTTTCTTTATTATTCTCAATATGAATTTTCACTACAATATTTTTTTTCAAACCTATTTTATATTATTTTACTTGAGCTAAGAGTGTTTCAAAAATATACTCTCTACCTTTAGGGACAAGGTCTACATATACATCACTTTCCAAAATTTCACTTATAAGATTACACTAGATATGCTATTATTATTTTTGTTATAACTAGTAAGTCTCGAATATAATTTAAACAAAACTTCACCAATAATTAAGGTCGGTCGACCTTCATCGTAAACAAGTACTACCTGAAAATTGTTATTGACCTGGAGCTTTGTTATTCAAAACAATCTTAACAAATTTAATGTAATTAGATGTTTATATATAGTTCGCTTCAATTTAATTTAATATGATTTTACTCATAATTAGTTATTACTAAAAATAAGATTTAGCGACAAACAAATAATATAGCTAAATAGTAAAATTTATCATTAATTATATTTTGTGTTGAATTGACAACAAATTTCTCTTAACTATGAGAAAAGAAGCAACATATGTGACAAAGTCGAAGCTAATTCAAGGTCTTTTAGATACTAATTTTAAGTTTTAAAAATAATTTATTTAAATAAGTAATTTTTTTTTTATTGCTTTGAGTATTAGGAGGGAAATTGATGAATTCACAAAAATTTCCCTCTAATTTATTAAAAACTGATGAGTTAACTTAAAAATCAAAACAAAAGTAAAAAAATTTCCCTCCAAATTATTTTATGCCTAAATTACCTCTTTATTTCCTATATTAATAAGTCAAAACCCTAAAAGCCTAGCACCCAAAAGAAAATTTTTGTAACCAACTTTCAACATATAACAAATACATTACACATAATAAATGATACAACCATTCACAACAATCCAACACAGATATATATTAATGTATCATTCAATTTTTTATTAATAGATGTTCTCAATCTCCGACAATAATAATAAGGAAAACACAGTAATACATAGTTGCAATTGTTACAGATACAATAAAAAGAAGCTATTGTTTTATGTTCCATTAAAACAAAAAAAATGAAAAGTTCAAGATACAATATTATCACTAATCTTACTTGTTCATATATACACTAATTTCCCAATTTCAACTTTTGTTTTCATCAGAACCAAGGTAAATTATATATTTTTTCTCTTGCTTACTTTTTATTATGATTAACAAAGTATCAGTGGCCGAGTGCACTCCTTTCTTCCTTTCTTCTTCTTTTTTTTTATAATTTTTTTAACCAATGAGTAGCCATGCTCTTTCTAATTTCTTTTGTGCGAGTATATTATTTGCTTTCTTTCTTTGTGTTTGTTGTGATTTTATTTTAACAAAAGATTAACGTGAAATCCAATGGAAAGCGGGTATTGGACTATCATCTTATTCATATATTGTTCTTGAATTGAACGTTCCTTTTCTTATAATTTTTATAAAAATCGACTATTTAATATTTACAGAAAAAGTCAATTATATTTGTACACCTTACAAATACTTGTTTGCAATTACATATGAGTAGAAATGGTCTTTCGAAAAAAATTACTTGGTTGATTGATAATGATGATGGTAACTTTCTAAGAGTTCTAAAACAACTTTGATCAAAGAGTCATGAAAGCATCAAAATTGATATTTAGTAAATATTGAGTTCTTTTTAAATTGAATATTTTATTATGTCATCTACTTATTTAGCCTATTTTTTAATTGTTATTGCAGCTTGTGAATGATGGATGAAAGCATCAAGAGTGATGGGACTTGAATAGCTATTTTCTCTTGTAAAAAAATATTGATATGTTAGAGTAAAAATGATGTTTCACTATTTTGAATGATATTGTTGAACATTTATTAAGTTTTTTCTCTAATATATGTATTTATTACACAATTTAAGATATTCCGCACAATTTTTATAAATTTCATGTCAAATCTTAGCTACATAATATGAATTACTAGCTATAATTTTTTTGAATTTGTATCAAACAATACATAATTCCCATGTAAATAACAATATATATACACATTTTCATAGCAAATAAAGAACTTTTTAGCTACAATTTATATCTTGTAACAATGAAATGTGAAATTTTAGTTATGAAATTTTGATTTTGTAGCTATTCATATATATACTCCCATGATTTCCACATACAAAGAACATAACTAAAGGAAATTTAACTTTCATAGCAAATAATTTTTTTAAGCTTCCCTGCTATTACATCATGGCTAAAGGTATGAATTATTGGCTACAATATAAAATTATTTGTAGCAAATATATAAGTTATAGCTATGAGTTTTTTAATTCATAACTAAATATGAGTACTATTGTCACGAGATAAATTATAGAACTAGCCATAAAATTTAAGTTTTTGTGGCAAGTAGATTAAATCTTTTGCTACAATACAACACCTTGTGGCTACTATAAAAAAGATAGCTATCAATTTTATTTGTCGTGACACAAGAATAAAATAATTTGCTATAATTATATTTTTGTGGTTGAAGCTTGTTTTCATTGCAACTACAAACAATTGTTTTTTTTGTAGCTTTAAGTAAAAATTCTTAGCCATGGATCATGTAAAGTTTGTAGCTAACTCTTAGCCACACTACATTTTGCTACGAATGCTATGAAAAAAAATATTATAGCTAAAGTGTTTAGCTACGGAAAATTTCATATTTAGCTGCAATGTATTTTGTAGCTTTAAAGGCATTTTCTTGTAGTGAGAATTTCATGCAACAAGAACAATTACGAATAATTGAAAAAAGAAATCAACAAGCACAACCATAGTCACAACTACAACAATTCTTTGGATCATACACTAATTTTTTCGGATATTGTTAAATTTGGAAACGACCTACCGGATTACTTAATTATTGTTGTGATAAAATTATTATGTTATGTATTGTATTGTTATCTTATAATTAAATTATTATATTATGTATTTGAATTTTAAATTAAAATTTTCATCTTATCATTTTAATTTTGTGCATTCTTCATAGTGAAAATTAATGATAATATCAAATTATATTAAAGTGATGAAAATTTAAAAAAAAATTGAAATATTATTAATTCAGGATGAAAGCAGTATATATTAAATAATATATATTTTAAAATGTTATATTACGTTTAAAAAAATTATTAATATTAGAGATTTAATTAATGGCGTTATATGAAAAATAATAATAAAATAATGAAAAAGTGAAATAGAGAGTGTAAATAGTACTTATTCACCTCTCAATAAATGAAGAATAGAGAGTGAATTAACGAATGGTTGGAGAGTGCATTCTTTATTTTACTCGAATGGAAAGTAAAATAAAGGTGGGTTGGAAATAGGTCTTAAATCTTAATGAGGTTATTTTATTTTTTGTTTTTGCAGGAAATTGCAAAATATATGGAGAAAACAAGAGCGGGTAGTAATGGCTGGTGGAGCTAATGTGACTCTCATATTTTATTTGGCTGATCCTGGTGATGCTTTTTTAGTCCCCGCACCTTATTACCCAGGGTATGCATGTATTAATCATATATATTTTGCAGACAATTACTGATCCATATTTACAAATTAATACAGATTTATGCTGGAGAACTGGTGTACAACTTGTGCCCAACAATTTTAAGATTACTATAGAAGCTGTCAAAGAGAGATATGAAAAAACCCTACAAGCAAATATTAAAGTCTAAGGCTTGATCTTGACCAATCCTTCTAATCCATTAGGCACCATTTTAGACAGAGACACACTAAAAAACATCTTGACCTTCACTAACGAACACAACATCCACCTTATTTGCGATAAAATTTATGTTGGCACCGTATTTGATGCTCCACGATTTGTCAGCATCGCTGAAATTATTGAGGACAACGAAATTTGTGTTAATAAAAATTTGATACATATTGTGTCTAGTCTTTCGAAAGACATGGGTTTTCCAGGATTTTGAGTGGGAATTGTGTATTCTTGAAAAAATGGGAATTAAGTGCTTAAAAAGCAATGCTAGCTGAGGACTCTACTGAAAGAAGCAACACTTAGTATCACTATGGAAACTGATCATAAGCGACGCGAAGCTCAATGTCTCACCTGGATCTTCATTTAATATAATTGACTCCTCGAAACATCTTTAAATACTTTTTTTTTCTACATAAGGCACTATGCAACCATCTAAGAATTCATCATCCATTCGATTTTGCAAGTCATTCTTGATAATCTTCATTGCTGAAAAAGCTCTTTCAACTGTAGCAGTGGCAACAGGTAGAAGCAAAGCAAACTTCACTAAAAGAAATACGAGAGAATAGTTTAAATGCTTCTTTGTCTCAACCAACTTTCTTGAAAGTTTCCCAAGTCCACCCAAATTGAAGAACCTTTCATCAATATCACGAACATCAATAATGTAATTAACAAGCTGATTCTCAAGAGCTCTCATGTTGGATCCATCAAAGTCATCGGGATATAATTCAGCCATTCTCATTATCTTCTTTATGTCAAGACTAGAAAATGAATCAATCGGATTTAAGCAAGATACTCCATTAAGCAAATCACTTGTCACCTCATTGAAACGGTCATTAAGTTCTTGTAGCTGCCAATCAATAATTTTATAAAAAACATCCATGCGATAATGATGCAAAGTACCACATATTACTACTTTACGCCGTGATCTCCCAGAATTAGCATATGGATCATCAAAATTGGGTAATGGAATGCTATGCTTGATAAAAAATGCTTCTACCTTTTCTTTAAGTGAATCCCATCCAATATTTTTTTTTAAGAGAGGATCTCATTCATTATCCCTTAAAGCTTGCAACCTTCTCTTTGCTACCTTTACAAGAATCATGGCATTTGCAATATCTTGCTCTTTTTTCTGTAATGAAACATTAAGATCATTTGTGATTCCTAAAATATCACTCATCAAATGCAACAAGAAAACAGTCTCAAACATTTGACAACTTCTGAGAAATTTCGATGTGCTTGCTCTTTCTTTCAAAGTACTTGCATTTACAACAAGAGTATCAAGTACATCAACAATAGAGTCAAAGCTACTAATAAAGTTTCCAAATGACTTGTAGTGAGATCCCCAACGAGTATCACCGGCTTTAATAAGACCAAGTTCTTGATTCAACCCTCTACCTATTTCTAGTTCACCCATATCCAAAGCTTCTCGGAGATACTTTTTTGAGATTCTCAAAAATTATCCACACGTTTAAAAGAAGCTCCCAACACATTTAAAATATTTGAAATTAATAATACAAGTTCACCAACTTGAACACACTTTTTAGAAACCGCAACAAGAGTCAGTTGAAGTTGATGAGGAAAACAATGAACAGAATGAGCCGATCTACTTTCTTGTCTAATCAACGTTTTAAGACCACCTAGCTCACCTTGCATATTGCTTGCCCCATCGTAACATTGCGCACGTACATAAGATAAAGTCAAAGAGTGGTGAGCAAGTACATCTACAATTGCTTCCTTTAGAGATAAATCACTAGTATCTTTAATATGAACAAGTCCAATAAATGCCTCCATCACAAAACCCCTTTTGTCAACATATCTTAGACAAATAGCCGTTTGCTCTTTGCGTGACACATCTCTAGATTCATCAACCAATAAAGCAAAGTAGTCACTATTTATATCCTCTATTATAGCCTTAATTGTTTCAATCTTACACGCGGTCACAATATCTTTCTGGATGTCATGAGAAGTCATTTTATTATTTTTTGGAGCTTTTTCTAACACAAAAGGTTTAATTGTTTCACATCTAGCCGCATACCAACAAAGAGCTTCAAGAAAATTTCCCTTGTTCAATGACGATTCACTCTCATAATGACCACGGAATGCAAAACCTTGATTCAAGAGAACTCTTACCACATCGATTGAAGCGTTTAAGCGAACCCAATATTCATGCTTACTTTTATCATCCGACTTGTAAAATGCGGCCTGAATGGATTGTTGTTCTCGCATGAGATCTTCACACTTTCTTTTGGATTGATTATGAATGCTACTCGGTGGACCAATATGTGTAGCAAAGCTATCCTTTCTAATCAATTTGTAAATCCTTTAGTCGAAAATACATTACCACCACCTTGATTAATGTTTTCTCCTTGAAATAAATAACAAGGTAAACAATAAGTAGCATCCGCACTAATACTGTATTCCAACCAATCACGATATTCATCAAATCACGTATAAACAAAACGACGTGGTGTTCCAAAAATATCAGGGAACTGATGAGTTCGAGGTTGACAAGGACCTTTTATGATGTATGCCCTCCTTATCTCATCACGAAGATTTGGATGATAATTCAAAATTGGAGTTCTTTTCACCGGATCAGCCTTTAAATCATTTACATCAAATTCTTGTCTTTGGGAAGAGTGAGATGGTGTTACTATTTGGTCGACATTTTCATCTCGGCGTAGTTGATTTTGATTTTGAGACTCCAAACTTATTTTGGGTACTCTAGGAAAATATTTCTCCAGACTCATTGAACTCCAAACTGAAATAGCAATCAAGTGTACCACACTTATTAAAAATCAATCCACAATACACCAAATATTTGATCCATACTCGAATAAATAAAGTAGCTTTCAAATAAAAATTAAGATATACAAGTCTTTCAACACATGATTAGAAAAAACTAAACCAAAGGAAAAAAAGAATTAAGAAATACCTTTTCACACTTCAATGACGATTGAGGAACTAATATAACAATGAATAAAGCTTTCAATTTCTTAAAACTTGCAAATATGTATGAAATTTGAGAAGAGAAAAAGGTAAAGAGTAAAGTTATAAAGGGTTTTTGGGAGAAGGAGAAGACAAAAAACTAAAAGGTTAAAGGATCCTTTATTTAATGACTATGAATCTATTCCTTTTATTTAAATTAAGAAAAGTCAAAAGCGGACTTTTGTTTTCTTTAACTTAAAAAATGTCACTTTTGTTCTTTTTTTAAAGAGAAAAAAACGGAACAAAAAAGAAATTAAAAAAAACGCATAAGCCTGGGTTCGAAAGCTTAAGTCTTGCCTTTTTTAAGAGGAAAAAAGGAACAACAAAAAAATCAAACAAAACGCCTAAGCTTGGGCTCGAACCCTGGCCATTGGGGCTAATTTGCACAACCTTTACCATCACGCTATCTCCTTTTACTTCGTGAAGGGTGTTCAACCATTAGTATATATCCGAAATTATCGATATTTAATATATACCCTCACGAAAATTTTCCAGCAAGGTTGTTCATCTGACCAACCTCGCTTAGGCGTAACTCCGCCCCTGCACAACCCGCTAGTGATATTGTCCGCTTTGGCCCTAGGCCCGTACAACTTTAAAATGCATCACTAGTTGGTAAAGCCTGCTTACTTATATATCCAATAACTTTCTTGTGTTTTTGTCAATGTGGGACTTCTCGCCTTAAGTTAGGACGTCATAGTTACCCTTTTGTTAAAAGACACTGCAAATGCTAAATGAAATATACAGACAGAAAGTGAAAATAAAGTTACTTACTACTAGTCTTTCTCTCATTTTCTTCTTGTCATTTTATTTTATTACACAGTCTTTATTTTATAACCAATTGAGATGACTTCTAATCATTTTACTAAAGGAGTTGAGCTAATTTTCTTTTTCCTTAAATATACAAAGAAATCAAAAGGTATATATTACTAGTTATCATCTTTGGCCATGAATCTCATTCATAGAAAGGTATACGTTTTGTTTCCTCAACTTTAAATAGTTTTTCACCAACAAATTTTTATTGTCCTTGTCAACTGTCAAGATTATCAAATATAAGATGATTACCTTTATATTTCACATTAAAAGATGCTATGGAAATAAGTTATTTCCTATACTAAAGTTCAAAAAAAATAAATTATGCTTATTGTATTTTTACACAAATAGTGAACTGTATATGTATTCATCTTTTTTTTACATTAACATCTAAGTACACTTTGAAGATCACCTCCAGGAAAGAATAATTTTTGGAACTAACTAGTGGATTATGTGATCCAACACAATTACTCAAATTCAAAGATTAAAGGTAAAAATAGTGTCCATTAAGTTATTTTAGGAGAATGTTTGAATGGATAATTCTTCATTACTCATATTTAATATACGAATTATTTTTCATTATTTTTGTTATATTTGAACCTGGTTATACTACAACAAACTTCATTATAATGGAGAAATGATTTCGTCACTTATAAATCATATTTTGTCACCAAAATTCTCTTGTGATGAAAAAAAAATTGTCAATAAGTCGTCTCTAAATGTAGATCGCTAAAAATATCCAATGATGATTTAGGTAATATGGACTTAATGTTATTATGGGTTTTTTAATCCATGCTATCCTAACCCATAATTAATTTTTAGGTCACGTGACCTCATCGCACCATCACCTCCTGCTAGTCACGTGCCTCTCTAACGAACGAACGAAAATATATTTTTTCTTCCTCAGGGCGGAAATTGGTGACCTTTATTGAGTATTGTATTAGTATATAATTTCATAAATATATATATAAATATATAACCTAGTATTACTACAATATTAAATGTTTCGACATTGGAACTTTAACTACTCTATCCTGATTGAAATGTCTTTTATGATGTAATGGATTAACAAAAGAAGTTGCTTGCACTTTCTTAATTTTGAATATATATTTTTATATGTGTACAGTGTTAGTGTGATATAATTGAGACATTTTTTGAAAAGTTAAGTCATAATTCTCTATTATATGTGTGTATATTAGTCGAAGTTGAACAAACTATTGTTATCAATTTACCATATAGCCAACTACGAAAATCAAACTTAAAAATTCAAAATTAATTCGATATAGTTATGGTATAGTATTTTTAAAAATTGAAAATCAAAATTACCATTTTAAAGTTGTACCCCTGGATAATCTCTTAAAATTGACATCAACTTGCACTTAGATATCTCAAATAGATTTTGTTCACTATCATTTTGACACGTTGTGCTAGTATGACAAAATGAGTGTGATGCACTCACTATTTTTATTTTATTTTTCTCCTCTTCTTCTCCATTTCTCAAACCACTATCTCCCACTATTTTTTCAAGCGTAAACTCCTTCAATAAATATCTAATTTTTCGACTCAAATTTCTTCTTTGTATTGTTTTTCTAGAACTCATGAAAAATGCCTTGGTCATTCTCTTCCTTGACCAAACAACAGCTAGCTGCGCACGTTGTAATTGAATTTTATGATAATAAACAAAAAAGTTATCGTAATTACTATATTATGTACTTATTTTTCTAATAATTATACTAATTCTAATTATCAGATAGCTTTAAAACCACGCCAATTTTTTTTGTTTTGAAGTTTCTTTAATTTAATTTGCTCTAAAATGAATAGCCGACTTTATATAGTCTATAAATCGGACTTGTTAACTTGATTGTGCATGAATATATTATATACTTATACTTGCTCATTGTGTTACCAAGAAAACACTAGCTATTTTTAATTATTATTTTTTTTTAGTAAGAATGAGTTTGTTTTCGTCGAAATTGCGACCTGGCTTCTAATATATTTTTCGAAGTATTGTTCTCAAATTTATGAGTAATAATTTAGATGCGTCTCTCACATTTCAAATAGTCTAAATGTGAAATTTAAACAAAACGAATAATTTAGATATATTTTTAATGCTTCACTCTAATTATTTCGATGAAAAAAAAAAACTTTGATAATTATTTTACATAACTCCATTAAGTTATTTTGTATTTGTACGTACATGCTCATCAAGTTGACAGAATAGACTATATTATGAGTGGCCCTTAATGCCGAAAGTGGATTGGAAAATGTCACCTTCATTCTTAGCCACACAATCACAAAAATATTTCTACTTTTATATGTTAAAAAAAGGAAAAACATACATTTGGATTGGTGAAAGAATTACTGATTCCAGGACATTCTAAAATTTACCCAACTCAATACTGAACTTTAATAGCTTTAATTAAAACAAATAAATAATAATTGTTCAATCGTTAGCTAAGATTATGCCACTCATTTTTTGATGCATTCATTTATTTTATTTTTAAAAAAAATTACTTATCAAATACTTAGACATCCATCGTGAAATTCCTGATTACATCACTAATTATAAGCATTGAGGATAGAACTCAACAGCAGCAAAATTCTCAGTATGAAGATCTTATCGATCCAATCTCATTCAAAGGATATATTCCCTTCATCCCATAAAAGTTGATCATTTTCCTTTTAACACGTATATTAAGAAATCATAAAAAAGAAGATAATTTTACTAATTCACTGTATTCAAAGTCACATTGACCTAGTGAGTCGATGAGAGTAATTGTGACAAAGTATTTTGGAACATTGGGAGTATTGAACATCTATAAATACTCTATTATATTGAGTATATATACGTCGAAGTTTAACAAATTATGATTATCAATTAACCATATTGTCAACTACCGATAATTCACTTAAAATTCAAAATTAATTCGATATAGTAATGATATACTAGTATTTTTAAAAATTGAAAATCAAAATTACCAACCGAAATTTTAAGGTTGAACCCATCGACAACCCCTTAAAGTTAACATCAACCTTCACTTAGATATCTCAAATAGATTTGTCCATTATCATTTTGACACTTTTTACTGGCATGACAAAGATACACTCACTATAAATGTGTGAAAGGCTTATATTTGGTTATTTTTTATTTTATTTTTCTCTTTCTTCTTCTCCATTTCTCAATCCACTATCTCTCACCTTGCTGACTCTTCCCGGACCAAACAACAGCTAGCTGCGCACGTTGTATTTACATTTACATTATACTAAAGGTTAAGTTATCGTAATTACACTAATTCTAATTACCAGATAGCTTCAAAATCACGCCAATTTTTCTGAAGTTCCTTTAATCTGTACTTAAAATGAATAGCCGACTTTATAGTCTACAAATCGAACTTGTTGCCTTGTTTGTATATCTATACTTACAATTGCTCATTGTGTTACAAATCACACTCAAAGCTATTTTTAATTTTTTTAGTAAGATTATTTTTTACACTCAAAGACACGTTGTTTATTTTTTTATTTTTTATAGTTTAATTTTTTACACTCAAAGACACGTTGTAAAAAAACGATAAATCAAACCAATAATTCATAAAATCAAATTGAATCGAATCGATCGATGCACACTCCTACATGTATGTAATGTATGGGTGTTCACATATTCATGTGTCATTTAAACACATAAGGCCAAACACACACAATCCGTGTACTTATTTCTAAATTTTATTTTGATACTTCAATTTAACCTTGTTTCATTTATCATAGGTAAAGTTTTTGTACTTAAATGATATATGATGAATAGAATTGAAAAATTAAAATAGAACATGATTAAAAGTTGAATTGTCAAAATGAAAGAAGGGACTACGTATGTGTTTGACCTTTGACAAATTTGATCAATAAAAAAGGTAAACATTGACAAAATAAAAAAGAATAGAGAGAGAAAAAAGTGGTTGATATATCTGAAGAAAAAAAAAAGCACAATCTCTTTCCAGCAACAATCTAGAAGAAATATAATGTGAGGAGAATCTTTAAAAAAAAATAGTTGTTCACTATTGATTTGACACACCTCTTAAGAAATAATAAATAATAGGAATAGTATTACTATTTTATTTTTTGACTTTATTAAATTTAATGCTTTGAAAAATATCTTAGATGATAAATAGTATTTAATTGCAAGGATAAAATAGACACAAAAGATAAATTATCTCTTGATTTTCTAAACTGAACAAATATTGTTGAACAATTATTTTTAGTATAATGGACAACTATTTTTAGACGGAAGGAATAGTAGCAATTTTCCAACAACCATTCAAATGATTCACTCCCACCTTTCAGACCTCCATATCAGTGTAATTTTTTTTAAAAAAAAACTGGATATACAAAATAAAGATATATTATTCTAATGTCAAATACATGAATCTATAAGCACTATATACAGTAAAAATACAAAAATCATTGCTAGATATACTTTAATATGAAAGTACTTACCTTATTTCATAAATAAGAAAATAAAACTATGTATATTTGCATGAATCTATAAGTACTATATACAAATAAAATAGAGTGAAAATAGAAAAATCAATGCTAGGTATTAGGGGTATACATTCGGTTTTTTAGTTTGATTTTGTATTATTCGATTTGAATTTTTCAATTTTTGGTTTTGAAAAAGTGTAATCCAATCAGAATCAAAATAACTTTGGTTTGGTTTTTCTCTATTCAGTTTGGCTTTTTCGGTTTGGTCATTCGGTTTTGTCAATAATTAATAACATAATCAAAGTTATTATATATATATATATATATATTCTGAATCGCTGCTTTTGATTCTGAATATTCTTCATAAAGTTTTTCATAAAAATCATTACTTCCTATGGAAGTTACCGATTCTAGATCTGAATCGATCTCTTGTCTGTCAATTTTTGATATTTTGATATTTTGACCCTCTTTTTGTTGCACTCGTAACTTTTATGTCCTTCTTCTCCACAGTTGTAGCATTTATATTTTTCTGTGGGTTTTATTTTTTTGAAATCTTTTTTCTTTTTATAATACCTTCTTTTTTGGTATATAGTTTTTCTTAGAGATATTTCGTTTTTTAATTAGCCCTTTGTGGCTTTTCTTTCTTCTTTTGTAGGATTTCGTATCATAGCATCCCCATTGAGACGCTGCATTTGTATCCAGACAATATATCTGAGTATTGATTCTTTTAGCCTTTCTTTGTATACTATGAGTCATATATAGTTGACTTAGTCTAGTATTTTGCGATTTTTATTTTTCTAAATCCAAAACCAAACCAAAAAATCGAACAAAATAAATTATTAATCCAAAATCAAACCAAAAAATCAATTCAAATTAAAATTTGATTTGATTTGGTTTGATTTTTCGGTTTAACTCCGAATAGTGCACACCCCTACTAGGTATACTATAGTATGAAGGTACATACCTTTTTTTTAATAATCGAAGACTGAAGGTGTTTCTTATTTCATACATTTCAGCAAATAAGAAATACATTGAAAATACAAAAATATATATATATGTATATTTTGATGCCAAACAAAATATTAAGGGTCCAATTTGCCATGCGATATGAAATCATGATATAATATCATAATATGAAATCATGATATAATATCATAATATGAAATCATGAGATGAAGTTGAAGTTTTGTTTGGACATGCGATATGAAATTTTTGTGTTGTATATTTTCTCATAAACATAATAATCTCATAAGTTGTAAAACTATTGAAATAGCCCCAATTGTTTATTCAATCTTACCAAATAAATAAAACTTTATAAAATCGCATAATAAATTATTACAAAGCTATTTGTTCTCCACTTAAGTAACTATTTAATCTAACTTTAATTGATCAAACTTTAATTCAATAAAAAAATTGAACATAAATTGTAGTGTACTAGTCTTTAATATAATCCTCCCACATAGTACAGACAATCTCCTCACGTTGAACTTGCAATTCTTGATCCGTTCTTATTTATATTCATCAAATCAATTCCTACTTTATCATTTATATTCACCAAATTTAAAGTAATAATAACTTTTAGGAAAAACTACGAAATATGGCAAACATCAATAGACATTTAAAATAAATAGCTACAGTTTATTTTTTATATTATATGGATATAACTAAATAGCCAAATTAACTATATAAAATTAATCAGGAAAGTTATTAAATAGAAAATAGGAAAGTTATTATTACACACATAATTAATCTCATTAATATTTTCTCTTTCATCAATATCCCTTTATCATAGATTTTCTATATTTTCCCCCAAATTCCTTCCAATTTAATATCCTTTTGCACGACTCTAGGAGCAATTTTTGTGATTTAAATTCATCATGTATCTTCTAATTGGATGTTTTCCTTGTTTTTATGAAGATTATATTCATATACATCTATATTTTAATCTATTTTTATAGGCTTTCGATTGAAGAAATATTTGTTTCTCCATTACAATGGCTATGGTTGTAAAAAAAATAGTACAAGAAGAACATGAGCAAAAAGAGATTGAGGTTTGTGTGATTGCCAATTTTGTATATAGTAGAATACTTATATACATAGATACTAATATTGTAATACGAACACAAGTTGAAATGGTGATTTGTGAATACAAGTATACTTGGATATATAAGTAATCTATCCAATTTGAAAGGTTGATTAGGCAATACAAATATAGTTGGATACATTAATACTATATTTTTATAAACAAATACCTAAGCTTACACCAAGCTTAAGTATTATAGGAAAAACTTGACTAAAAAGAGATTGACGTTTGTTGGCTTTTTCAACTTTTTATACAGCCGAATACTTACACACTTTGAGACCTACACATTCTATTATTTTCCATTTTTCTTGTTTCTGGGTTGTCCAATATATCCATCTTTAATTTTGTTTAACAAGAATGTATTCATATGTATACTATATTGGTGTATTCATTTTTTATTTAACAACAATGTATCCATTTTTCAAATTGTCGCGTTCATATGCTAAATTGTTATACTTTACATTGCTTGATATATTAATATATTAAGTTTTTATAAATACTTGTATCCTTGATATATTAATACTTTACGTTTTATAAATAGAGATACCAAAATTGAATTCAAAGTATTCATATGCTAACTGTACAATTAATACATTTTCTTTATTTAGTTCATTACAATTAAAACTGTATCAGTGTATAAATAGAAAAATAAAAAACATTTTAAAAAATATAACTAGAAAAAGACATAAATTGTAGTCATTTTTTATAAATAACATACTTATAGCTATTGAACTTTAATAACCCTATAAATATAGTCATTTTTGTAAGTTGCTCTAAATTTTATGTTGGTGAGAATAATAAATTTTAAAAAATAATGATATGATTATAAATTTTATTTACATATGGAATAAATGGTTAGTAGATATAAATGTGGGGTTTTTTTTAACAAAAAAAAACTTGTGGGTCAATTTTTATATTTTAAAAATTCTAAATCATGATATGAAATTTCCAAATCATGATTTTTGAAGAATATGAGATTTCATCTCATGATATGAAATCATGAGATGGAATAAGCATGAAATCGCATGTCCAAACGTTGATTTCATCTCACGATTTTATATCATGATATGATATCGTATGGCCAGACGCATACTAAGAATAAGATTAAGAGAACACTAGAAGAATTTTACAAAACCGAAATATGTTCATATTATAACTGTAACCCCTAGATTAAGGGCTTTTAACCACTCATAATTTAATTACAAAAGCTATAATTTATATAAGAACAAGAAATAATGGTAAATAGTTAAAATGAAAAAGGGCCTAAAATACCCTTAAACTATTGGAAATGGTACAAAACTATCATCCGTCACCTATTAGCTCCCAAATATCCCTGACATCTATCTTTAGGTTTCATAATATCCTTATTTTTAACAGTTCCCAATTTAAATCTAGTTAATAAATTCATTAATAATGTGTCGTTCATCTATTGGTCATTTTAAAATTAACCTAAACTAATTAAAAAATAATTCAATAATATAATTGGGAACTCATTAATGAATTAAAAGTTGTTGGGACTCTTTCTTTGGAATAATATAAGCATAAGTTACATAAATCACATAGTGTAAAGATAAAATTACTATCTATCCCTACTTTTTTCTAATTACAATAATCCCTTAAAATTGATCCAATCCGGATACACTAACGAAAGCGCGAATACATTAATACAGATACATTATTAAAATAATGGATTTTCCAATTCGAATAAATTAGTGAAAGCGTGAATACATTAATACATTAATACAGATAATTATTAAAATAAGGGATTTTAGAGATTTTTTTAAAAAAAATATGGAAATATGAAAAATAGTTTACTTAAAATTGTGTAATTTAGTAATTTTTCCATAATAATTCAATAATTAAGGGCAAAGTTTAGTAATCTTTGTGTAAAACACAGTTAAGTGAATTTGATGAAAAAATTTCCAGTTATGTAATCATTTATGAAATTTAAATTACAGGAATCAGAATTTCAAAATCCGTCCAAACATAAAACTAATTGTTTCCTCCATTTTGAGTTTAACAAATTCAACACCGTCCAGTCTCCGACGACTTCTCCGGTGAGTCCTCTGCCACCATTTCTCTGACTTTCTCTCTCTTTCCTTTATCCTCTTTTATTTTTACACTAGATATAGGATTCTCTGCCTAGCATGGGCTCAATATATGTTACTCGTTTTGTTTTAATTTATGTGATATATAGACGAGAGAGTCAATAATGTTTTTATATGATTTTTAAATATTTTAAGTTTGTGATTTATAGTACTTTCTACATAATTTTAAAATAATATTATAAAATTTCTCAATTTATGTGGCACAGAGAAAATTTCAGAAGCCAACTTTATTTTTTTATGTCTTTTAAATATTTCAAGTTGTTAATTATTGTGATTTATAGTGTTTTTTTTACGTGTATCACTCTCTATGTGCCAATTTAAGAGACACATACAGAATTTCAAGAGTCAAGTAAATTTTTACATGTCTGTCAAATATTTGAAGTTGTTAATTATTATGATTTATAATAATTTTTACATTATTTTCAAATAATATATGCTACTTTTTCTTTCTCAATTCATATGACATCGATAAAATTTGGAAAGTAAATTAATTTTATATATCTTTTAATTTTTTAAAATGTTTAATTAACTTACCTAATGACCATTATAAAGTTGTTAAAATATCCATGAGCTGTTGGTGAGGTAATGGACAGACAGGCATGTTGATAAATCCTGGCCTTTTTAATTTTATTTATTGCCTTGTTTTTTTAGTCCAGGTTGGAACTGTGTATTTGATTTGTCTTTTCCTTTTTAATAATAAAACAATTCAGTGGTCTTGGACCATTTTCATTCTTTTTTTATTTTTTCATTTTAAAAGTGCTAAACGTGACACAGATATTGATTTGACATTACTTAGATATTGATTCACTTATTAATAAATAATACTTAAGTGCTAGATACTGTTCTAAGAAATCATATCATTAGTGTCAAATTAAAAAATTAATACTTAGTTATTGAGCAATGCAATTACTAATAACTTCAATCATGAAGACATATACACAGAGACGGAGCTAGGTGGGGGTTCATGGGTTCGGACGGAGCTAATATTCGTAGATCATGTACTTGTATTAGAAAATAAAATAAATATGTATATATATTAACTTGTGAATCCCTAACAAAATTGATTGACAGTTCAGTAATAAAAAAGGGTGGTGAAAATGCTTTTCACACTAATATTATGGATTTGAACACTAATTTTCTCTTCTGTCCTAATATTTAGAACCCTCAAACTCTTAACCCCATTTGATTATACATGTTAGATTGCCCCCAAGTTGCACTCTTTAGCCAGCTCAAGTTATCCAGATTTGTCCATAGTAAAGCAATAGTCGGTTACGCAGAATCTTTTGTTTGGTGAGAAAGGAAAATAATTTTTAGTTTTTTTATATTTGATTGACTTAAATGTATTTTTTAAATCAATTTATTTTCTTTAAATTTAAAGAAAATAATTTACGATCAAAATGTAAGAAAAATATTTTCTACAACTCTCTTTCAACCTTATCTCAACTTTTCACCCTAACTCAAATTTTAAGTAGTGATTTCCTACTTCACTAATTTCCGATAGAAAGTGTATTCAATAATGCACTATAGCAACAAAATAAAATAAACTTTACTTTATACTTCTTCCAATACTTCAGGTGGAATAGGGTGAATGATGTGATATACTCTATGATATAGCACATCATATAGAATGAAAGAGGTAATGAAAGAGATTCCCTTTTGGCCAATAAAAATACTTTATTTTCATGCAATTATAATAATATCTACTTTTGTGGACCCAGATTAAGCTTACAAGTGATTAGCCGCATGAAATCATATGTTGTGCTATGTTATAATTATTTTAAAAGATTTATTTGGACATCAAATTTAATTGAGCCAAAACAAAATATTTAACATGTGATTATTATTGACTATCCAACTTGGTGATCAACTATTATCTTTACTTGGTAATAAATTATTATTTGGTATCAAAGTAACCTTCTTATCTTCTCTATATAAAGATCTAATATGACTTCATTCAATGGATTGGGGAGAACAAATCACCGAAGAGAAATAGAAAACACTTTTCTTTCAATTGTCTTGTTAGTTTTGTAGTATTTATATTTTATTGATTTCTATATCCTCTAGTTAAAAAAGACATGTTTAATTTTAGGAAAACATTTCAAACTACTGAAATAGTTTCTTAGGATAATGCATAGCACGACTCAAGTATTATTTATATATATTACTTAAAATGTTATTGTACTAGTATTTATTTAAATTTTCATATTATTGTTTTGATATTGTATTTTTCCCATATATTTTCCAACATATGCTTATTTCAAAGCATTATAATTTTTTAGATCCTAATTCATTATTTGAGGAACATCAGGAGATTTGATCTCATAGAGTTTAATTCTCCTTCTCAATTTATATTTATTATGAGCTCAAAGCTTTCGTAGTAACTTCCAAAACTTCTTCGTCGTAGCTCTCTTACATGCCTCATTTCAGAGGGAACTTCAAAGTGACTATATTTTATTATATTTCATCCGTTAAATATCGCTTTGGTGTCATTGATATAACATATGTCGTTCCTAGTCTATCTCTTTCTATATTTTTTTCTATATATGAAAAGTTAAAAAATCATCATATAATAATTCAGAAGTTGCAATAGAAAAGAAATAAGGGATGTTTGTGATGATTTTTCAATCTTTTATATTAGATAATCTAGTATTCTTATGTATAATGATAATTAGTTTTATCATTGTCATCGAACTCTATTATAGATTTCTGATCATACTCTGCATAGGGTCCTCTTATCTCTTCCTTCTCCAAGCTCTGATTATGTAAGAAGAAATTGAGAAGCAGGTATCACAACTGATTTTATCACGGGACATTTCATGATGTTCATATTGATCTATTATGTGCTTCTACATCTAGCAAATATTGGGTAGATCTCATATAATAAGGGTCCTAGCTTTATCATTTTTTTTATTTAATTTCTTCTAAAATGATCACAAACATTTTTTTTAATTATGATTTTACTATCAGAAATTAAATGTATAATCTCAGCATTCAATATGCATTCTTAAATATTCTTATTTTTAATCACTCAACTATTTTATTTTATCAATTTTTTTTTAAAGTAATCCTCCATCATGGAATGAGGTTAGGCAGACCCCTACCTATTATATATATCAATCAAAGAGAAAGGTATACAAATAATTAGGAGTAGTTTTATCCTTTCCTCAAGCAAATGAGAAGAACCTTCTTGTATAATTTATGTCCTTTATAGAACAGGTCAATGTTAAAAGTTGAACTACATATAGGGAAAATGACACAAAGATAATTAATGTACATGTACGTAGTCATTAGGCAGAAGCAAAAAAAGGAATAAGGGCGTTGTGATTCATTATCAAGTGTAATGTTAGTCAAATTAATTAATATTTATCTTTTTCATGCAATAAATTTTATTTATAATAAGTGATTTTATTGATTAATTAATTGGTCATATTTATGACTTGAATTGGTAATTGGTATTAGTCATGATATGCAAAATCATTTTGTTAGAACGAACAAGAACATTCGATATAATAAGTACCTTATATTAGAATTGAGAAATTTTGTGGCTAAGATATTTCGTATTCTATTGTTTATTACTTATATCTACTTTTAGGTAGAATATCCTCACCCATTTTTACTAAGAAACTAAAAAAAGAATAAAAACAAACAAAGGTGAAAAGTGAGGAAGAAAGAGATGTAGAAATAGATATAACTTTTGAAATGATGGAACTAAACATGAACAAGAGGAATCAACTAAAGAAGATCCTTCTTTTTTTTCTTTTTGCAGTAGAAGTGTGAGATCCGAATAAAAGAAATCTAATGAATAAAAAGGACAAAATAAATGATAGATTTCACTATCACCTTATAGAGACAAACTATAACAATATTAATATTAATAATAATTCAATTTATCATTATGAAAATTCTAACTTGACTAATAATAACACGAAAAAACTTATAGAGAAATTGTCCTTGCTTGATTAAAAATAAAATGATAATAAAGACCTCATTTTAATTCAAAAATTCCAAAAAGAAAGTAATCAACTAAAAAAGGAAAAACATAAGCTAAATACAAGATAAGATAAGAAGAGATACGTCCGCCTCCTATATATTTGATTCCTTTTCCTATAATAAAACTAATAACCCTAACTTCATTAGTCATCCTGTTAATAACTCCTCGATAAAAAAAAAGTAAATTCAACTAATCTTCTTATCCCACCAACTAAGAATCTTATACAAAAAGTGTTTATATAAACATGTATTATATGACGAATCATCTATGCCAATTATGATTTTATCCTACAGAATTCTCTTAGGACCCGTTTAACAAAAGAGTTGATGAACCCAAAAATTAAAATATATATCAATTATTTTTATAATATAAGTTAAAACATATATTTATTAATTAATAAATCTCCAGAAGATAATATGTATCTTAAATATCATGATATTATTTATTAAGGCATGTATTTAAAAATATTAATTTTTTATTTAAGATAATTTACTTTTATTTTAAAAATGTAATATAACAATGTAGTTATATTTGTGTAATTAAATAATATGCTTATAATTACATTAACTACACCACAATTATATTAAGGGAAAATTATGTGAAATGGCAAACATCTAAAGTATATTATGTAATGTGGCTATAGTTTCAATTTTTTTTAAAATTTTTGGTTATAGTTTCTCGAAATTTTGCTATTCAGTTGTTTAATTGGATAAATCCAGAATTTGTATAATTCGCTTACTGGTTGTATAAATCCAGAATTTGTATATGCTTACTTTAGCTATTTGTATACGATTTATGAAAAAATCATAATAAATTACCATGTTTGTATATTGTCAAGCGAAATATACAAACGGAGTTCTAAAAAATTCCTAAATGTATAAATACAAAATTTGTATATACTTACCCTGTCTGTATATTGCAAGCGAAATATACAAACGGGCAAGCAAAATATACAAATTGCAGCTTCCATACCAAACAGAACTATAACTTGGAGCGCAATTATCGAAACTATAGCTATAGAGCCTTATTATGTCTATTATCTTTGCTATTTCTAAAATTTTTCTCTTACATTAACCATGCTATGATTACTAACTAATAGGGGTGTACAAAACCAAATCAAAAACTGAACCAAATCGCAAATCGAGTCAAACCGAAAAAAAATTTAACTATTGGTTTGGTTTGACTTAGTTTGGTATTGGAAAAAAAATCCAACTATACTAATTGGGTTGGTATGAAAAAAAAAAGTACAGCCCAAGACCAACCAACCTGACATTATATATATAATTTTTAAAATATATTTTATACATAAAAATATTTACTTTGATATAATTTCTAAATATTACTTATACTTTTTCATAATTTTATCTTTTAACATATTTTTTCAAGTTTTTTGAGACTTCGAATTTTGAATAGTCCAATAAAGGTTATAGTCCATAGATATTAATAACTATAATAAAGCCCATTTAATAATCAAATCACTACTAATGCTAACAAAGAAAATAATTCAACACTAAGAATGACAATAATGTTGAATATTTGTTCTTTAGTTTTACATTGGTTTAGACATTTAAAATGCATAACCTAATTTTAATTTTTCTTTAATGTTTAATCATGTAATTAATACTTATTAGACTTATTTTAGGATGATTTAGTACTTTTAAATTATGATCATTTTCATTATGACTTATTAATATGCAATATTTATTTTATGCGATTTCATTATTATTTTTACGAATATTTTAGTGTCATCACTCATCTCATATTTTGTGTTATTTTCTTAAGAAACACCTTAGATAGTTACATTTTGGTTGGACTAAAGAAATATTTAGAGCACAAGTTAATTATATGTTTGTATGAATACTTTATCTGAAAAATCTGAAAAAATCCGAGGTTTATTAGTTTGGTTTGATTTATAAATTTAAAAATTCTACACAATGGTGTGGTTTGATATTTGAAAAATCCGAACCAACCTGAAAAAACCCGAGGTTGAATAACCCGAGTTTTATTAGTTTGGTTTGGTTTGTAAATTTAAAAATTCAACACAAATAGTTTGATTTAATAGTTGAAAAACCCGAACCAATCCGTTCATATACACCCCTACTATCTAATAAAGAAACAAGTTATCACAATTACTATACTATATAATTAATATCTTACTTAATACACTAATTTCAATTACCAAATAGCTTTACAAATAGACCCTAAATAAAATGAAGGGTATCTTTACGTAAATATGTTGCACATCAACTTGTTTTTGTAAATTCCTTTAATTTATACTCATTATATTAAAAATTTATTTTCTTTCAAATTTTGGTTAATTTAAATTTTCTTTATAAGAATTTTTTAATGTAATTTACTTTTTTTAATTTTCCACTTATATAAATAAATAAAATATTTTTTTATAAAAAAAGTCATTATTTCATGATTTAGTGATATAATTATTATGTTGTTAGACTTTCTATAGATAATTTTCAGTTTTCCTCCATCATGATTTTAAGCTTGTTATCTTTTGTTTTATTATAATCCTTCGTGAGTTCATGTTATTGTTAATTTGTTATAAGTAATCGTGTATACCTCTTTTTAAGTACACTTTTTTATGTTGAAAAACTTACTTTACTTTTTAAAAATTTTATACTCAGTAATATAATATATATAATAATTTATTCGATAAATATATATTTATTATTAGTTAACGCACTACACAAGCAAATATGTACACTCAACTATCACTTTAATGAATAACCGACTTTTAGAATGCAAATTGGACTTGGTCAAAATTGCAACCTTGCTTTCCAATAATGTTATTTTATTTAAGCTAGCTACCAACGAACAACATGACAAAAAACTCGCTATATTTTGATAGGTAGAAAATATACGTTAAGACAAACCTAAAAACTTTCATTTGCTCAATTGATTGTTTCGAATTAATACAATTATATATATATATATATATATATATATATATATATTTAATACAATCAAATAGTATAATATTAATGCTTTGACTGTATTATTATATTTGAAGTTGAATATGGATATGAATACAATATAAATTATGTTATAGGATAGCAAAATGAATGATGGAGAAAAGATGAAAAACTATATACAATATTCGTTAAATAACGATACTAAAGAAAGTAATTAATACATATTTATCAAGGGAAATTTACATAAATTTCATTAGTTTAGGAGCTAATTAGATACACTATAGTTTGCAATATTACGTATTTTCTCATATTTTGGTGCCTCCAAATACGTCCAGATACATGTATCTCGGATATATGGGGTCTAAATTAGGTGTATTTTATTCTAGATACATTGTATCCAAGTGGATTCACATATATCTGGGATACAAAACAAATCTCGCTCGCCTCCCTCGACTCTCTCCCATCTCGCTCGTCTCTCTCCCATGTATTTGGTATCCCAGATACATACGAATCACACCAGATACATGTATCTAGTATGTATTTGGGATACATACGAATCTCGCTTGCCTCACTCCCCAATCTCGCTCGCCTCTCTCCCTGTTTTTGTATATCTAGTAGCAAAAATACATGTATCTAAGTGTACTTTTTGCAATATCCGATAGGAAAGTCTTAATTAGTGGTAAAATACGTAATATTTTGAAAGTATAGGTAATAATAGTACATATAATAGTTAAGTATATCTAATTATGTAATTTTTCTATTTATCAAATCATATACGCACATTATTTTTATTATCATAATTGGCAAATTGAGGTTTCATTAAATCCTAAATAACTTGTATAATTGCGGTTGCGGATGAGGATGAAGATAAGTGAACAATTTTGATCATTTTAAGAATTCATCAATGGGGTTAGAATCTTCAAGATTAATGTTTGTAGACTATCGTTTCTTTATGAAAGATTTAGATATTTTAGATAATGACTTTAGCTTAATTTTCTTATTTAAAAATATTTTGTGCTTAATTAGCTTCAATAAATTATTTTGTATTTATACCTTATTTTTACTGTTAAATACAATTGATAAATTCTACAGCAATCTAAAATTGTAGTTACGAATTATAATTAAAGGAAGCTGATTTTCAGCCTAAAGTCGGCTGTTTCTGAAATTTCCTCATTATTTTTTTTAAAAACCTTTACTGTCTATGGTCCACAAAAGTAGGGGTGACAATTGGATGGGTTGGATCAAATTTGAGCGAGTTATAATAGGTTAAGACAATAATCGGGTTAAGATCCAATCCAATCTAAATTTGTTTAGGTTAAAATGAGTTAGGTAAGGGGTTATATAACATGTCAAGACCCACTCTAATCCAATTTTTACTAAGCTTAATTGTTTTATTTATTCTATTAAACTATTTCACTACATAATCAAATTATTTTTTCTTTATTATGACTATATTTAAAATATCAAATTGAAAAAATAAAAATTAAAAATATTTTGACAAGATTTCTATGAACCAATTCGATCTACATATCAACTCACTTTTTAATAAGTTGAGATAATAAATGGATAAATTAAACGAATTAGACAGATCGGATTTAATTTTACCAACCATCCATTTTGGATCGGTATTACGTGTACAATGACTGCCTACTCATCAAGTTGATAGGAAAAACTAGATTTATTGAATATCGAAAAAAAATAAATGTAAATGTTGACGTCGCTCCTTGTAATCACTCAAATATCTCTAGTTTGGTATAACAATTAGTCAATGACTGATAATATTCCAGAACATTCTAAACTTTACCCAACTCAATACTTCACTTTAATAATAATTAAAAAAAATAATCTAAACCCTCACATTTTTACTAACTTTATGAATAGCACAAAATGAGAGGATTTGATAGGCCCAAATGAGTTTTGTTCCTGTTTGTTTCATTTGAATTCATCAATAAAAGGCCGAAAAATTCACTTAAAAAAAACAAAAAGAGGATTTGATAGGCCTCTCTATCAATCGGTTATGTTTTGAAGTTTATTGGTTTAATATATTATAATTATCGATTTATAAATATGCTAAATTATTATAGAATTATTAAGATATTAATTTATTTTTTATTGATTGTTAATTGTTCGGTAATCAATTTAACCGTAAGATTTCAGATACAAAAAAAGAAGATAATTTAATACAAACCTCATAGTGTTAAGAGCTAATTACATCATATTCCTACTCTTTTTCAAATTATAAAAATTCCTTAAAATTTAAGGATTTCAAATATATCACTCAACGTCCCGATATATCGTGTAAAGTGATGTATTTGAGAATAGGAGAGGGTAGATATTTTTGTAATTTTTTCAAATGGTAGGAGATTTTAGAGAATATGGTAAAACAAGTTGTGTATTTCGGTAATTTTTAAAAAAATGAATCATTGAAAATCATTTAGAAACAGGGTGGCAAACCTAATAACCATGCACGTGAGTTGACAAATTACATCTTTCTCAAAAACAAATATTAACACCTTATAGAATAAGTGAATAACCTAGAGTTTAAGACAACTAGAAATGAAATTATGAAGCTAATCCTTGCTTAATATATCGAATGATATAAATATAATAAATTATTAGACAAATAATACAACGTACTTTTAATAACCGAAAATAATAAACATCCAATAAAGTAGTAATTAACGTACATCAAAATTGAAAAATACAACACATAATGATTTTTTTAAAAATTGCAACCACAATTTATATAGGAAAAAGAATTTTATATTAGATGACTATACAAGAAAAGAATATGAATTATATAGGGTGAGTATGTGAAAATTTAAGAAAGAATTTATTTTATGAAATAAGAAAATTTAAATCAAATAAAATAATAATAATATAATATTGAAGATAAAGAAATATATAAAGAGAATATGCTTTTTTGGTAAAAATTTTAGTGCAGTGGATTGGAGTTGGTTTACACTAAAATAGTGTGAAAATAGTGCTCAAACTATTTTAGTGTAAAATTTGATATTATGCATTGGAGATGCCCTAACATCTTAGCTTGTAGAACAACCGAGAGTTTAAGACTATCAGAAATGAAAGTATGAAGCCAATCTTGGCTTTATATATCAAATGATATAAACATAATTTATTAATTTACTATTAGTTTATCGATTAACTAATAGGTATGGCAATGGGGCAGTGCGGATATGGGGCGGGGAAGTTTTAAGGTTATGCGGGGCGGGGCGGTTTTAAGGTTGTGCGGGGTGGGTTGAAGTGGGTTCTTTAAAAACTAATGCGGGACGGAGCGGGTTGCGGGTCTATGCGGTTTTATGTGGGTTCAAACTTAATTTTAACTTTTTACATGTTATAAGAGTAACAAAACATTATTTATTAAGATAATTTCTTTAAAGTTACTAAAATATTCAAAATAGTAAATGAAAACGGTTCAATAAAAACTAAGACGGTTTCTTACATTCTTCCCAATTGACTTTAAAAAAAATAAAATTTAAGTTATTATTTATTAAATTAATACAACTTAATGAGAAAATGAATCTACTTTTATGAATTTTATTTTTAGTATCAAATTTAATTAAAAAGACAAATATTCAAAAATTAATGCGGGGCGGGTTTATGCGGAGCGGGGTGAGACGGGTTGAAAATGAAAAAAATTGTTATGCGGGGCGGGTTAAAATTTTTGCTCAACTTGTCGTGCACCCACCCTGCCTCACTCCATTGCCATCCCTATTAAGTAATGACAGTTGGTGTGCGTGGAGAGGAAAAAAAAAATCATCTATAAATACTGCAAACAGCTTTCTCTTGCTCTTCAGTACCGACTTGTGGGAATCATCTATATATTTGCTCATAAATTAGGAAGAATGGTTTCGTTTACATCAAAATTGAAACCTTGTTTCCGATTGCCCAATTTTGTGTGTAAAAAATTCCAGCCTATTAGAATTAGTTCCAAGATCACGAGTAATGTAGTTTTGTCTAAGCTGGCTACTAGCGAAAAACATGGTGAAAACTCACTATATTTTGATGGGTGGAAAGCATACGACAACGATCCTTTCGATGTTGTGAATAACCCGAATGGGGTTATTCAATTGGGTCTCGCTGAAAATCAGCTTTCAGTTGACGTGATTGAAGATTGGATTAAGAGAAACCCAAAAGCTTACATTTGGTCAATTGAATGTTTCAGGAGAATCGCCAACTTCCAAGACTATCATGGGTTGCCTGAATTCACAATTGTAAGTAAATTCCTACTATTACGTGGTGCTCAAGTTTTCTGTAAGTAAATTCCTACTATCGATACTCATTCCTCCCTCTGTTTTTGGGATTTCGCTGGTCTGTCCAATTCCTCAAGTAGAGCTTTATGATCTAATGGATTAGATTTAACGTTGGTTGCCTCCTTAAAGAATCTTCTGTTTCGATAAAATTGTTCAATCAGCAAATTCTTTTGTTTTAATTCGCAGGCAATTGCAAAATTTATGGAGAAAACAAGAGGAGGTAAGGTTAAGTTCGATCCAAAACACGTAGTAATGGCTGGTGGAGCTACTGGAGCTAACGAAACTCTCATATTTTGTTTGGCTAATCATGGCGATGCTTTTTTAATCCCTGCGCCTTATTACCCCGGGTATGTATGCATGCATATAAATTATTTTTTGTTTGTATTATTATTTAAAACTATATACGTAAATCAAGGGCAAATTTGACCAAGAGAATTAGTGGTTGATCGGAAAAAAAGAGCACAATCTCAGAAGAAGAAGAAGATCGGGATCCTTAAAAAGATCTCAATTAAAGCTTCATCGGCAGCAGATCCACAAAGTAAGTTTTAATTTCAGACATGATATATACTATTAATACTATCAACAAAATTAATATCTAATTTTCAACGACAACTTTAAAGGGCTATTTATATATTTTGTCGAGTTAATAACCTCGAGGATCACTCAATTCAACTTTAATTCTTACTCCAAAAGTCACTCACTCAACTTTGATTTTTACTTCAAAATCACTCAACTATAAATGTTTTTATTAACAAAGTCACTCAATTTAGTTAATTATTTTTTTCATTTAAATTTCCTTACATGAAACTTTTTGCTTAAAATCAAATTCAAAAAAAATAAAATAATCCATTCAAACTTCTCTAGGTTATATTTTGGAAGCTATATATATAATTCAAAAATCTCTACGTAAATTGGGATGTGATATCAACTTCTTCTATTTTAATTTTTCTTTTTTGTTTTTGTAAGAGTTTAAGTTATATATATATTTTACAGATTAGTGATCCATATTTGTAAATTAATACAGATTCAATAGGGACTTATGCTGGAGAACTGATGTACAACTTGTACCCATTTTGTGCAAGAGCTTCAATAATTTCAAGATTACTTTGGAAGCTGTCAAAGAGGCATATGAAAAAGGCGAAGAAGCAAATATCAAAATCAAAGGCTTGATTTTGACCAACCCTTCTAATCCATTAGGCACCATTTTGGATAGGGACACACTGAAAAACATCTTGATCTTTACTAACGAACATAACATTCACTTTATTTGCGATGAAATCTATGCTGGCACTGTGTTTGATGCTCCACAATTTGTCAGCATCGCTGAAATCATCGAGGACAAGGAAATTTGTGTTAAAAAAGACTTGGTACATATTGTGTCCAGTCTTTCTAAAGACATGGGTTTTCCAGGATTTCGAGTAGGAATTGTGTATTCCTTCAATGATGTTGTGACTTATAATGCTAGAAAAATGTCGAGCTTCGGTCTTGTTTCCACTCAGACACAATATTTTCTAGCTTCCATGCTGTCTGACGATGAATTCGTTGAAGAATATCGCACTAAAAATGCCAAAAGATTAAGAAAAAGACACGAAAAATTCACTAGTGGACTTGAAAAAGTCGGAATCAAGTGCTTAAAAAGTAATGCTGGGGTTTACTGTTGGATGGATTTGAGGACTTTGCTGAAAGAGCCAACACTTGATGCTGAGGTGTCACTATGGAAACTGATTATAAACGATGCGAAGCTCAACGTCTCGCCTGGATCTTCTTTTAATTGTCCCGAAGCAGGGTGGTTCCGACTTTGTTTCGCTAATATTGAAGATCAAACTGTCGAGATCGCGCTAGCAAGGATTCAAATATTTGTGAATGCTAATAAAAGTGGAGTCGTCAACAATTAAAACTTATTAATGTTATGATGTTTTATTCTAAAGTCTTTGATTCGGAGACATTATTATTATTACAAATAAACTTTGTTGTATAATTATTCACAAGTTAATCGAGCATCTTTTGTTTTGGTACTATATCTCTTATAATTGTTCACTTGTATTATTTATAACTAAGGAATTTGACCACACGCAAAACAAAGTATACACATTGGTTCCTACATTTAATTTAAAATGTTTGTTAGTTTCTATATAAGAAAAAGCGTTTCACATTATAAAAGCTTAACCTGCTAATAAAAATAAAGATTTTTTTGTAAATAAATTTTTGATTAAATTTAGAAAATTCATAAATTTGATCATAATATTTATCATCATTTCGGTAATTATAGTTTTAAGTTTTAATATGATATTGTTCTCCTCATTAATCTAGCTCTTTACTTATTATTGTAATATTTTCCTTGGTCCTTTATAATGTAGAATATAACTAATATTTTAAATTTTATATAGACGAATAAATTATACAAATTAAAATTATCTTTAGCATAGAGAGAGTTTAATAGAAAAGGGGTAGATGAAGAAAATAAATGGATAAATAGAATAGATGAAAGAAAAAAACGGATTATAGGGAAAATAAAGAAAATAAACAAGGGAGAAGGTTATTAACAATAAAAATGCCGAATATTTACATTAAAAAGGACCCTTCAAACGCTTTAATCTCACCAATTTGTCCAGTCAACATTTTATGTTCAAATGGTACATGAAAAAATGGAGTTAGACGGTAAAAATAAAGCAAGGTTGAGTTGAGTGCCAAACTGAAATGTAAAGACAAGTTAAAGGGGTTGGAAATGTGTTTGGCCTAAATTAATTAACACCACTCATTTTTTTCATGTCATCCGAGCTATTTGGATTTAACTAAATTACTCGTTTTAAATTTTTAATTCAACTCAATACGGGTAAAATAATTTTATCTTCAATACAGATAAAAAAAATTTCATTCATTGCTAATAACATTACTTAAAAAGAACGCTAAAATTTGACAGACTTCGTCGAATTGTCAATGATCTTTTTAAGAAAAAAATTCATGCACTTTTATTAGTTATTTTTCACGCAAATATACAGAGAAATTCTCAAAAATATTAATTATTTTTTAAAATAATTGATCTGATCATCCGTTAATTTTTATTTTTTAAAAATAAAATTAAACAAAACTGTAGTTTGAAGAACATAAATAGAAATGCAATAATCATAAAAATTACTAATATTTTATGTTTAAATTGAACATAAAAAATAAAATTGAAGAATTAAAATGAAGGCTTAACCCATCGGTGGCCCCCTAAAGTTGGCACCAACTTTCACTTAGACACTCTAACTAGACTTTGTTCATTTTAAACACCTCATATTAAACCTCGTTGTGTCATTTTGACACTTTTTAAAATTTTCAAAACCACCTTTAGGTGCGTAGATCCAGACGCCTCTTATGTGGAAAATAATCTGATCACAATTTTTCCGACGACCATTCAAATAATTGACTCTCCACCTTCCATACACCTCATTTGTCTTTTAAATTTTGAAAATTTTGTTTCATCGTGAAATTTAATTAGATAACTTGATACTCATATATTTTAAAGTTTTCAAAAACTCTGGAAACATCAAATTGTTTTAAACACAACTTCAATAACTCAAATTTTCAAGTTTAACTTCAAATTCTAACGAAACAGAAAATTATAAGATAGGAAACACACCATCACCGTCGATCTCCTTAGTCGGAAAACAGATCTGTGTTTTTTCCATACACATCTCAATTTTTGAGTTTCTCAAAGCAAATCTTCAAATTCATTAAACTCTTGTACGTCAGAGGGCTTTGCTATGACTGAAACAAAAAATGGGACTTAAGATTCATTTTGGAACAAGTTAGGTTGTTTGCTTTGGTTTTGGTACACTTAATTTGTTAGTAGCATACTATATATTTAGGCTCGTGAATCAGAAATAGGAGGGTGTGGTACCGTGAGATTTGCACGTGTACCCGATAATTTCTATTTGCAGAGAGAGATGGTCTAAAAAAGAATAATATATTTAATTGTGTATTCTCATAATCAAAATTCATTTGAATGACATTGTTAGGCTCATTGGATTGATTGAGAATTATTATGTGGACAAGTAATGGTAGTCGACTGTCCTCAATTGTCTTTTTATGGTTTTTGGAGGTTAGGTCTTTGTCCACTCCTCTTCTTGTAATTTTCAATGAAGATGAATGGACAATGATAGTGTCGGAGATCTAGACCCGAAATTTATTCTTTTTTTAAAAAAAAGATTACTAAACGTATTTGTTGGAAATAATAATTCAAAGTTGAAGGAATTCTAAGTTGTTTAAGATTTGTTATTTATGGTATTTACTTATTTATGTTTAATTAGAATTTGTTAGTTTTATAGTTTCCTAGTCTTAGTTTAATTTGATTTTTACTCCTATAAATAGAAATGTTACTAGTTAGTTTTCAATATACATAATATACAGAAAATACAAAAAATATACATGAATATACAGAATACATAGAACTTGAAGTAAGATTCAAGAACCTTTTGAGTTTTTAAATAAAATATTTTCCTTCAAATTGGTATCAGAGCTTCTACGATTCTGATAGCAGATCTAAGAGTTTTCGCTGCCGGCCTGCGGCTATAACCAATATATGCCGTCCGTCTGGCCAATGATTATGTCGACAAACGTCGGGCGAATGATATATGCATGAAAAACATGCTAGGAGGAAAGACTTATAAAATATTGCAGATTTAAAGAATTGCAACAAAACATAAGAGAAAGAAACTCTTCTCTAAATTAAAAGTTTAAAAAAAAATAAAAAGAAAAGGAGTTGATGGGAAGGGCATCAATGAGAGTAAGAGAGAGAGCGCTCCAACACCAAAAATTAAAAAAAAAAACACAAAAAGAAAAGGAGTTGACGGGAAGGGCATCAATGAGAGTTGGAGAGAGAGTGCTCCAACACCAAAAAAAAAGAAAAGGCGTTGGTGGAAAGGGCATCAACCTTGGAAGTTGGAGAGAAGTGCTCCAACACAATCAAGAGAAAAAATATCGTAAGTTGGAGAGAAGTGCTCCAACACCAAAAACAAAACAAAAAACAAAAAGAAAAGGTGTTGGTGGGAAGGGTATCAACCTTGGAAGTTGGAGAGAAGTGCTCCAACACAACCAAGAGAAAAAACATTGTGAGTTGGAAGAAAGTGCTCCAACACTTGGAAGTTGGAGAGAAGTGCTCCAACACAACCAAGAAAAAAAATATTGTGAGTTAGAGAGAAAGTGCTCTAACACGTGGAAGTTGGAGAGAATGTGCTTCAACACAACCAAGAAAAAAAATAAATGAGAATTAAAGTGAATTACTCCAAAAATTTGAAGATTGAAGAGAAGTACTCCAACAATTGAAGATTGAAGAGAAGTACTCCAACAATTGAAGATTGAAGAGAAATTCTCCAATACAATAACAATGACAAGAAGAAAAAGACAAGAGTATATAACTTTGAATTATGGGAGAATGTTAGAAATAATAATTCAAAGTTGAAGTAGGAATCCTAAGTTGTTTAGGATTTGTTATTTATGGTATTTACTTATTTATGTTTAATTAGGATTTGTTAGTTTTATAGTTTCCTAGTCTTAGTTAATTTGGTTTTTACTTCTATAAATAGGGATGTTACTAGTTAGTTTTCAATATACAGAATATACAAAAAATACAAAAAAAATTATAGGAATATACAAAAATATACAGAATACATAGAACTTGAAGTAAGATTCAAGAACCTTTTGAGTTTTTAAATAAAATATTTTCCTTCAATATTGTATGATGAAATTTTAATGTGAAAAAATTCCTATTTTATGGGATATGTAGTTATTATTTTTTCACTATAACTAAAATAGCTTTACTAAAAGATGCACATTAACAAAGAGTACCGTTAAAGACTTTATCGGCATAATTAGTTAATTGTCATTGAATTCAATGTCACTAAAGACTTTAGCGACATTTACAAAGAATACTAAAATGTAATTGTCACTAGTAATTACGTCTAAAAAGATATATTTAGGGCAATTAAGCTATTACCACTTAAGAACATTTTTGATAATACCTTCCGAAAGAATTCCTATTTTATGAGATATGTAGTTGTTGTTTTCTTGTTTTGCTATTCATACTCCTTTTTCCCATAACAAATTTGTACCGTAATACATACAAATATTAATTTGATGTATATTTCAAATATGAGAATAATAACTTTATATATATATATATATATATATAAAACTTGTATCGATGTAATAACTTGTACTATTAAATACATGAATCTATCGACACTAGTTAAAAAAACAGTGAAAATATAGAAATCAATGTTTGATATATACTTCAGACATGAGATAAATAACCTATATTAGTAACTACAATCCTTTCTTAATAAAAGGCTCGGCCAAAATTTTACCCAAAAAAAAGAACTATATTAGTAGCGACAACGTAATATAAAATATAAATATAAAATAAAAATATGTATATTCTTGTGTCAAAAACATGAATATATAAGCACTATATACAAATAAAATACAATAAAAAAACAAAAATCATTGCTAGATATTCTTTAATATGAAAGTACTTACCTTATTTCATAAATAAGAAAACAAAATTATGTATACTTACATGAATCTATAAGTACTATATGCAAATAAAATACAGTGAAAATAGAAAAATCAATGCTAGGTATACTTTAGAGTGAACGTACATACCTTATTTCTGTTTATTACAGGAAAAATATAAAGAAATATTACGGGGAAAAACAACGTCTCAATCTGATATTGATCAATGTGAAGCATACTACAAAGCTGCGGGGGGAGAAATAAAGAGAAGAATATACGGTCTTGGATCTGAAGCAAAAAGTTACTATGGGAAGAATCTTTGTGCCTCATCATCTGTATCATCTTCAGTTTCTAAATCAATATCGACAGGAAATATGGATGTGTTTGTAAAGCAATTGATTCTTGCACTTACTAATCATTTTCTTCCAGTTATTATGGAGCGGGTACAACAAGTGGTTGCTCCAATTGACAATCCATCACTTGTGACACCCATGGTGCCTCCTCCTGCTACTACTAATGAGGATGAAGTTGATCCCTTACTTTCAAGTGATGAAGGTATCCCTTAGTCTCCTGTAGCTTTAATTTTTGATGTTGTCTATCTTTTTGAAAAGTACAAATTGTGCGATAACAATAGTTGATGAATGTAGGTTCTCTTAAGAATAGTTGATAGATTGCTTTTGATGTTTTGCACCGAAAATATGTGATTTGGATTTTGCTAGTTACATATTTTGAACCGTCTAAGTATTATTTTATATGAATGTTGGTTATTTTAGGGGTATTTAGTAATTGTCATTTAATTTATTTCAGTAGTGTATATTTAAAATAAATAAATGAAGTGATTTTACAAGAAAAATTTTAGCAACCATATTGATGACCGATTTGGTCGTTGCTATAAAAAAATATTGGTGACGGATTAGCGACGAAACTTTTAAGTGGCAAATATGCTTGCTCAGATCAAATGACAAAAAAAATTTGCGACGGATTAGTGACAGAAATTCCGTCGCGGATTTATTTAAATGACGAAATGAATTATGAAATTAGCAACGAATTATATAAGTATAACTGCGGACTAGTCCGTCACTAACATGTGGCGACAGATATCGTTCGTCTCTAAACTGGCAACGGAACTAATTTTTTCGTCGCTAAGAGATTATTAACGAGCGAAATAGCAACATCCAACAAGTCGCTAATCCGTCGCTAATCCGGTTTAGCGACGGATTTCATCAGTCGCTAAATGCTGGTTTTTTTGTAGTGAGATACCTTCAAGCGAATTCACAAGGCATAAGCTAGACTTCGGTTCTGTGGTCTTCTACAATGATCCCAAGTTCACATCCGAACTCTCTCAATACTTGGGTGGGCAAATATTGTATAAAAAACCTTATTCTTTCTCTAGGTTAGAAGAATCCCTACTTATAGAGATTTCTTGTCAGTCCAAAAAGCATAAGAAAACCTACACTTTTCTTGAAACTCAAGAAACCTGTTACTCCTTCCCTTTTTTATCTAAGAAATTGGATTCTAAGTTCTAGTTAAATATGGGCAATGTAGGGATCATTGAATTAATTATTGAGACTTCCTATTATGGAAATAATTCCAAATAATTAATTTGAATTATTCTTACCATAATAAATTACAAATCATTCCACTAAAAATTTGTAATTGCACTCCTCCAATTATATTTCAAATTTTCCATTAAACACTTATCTAATCCCCCATGTTAAGATTACAGATACTAATCAATAAATTAAATTACTGACGAATTTAATTCAATGATTAATTTCCTTTAGAGCACTGCTTAACTTATTTCATGTGTCGGATTCAAAAATCTACTTGCAAGGTTTGACACGATGAAAACTTATAAGCTTCTCAAAAAGGCATATCATCAATCTCTATATCGAGACATGGATTCCATCAACTAACTTATTATTTCACCAATATATATTATTATCATCCAATATACCAGGCATATTGACCCATCTTAGAATCTCACATTTTAATTAATCAAAACGATAATTAATATATACAGATCATAATAGTTATATCATGATTAAGAATATAAATACATTTTACAGTTTAGAGAATATGCTTTTGTCAGTCAGTCTAAAGCAACTATCTCTACTCGATCCCATTCAATACATACAAAATGACTAGCACAAGAAGTTGGAACTATACCATTCCCATAATCAAGATAAATTATATATAATCTTGTGCTACAATCCTACCGATGACATGTTCAATTTCCATCTTAGATTGTGAACAAAAAACTTTATACTTATAAGAACTGATAATTTAATCCTTTGTGTATAAACTAAAACTATGTACACTAAATCATCTACTATATAAGTAAACAAATACCACAAACAAATATATGACCTATTAAAGTTTTTATTAAAACTAAATAAATAATTATTCTATAATAAATACTATATCTAAACATATGATTAATAGTATATATCCCAAGAATTTTGAGCATTAATTGGCGGTGAATCTTCGTATACAATTCTACTTGTTTCATATTCACCCTTCTATCTTTATTGGATGTTGATTAATTCTTTTCCATTTAACTTTCTTTAGACGAGCTTGTAGGAAAGACAGCACCTCACAATTTTGCATATGAAAAATACTCAAATTAAATTATCATCATAAGTTCATAACAACAACGTGTATTCAGAATAGTCTCACAAAATGAGGTCTCATTAAAACTAAATAAATCCTAACAAAAATGATTACCTTGTCATCCTAATTCCTAATACTAGTACTGTATTGATACACGTTTTAATTTGCATGACATAATTAAACTAGACATGGAGTTTTAAGAAAAAATAAATTGAAACTTATAATGTTAAATATGACATATATAATATTTGTGTGACTATATATAAAACTCCTGAACTCTATAATTTTAAGTATGTCATATCATTTATGTATTTATAAAAACTTTTCATTAAAAATAAAATAAAAATATATTATTTTCAAATATAAAATTATATTATGTATCATATAAAATGGAATAGAAAATATTATTTACTCAACAAATTCTTAGATATTATTCTCAACACTCCACCTAATATTTCCAAAAGTCGTGGAATTGGAGTTTGTTTCTAATAGGGGAATCTATTGAAGGGATCACATGACAATATAGAAGATATTTTCTCCATTTCTCTGAGTCTCAATAGAATCTTCATCCTCAATATTCAAAAGAGTTTATCCAAAATATAGAAATAGTGGCTTGTTTAGTGTTTAATTAGTAATTTTTTTCTTATTTAGTACTCTCCCTATCCCAATTATATATATGGCATCATATTGGAATAAGAAATTTAATGTAATTTAAAAGCTCGTAATACTCATTATAAAATTACAAAACTTTCTTTTTTAAAAATCTTGAACCATAAACTTAAAGTTCTAAATCCACTTGTGCTCATATACTGAGACAAAGAAAAAACATATACCTAATTAAGTACAATTAGCTAAAATGGCAGAATTAACAATGAAATTGTATTTCTCTTAGCCAATAAAAGGCTGAAATGTAGTGCAGCATATCGATCGGTTCGGTTCGGTTCGGTTTTGAAGTTTATCGGTTCGACTTATCGGTTATCGGTTTGTAGACATGCTAAATTGCTATAGAACCATTAAGATATATATTGGCTTATCAGTTATCGATTTATTGATTATTGATCGTTATATCGATTTAGTTCGGTTTAACCGTTAAGATTTGACACAATTTTTTTCAATTGAGAATCACTTAGAAACAAGATGACAAACCAAATGAACCATGCGCATGAGTTGACAGATGACATCTTACTCAAAAGCAAAAACTGACGCATTGTAGAATAACCGAGAGTTTGAGACAGCCAAAAATAAAAATCTGAAACTAAACTCAAATTCAAAGACTTTATATACCGAATGGTATAAATATAATTTATTAATTTACTAACAGGTTATTGGTTAACCCATTAAAAAAGTCTTAAACTATTAAGAACCGATAATCTAATAATAAAAAAAAATCAAAATCATTACTAAAACTGCTAAATCAATAACTCATTACTAGTAAATCAATATTTTTTTTCAATTCAAATTATCGATTTCGATTCAAATTTGAACAATCCTACTGAAAAGTCATGCATGCATGATGCATGCAATAATGGGAAATTCCGACCTACATTAGTGAAGGATATTTGCCTAACCAAAGACTAGAGCAAGCAGCCCATGATACACGTTCATAAAAATGAAAAATTAAGGCACCAATAACTAGAAATATAGCAGAAATTAAAATAGCACAAAAAAAGGAAGCCTTTATTTTCCTTTCACGCGTGGAGCTGCTCCAATCATGAGTATTTTTATTTTATAACGCAAGCAATGACGTTTTGCATAACTTCTATCCTTTTTAGATTTCATTTATAATATTATTATTTATCAAGAAAATGATATAATTAAATTTGTAACAAGGTTAAAAACACGCATTTCAATTCAACTAATTATTAGTTTTGATTATAAGCAGTTAAATATATTCGTGATTGAGTTAATTAAATGAAATTAGTGATGAAAATAAATCGAGTAAAAGAATTGAAAGAAACAACAAATTAGCTCCGATAATGTGTTTGCATTGGATCCGGTGATATTTAAGTGTTTTCCTACTATCCAATCCGGGGGCGTTTATCTCTAATAAAACTTGAGAGCAAAGACTTAGTGAAATATGAAAAGTTTGGAGCACAAGGATATTAATTTACTACTTTTTGTATTGTTCATAATTCAATCTCTTACAATTGTGTAAAACCTACTAGTTATATGTAAAAAAAATAATACATCAACCAATAGAAAAGATTCATTTGAGCAATATCGTTAGTAATGTCAACTAATATTTCTTTGATATTGGCAGGATAACTTACAATCATATATAACGTATATGTCTTTTTGTCCTTTTGTCATGTCATGTCAAAGGAACACAAGTTCTTCTCTATTTTTGAATAACAGATTTCCACTTTTTTTCGAGGATAGTCATATTATGATCTAGGCAACAAGTTGAGGTTGAGTTTCACCGAACAAATCTCTGAAACAACTATCCCATCAAAAAGCCTTCGCGAATATCCTTTAATTATTCATCACACACACTATTTGTTCTACCACGTACACAAATTATTCTTTTACTCAAGATGATTACGCTGGGTATATATATGATTGTTGTTTAAGCAATCACTATTATTTAATTTGAACGAGATAAAAAGTAAAGAAAAACATAAATTTTGGTTAAAGACTAAAAAAATATTATCCCTCCATTTTATTTTATGTGTCTTAATTTTTAAACATAAAATTTTAACAAGTAAAGAAACTTTTTAAAAATTTGATCATAAACAAAAAATGTGTAGAATATATCAAATGTCCTATGAATCATGTGGTATAAATGTTACGTAAGATGTTCCAATTAAAAAGTTACTTTATTTATTTCAATTTATTGTTAAATTTGACAAGATTCAAGATGAATAAATTCTTCATGGATACAAAAGTCAAGATAGTAATTTTGTAGATGAAATTTAGGTAAACCATAAAATGGTTTCACAAGTTAAACCTTGACATTTTGATACATAGTGATGTCATGGTTGACATCAATAGGAAGAATTTACTCCTATAAATAGGTAGCTCTTATTCATTTGTAAGACACACCTCTCGCTTGCCTTCTCATCTTCTAAGACATTTGATCTTCTTTCTCTCTTGTAGTATTTCACTTGTACTCTTTTGGAGTGAAATAAATATTGGTTGATTGTGTTCGAGGAGTAGGCAAAAGAAAACAAAATTTTACCGAACCTTATAAATTCCTGGTGTTCTTTTTATTGTTGTCTCATTTACTATTTATTAGCTACCTTTAGATATAACAGTTGTGATTCAATCACTCTCTATATATTCGGCTTCCGCAACAATTGGTATCAGAGCCAAGGTGTAATACCCCGGACTCAAAAGGGTGGAAATTTTTTGATTTTCGGGGTTAGTGCCAGTAACGACGGAAGCCACTTACGGATCGTAGGTTGACTTACGGCTCGTAGGTGGAAACCGTAGGTGGCAGGCCCAAGTTTTCAAAATGACAAGTTTCAGAACCTCAACGACGGCCTGCCAGAATGGCCCGTCGTTCAGTGTACGAGTGGGTCTCGTAGGTCTCCTCCAGACTTAGTAAAATTCTTAAGCCCTAAGTTCAGATCTACGGTCGCCATGTACGGCCCGTCGATTGACCCACGAGCTGTACATGGTGACCCGTCGTTGGGGGTCCAAGTTGGAAAACTCTCTGAATCTATCTACGGAGGAACATGACGGTCCATAGGTGGACTTACAGACCGTAGATAGGGTCCGACGGTTATTTTTCCAGGGTTTGTTATGTCTTTTTCCAATTCTTTTAAGTCTTTTTAATTACGACTTTGCCCCTAAATTGACCCACTATATATGTCTTTTATCCCAAATTACCCTTTATTATTCTCATTCTCAAATTCCCAACTTCCCAAATATTTCTCTCTCTAGAAAAGCTCTCTCAATTCTCAAGGAAGAAGAAGGGCTAGGATCCTCCATTGAAGGTCATCGATTTCTAGCAAATTCTTGTGGGCTTTGTTGAGGTATGTTAGCATTCACCATTGGGAACCCTTTCCTCCATTGGGTCCCTAGTTTTCTTCAATTTTCAAGGTTCAATTTCCCCAAATTAAGTTAGGGTTTTGATCAATTCTTTTGGGTTCTTCAAGTATGATTCCAATTGTTGATTTTTATGATTTTTAGTACACGATCTAGCATGATAAAGTAACTTAGTGCATGAATTAACATGATTTATATGATTTGAGTAGAAATTGTATGAACCCATGCATGAACCATGATTTCTAGTTATGAATTCATGATGAAGTATGATCCATGCATTTATGAACTTATGAAATTGATGAAAATATGCATGATTCTAGTTTATTGCATGATTCTAAGGTGAATGGATATGTACCCATACTAGATCATGATTTATGAACATGTGAGTAGCTTGCATAAGAGATGCAGGTATATGGATATCTTGCATAAGAGATGCATGTTTCATGAGAATTATGCTTATAATTGCTAGGGTGCATATAGATGATGGCATCCATGATTTGTGAAAAGGTTTTCTTCACAATAAGCTAAGAATATAAATGTGAAAGGTTTTCTCACATAAATTAGGCTTCATATGGTTGAAAGGCTTTCTCACCTATGAATCAATTAGGAGCTATTCTAATGACGTAAGCTTGGGCAAGCCCATAGTAGTTGAAACGTCTTGATGTGATCTTAGCTTGGATTTGGTAACCCTAGATGTACCTCTTCCTTGATTAAAATATGAATAAGCTTAATTGACTATTCCTTGGGATTTTACTTAGCACTGAGCGGGCTTTTGGGATGAAGGTTTCCGTTTAGCGTCCGTGGACCCTTAGTAGAAATCCCTAAGTCCCATAACTATGTGCCTTGTAGGTTTTGTCTCAGATAAACACATAGCTAGTGGATCCGCGTAAGCTACATATTTATGGTCCTTACGTTGGTAAGTGGGACACCTCTTCTAGTGGTGTGGGGTAGACATCACTCCCATTTTCGGTATGGGGTAGACACTGGATTCCATGTTATAGCTCGCATGGTCTATGTCGGTTAAACGTAAAAATCCCATAATAATGAACTAGGGTACTAGAAGTATCTCACGAGACAAGACTTATGATATGACTAGCTTGCATTGACCATGTTTATGCATTGAGTTTCTAACCCTATTGTTACATGATTTAGTTGGTCATTGCATGTTCATGATGATATTTCACTAGCATGATTTCCTATATGAAAGCATCTCATTATCATGATTTATGTGATTATATGCATTTGCTTCATACTTAGTACATTCCACGTATTAATGCATACTTGTGCCTACAATCTCTTATAATGTAGGGTCAGACAGTCATCCTTCGTACTCTCGTGGTTAGTGATTTTTAGAGTTCGAGCTATCAGCTTTGGTGAGTTCTCATGGTTCGGGGACCAAGAGAATATGATGTACGGGTCACGTCCCGATCATTCTATTGTATTAGATGGCTTTTGAGACATAGTCAAGACTTCCGCTTGTAAACTCTTTGCTTTTATGAGATTGTCTATTTCTTTTCTCATTTTTGCCTTTACCTTATGTATGTGTATGCTAAGTGGCTTGTGTGGGGCCTCTCGGGGGTCCTATATGCCATGTCACACCTAGGGGCACTTTGGGTCGTGACACAAGGTTTTATCTGAGTATGCTCTGTGGTTGCAGCACAGTCTGAACTTCCACATCAGAAAAGATTTACTTTGGTCTTTTACATTGTTAGCTAATAAATAACATATGTAGCAAAATGGAAGAAAAAAAATGATGAATCCACATTGAATATCAGTAATACGTCATCGTTGGCATCTTCGCTCATGACAAGAATTGTGTCAAATGCGAAATTTGCAGTTGAAATTTTTGACGGGTCAGGACATTTCAAAATGTGACAAGGCGAGGTCCTTGATGTCCTTTTTCAACAAGGGCTAGATATTGCCATTGAAGAAAAGATACCAGACAGTGTAGGAGAAGAAGAGTGGAAGATTATCAACCGTGTTGCTTGCGGTACCATCCGATCTTACCTTGCAAGAGAACAAAAGTACCCCTACACAAAGAAAACTTCTGCAAGTAAATTGTGGAATGCATTGGAGGAGAGATTCTTGAAGAAAAACAGTCAAAATAAACTTTACATGAAAAAGAGACTGTTACGCTTCACTTATATTCCCGGTAGCATAATGAATGATCATATCACCAGCTTTGATAAGTTGGCGACAGATTTGCAGAATATGGACGTTACTTTTATGGATGGAGATATGGCCTTAATGTTGTTAAGTTCACTTTCCGATGAATTCGAGCACCTTGAAACTACTCTACTTCATGGGAATGATGAAGTATCTCTCAAAGAAGTTTGTCCTGCCTTGTATAGTTATGAACAAAGAAAGAGAGAAAAACAAAAAGGTGGAGAAGTAGAAGCACTAATCGTGAGAGGCCGTTCTCAAAATCAGTTGAGAACGAAGAAAGGAAGATCCAATTCAAGATCCAGACTCAGCAAAGATGAATGTGCCTTTTGTCGAGCACCTTGAAACTACTCTACTTCATGGGAATGATGAAGTATCTCTCAAAGAAGTTTGTCCTGCCTTGTATAGTTATGAACAAAGAAAGAGAGAAAAACAAAAAGGTGGAGAAGTAGAAGCACTGATCGTGAGAGGCCGTTCTCAAAATCAGTTGAGAACGAAGAAAGGAAGATCCAATTCAAGATCCAGACTCAGCAAAGATGAATGTGCCTTTTGTCGAGAAAAAGGGCATTGGAAGAAAGACTGTCCAAAGTTAAAAATCAAGGCCAAACCAAATAATGGGAATGCTGTCATGGATTCAAATGTGGATGATTGTGATAACTCTGATTACTCACTAGTTACAATAGATCCATTCAAGCTATCATATGTGTCCTAATCGGGACTGGTTTGTTGATTTACAAGAAGGAGAATGTGGAGTTATTCACATCGCAAACAATAATCCTCTTACCACATATGGTGTTGGTTCAATCCGATTAAGGAACCATGATGGATTAAGCAGAACATTAACAAATGTTCGATATGTACCGGATTTTAAGAAAAATCTCATTTCTGTAGGAGCCCTAGAGTCAAAGGGGTTCAAAGTCATTGCAGATAATGTGGTAATAAGAATATGCTCCGGTGCACTAGTGGTAATGAAGGCAATTCGGCGAAATAATAACATGTACCACTATCAAGGTGGGACAACGGCAACAACATCTAGTGACTACGAGGAGGTAGAAATGACCAGGCTATGATATATGCGCTTGGGACATGCTGGAGGAAAATCCTTGAAAACTTTACCAGATCAAGGATTGCTAAAAGGAGTAAAAACTTGCAACTTGGAGTTTTGTGAACATTGTGTCAAAGGAAAGCAGACAAGGGTTAAATTTGGAACAACTATCCATAATACTAAAGGTATTTTGGATTATGTTCACTCTAATGTTTGGGGTGCTTCCAAAACACCTTCATTGGGTGGGAAACACTATTTTGCAACCTTTGTTGAAAACTTTTCCCGAAGAGTGTGGGTGTATACGATGAAAACTAAAGATGAAGTATTGGGAATTTTTCTCAAATGGAAGGCGATGATAGAGACTTAAAGTAGCAGAAAGATCAAGTGTCTTCGCATAGACAATGGTGGAGAATACAAAAATGATCTTTTTCAAAAGGTTTATGAAGACAATGGCATCGTCAGAAATACACCACAATAGAATGGAGTGGCAGAACGCATGAACCGAACTTTGCTGGAGAAGGCTCGGTGTATGTTTCCAATGCTTGCTTGGGAAAAGAATTTTGGGCTGAGGCAATAACATATGCATGCCACCTTATTAATCATCTACCATCTGTCGCTATTGCGGTGGCAAGACACCATTAGAAAAATGGTATGAAAAACCTGCTGAAGATTATGGCTCTTTACATGTATTTGACTCAATTGCATATTATCATGTAAGAGAGTCAAAATTGGACCCAAGAGCAAAGAAAGCTTTATTTATGGGGATTACTTCTGGAGTCAAAGGATGCCGGCTATGGTGTCCAGAGACGAGAAAAATTATTTTCAGCAGGGATGTTACCTTTGATGAATCTGCCTTGACAAATAAGGTAACAGTTGAAGATGTCAAACAAACTGATGGTGCTTCAAAGTAGGTGGAGTTTGAGGGAAAAAGAATTTTCCCAACATAGGGAGCAAGTGAGGAAACAACAGAAGATTTTCCTCTGGAAGAAGAGTTAGTCGAGAGGGAGGTTCCATCTCAAGAACCTCAACCACAACTTGAATCAATAGCAACCAGCAAGCCATAAAGAACAATAAGAAAACCGGCTCGACTCATAGATATGGTGGCTTGTGCAGACTCAATTGAAGCTTATGACATTCCTACCACTTATAAAGACGCAGTCCAAAGTTCAAAAGAAGATAAGTGGAGGATTGCCATGGATGAAGAAATGCAGTCCCTTCATCAGAATCATATGGAAATTGGTCAATCTTCCGGAGGACAAGAAAGCAATTGGGTGCAAATGGGTATTTGCAAAGAAAGAAGGATTTCCTAATCAAGAAGATGTTCGCTACAAAGCAAGATCAGTGGCCAATGGATATGCTCAAAGGAGGGAATTGATTATAATGAGGTGTTTTCTCCAGTCGTGAAACACCCCTCCATTAGAGTTTTGTTGGCTTTGGTAGCACAGTTGAATTTGGAACTAGTTCAGTTGGATGTAAAAACTGCATTTTTACATGGAGACTTGGAAGAGGAAATCTACATAACTCAGCCAGAAAGATTCAAAGTTGTTGGAAAAGAAAATATGGTGTGTAAACTTGAAAAATCGTTGTATGAATTGAAACAATCTTCTAGACAATGGTACAAACGATTTGACAAGTTTATGTTGCAGCAAAGGTACATACGAAGCAAATACGACCATTGTGTGTATTTGCGTAAGCTTGAAGACGAATCCTTTATATATCTTCTCCTATATGTTGATAGCTTCTAAAAGTCTAGAAGAAATTGAGAAGCTGAAGACTCAACTAAGAAAGGAGTTTGAGATGAAGGATTTGGGTGAGGCAAAGAAGATTCTTGGAGTGGAGATAAAAAGAGATAGACATTCAAAGAAACTCTATTTATCTTAGAAAGAATATTTGAAAAGGGTACTAAATTGATTTGGTATGAATGAGAGAACGAAATCGGTTAACACTCCACTTGCTCCTCATTTTAAGCTTAGTGATGCTATGTCACCAAAGAATGAAGCTGAACAAGAATATATGTCAAGAGTACCATATGCGAATGTTGTTGGTAGCTTGATGTATGTAGTGGTTTGCACAAGACTAGATATTTCACATGCTGTAGGAGTTGTTAGCAGGTATATGCATAATCCTGGAAAGGAACATTGGCAAGATGTAAAATGGATTCTACAGTATATTCATAATACTGTGGATGTTGGTTTGGTATTTGAGCAGGAAGATGGTCAATATCTTGTTGGATATTGTAACTCAGATTGTGCAGGTGATTTAGACAAACAAAGATCAACTACTGGTTATGTTTTCACTATTGCAAACACACTAGTTAGTTGGAAGTCTAGTTTGCAGTCAACAATTGCTTTGTCTACCACTGAGGTAGAGTACATGGCAATTACAGAGGCTGCGAAAGAGGCAATTTGGCTTCAAGGATTGCTTAGAGAGCTTGGTATTGGACAAGAAAGAATTACAATATTTTGTGATAGTCAAAGTGCTATTCAATTAGCAAAGAACCAAGTTTATCATGCAAGGACGAAGCACATTGACGTCCGATATCATTTTGTACGAGACTTCATAGAAGAAGGTGGAATCATAGTGCAGAAAATCCATACTACAGATAACCCTGCCGATATGCTGACAAAAGTGGTGACTGCGGTCAAGTTTCAACATTGTTTGAGCTTGATCAACATTCTTGAACATTGAAGATTGAGGTTGAAGACACAATCAAAATTGTTGTTGAGAGAAAGTTGAAATTGGAGAATCTTGCCAAGGTGGAGATTTGTTAAATTTGACAAGATTCAAGATGAATTAATTCTTCATTGGTAAAAAAGTCAGGATAGTAACTTTGTAGGTGAAATTTAGGTAAACCATAAAATGATTTCATAAGTTAAACCTTGACATTTTGACACATAGTAATGTCATGGATGACATCAATAGGAAGAATTTACTCCTATAAATAGGTAGCTCTTATTCATTTGTAAGACACACCTCTCACTTTCCTTCTCATCTTCTAAGGCATTTGATCTTCTTTCTCTCTTGTAATATTTCACTTGTACTCTTTTGGAGTGAAATAAATATTGGTTGATTGTGTTCGAGGAGTAGGCAAAAGAAAAATTTTTTTTGCCGAGCCTCGTAAATTTCTGGTGTTCTTTTTATTGTTGTCTCATTTACTATTTATTAGCTACCTTTAGATATAGCAGTTGTGATTCAATCACTCTTTATATATTCGGCTTCCGCAATATTTATGTGGCTTGATTTGAAATATAAGGGAGGCCTGTCAAACTAACTAATGTGAATTTGGACAAAGAATTTTTAAATAAAACATATATATATTTAAGAACTTCATAAAAAATAAAAAGAGTAAGATACATAAATTGAAACAGAATGAGTCTTTTTTCTTGTCTTGGATTTTTATTGTTTTTGATTGTATAATTATATGGGGTCCAAATTTATTAATTTGACTAATTTAAATTAGTGTCTAGTAAAATCCATGTATGGTAGAAGTGATTCTTATTAATAGTGATGAAATTTCATTCATTCCACCGTACTCTTGAGTAGTTTTCAATTTTCCAACTTTTTGGATACGTTGAAACATACGTTTTCTATTTATTCCTTATGCTTTAGCAAAAATTCCACACTAGATTAATTTCCTATACATTAGTTGTCAATATTTTGCATTTAATTAATTCCCCTTCTCTATAAATACCCATCATCACTTCCTCATTTTTTCCCCAAATAAACTAATTAAGTTAACACTTTTGTACATCAAATTTTCCAGTCTATTAAATTCATAAAATTAGGAAAAAATATAATGGGTTTGGAGAGGAGTGAGATTTCAAATTACAAGTCATCAGTAGTTTTGTCTAAGTTGGCTAGTAACGAACAACATGGTGAAAACTCGCCATATTTTGATGGATGGAAAGCATACTATAACAATCCTTTCCACCTCGTGAATAACCCGAATGGGGTTATTCAAATGGGTCTCGCGGAAAATCAGCTTTCAGTTGACTTGATTGAAGATTGGATTAAGAGAAATCCAAAAGCTTGCATTTGTACAAATGAAGGAATTGAATCTTTTAGGAAAATTGTCAACTTTCAAGATTATCATGGATTGCCTGAATTCACAACTGTAAGTTTTGCTCTTACAATTCTCTCCGTCCTAAAATAAGTGTTGCTTTAGCAATAACTAAAATATTGTCTCAAAATAAATGTCACCTTAGGAATTCAGGACAAAACTTAGTACTCCCTCTGTCCAATAATAGTTGTCCACTATTGACTTGGCACACCCCTTAAGAAGCAATAAATAATAGGGGTGATATTACTATATTATCTTTTGACTTTATTAAATTTATTGTTTTGAGAAATGCGTTAGAAGATAAAAAGTATTTAATAATAAGGATAAAATAGACACAAAAGGTAAATTATCTCTTGATTTTCTAAACTGGATAAGTGTTGTTGGACAATTATTTTTAGTATAGTGGACAACTATTGTTAGACGGAGGGAGTATGTTTTTTCCAATTATACGAATTAAAGAACTATTTCTTCTTAATAGTGTTCAATTTTCAAGAAACATCTAATAAATAGAGGCAATTTAATAAACGTGAAATGAGCTAAAGTGACACTTATTTTGAAATGAATAAAATACTATTATAAGAATATAGTAGGTACATTGTAGTGGTGAAAGTCTATGAGTTTGTATCAAAAAGAGGAAGTTTAATTTATGAGCAATTTTATTACTATGAGTTTACATTTACTTGGAATAAAGAAAGTTCTTACCTCAAATATACACCCTTTATTTCACCTTGTGACACTATTTTTTTATTAGTCCATTTAATTTTTTTTTTTTTTAAAAAAATAATAGCACATGGTATATCTATATACGACTAGAAACAAACAAAGGTTTCTCTCACCGCAAATATATCAGTGGAAAATTTGTGTTGGATATGATTTTATCCTATTTATTTTCCATCAAATCAGCTCATTGGGAAAACAAATTCTCTCACTGAAATAGTGGAAAACTTCCTAATTTTTCGTATAATTTTTTTTAGCATCAATTCAATTGAAATATATGTGAGAATAGTCATAGATGTTTTTGCAGTTACCAAAAAAATTAAAGAACTAAATAATGAGGTTGTGTATGTATTTTGTTTGTGCAGGCAATTGGAAAATGTTTTCCCTTTTCACAATTTCCTAAAGCACAACATCTGATGGATGACAAAGGATTGTCAAACATATTTTTGACTTGAAACTATAGTGGAATGTATCCTTCATCAAGATGAACAATGATAGACAATTCGATGCAATAATTTTCCAACATCACTGCTCTGAACTACTTAATCTGCGTGCTAGACTGATCATCTGCAGTGCTTCATATTCACAAACTACACTCCTAATGTTGATTTACAGTAGATAACTACGCTTCTTCAGGTGAGGCGATAAATAGGCGAAAAAAAAGCTCCAATTTTTAGACTTACTTTTGCGTTGTGTATTTAATCCGGCATTTTCTATTAAAGTAATCAGTTATTTATGGGTATTCTTACCTATCAGTGGGAGTAGGATAGGTGCCATCACGATATCAGATTTTTGGGTCATGAGTTATGACATTATGCAAAATAATTATAGGCAAAAACGTCAAAACTTACGAGTGTTGAGCCTGACATTATCACAAAAAATAAAGCATATCTTAGCCACATAAAATGGAAGAGAAGGAAGATTTGAGTATTCTCACGAACCAAATCTCACTTGGTTTACAGACAGAAGAATGTGGAGAGAAAGATGAAAAAGAGAGTTGAAGAGAGAGAATGAGTAAATTGAGTTGATGTAAGGTGGTGAAAACTACCATAAAGAAAGAGTAGGAAAGAAATGAATTGTAATGACCTTCATGGTCGTTTTTTAATTGCTAGCTTGTCTCTCCTATTTGACTCTTTCCATAGTTTCTATTGGGTTGTAAACAGATGCACAACAAAGAAGAATTTGCAGAAAGAAAAAACTGAGAAGAGAGTCAATACGCTGAAAATAAAAGGAACTCCTTTTCTGCCCCATTCTTTTTTCTTGTTGGGAGTTTTAATATAATCCAAGTATTTTTTCCTAATTATTTGATGTGAAAGTTCTATTTTCTTTTGCAGCTCCATCTCTTTGTATAAAACATTATGAGCTATCCTTTTATTTTCTTTGCATTGGTGGGTGGGGTGGGGGATTATCTGTTATCATGGCTCTTAACTAGTTCTGATTTTTGTGGAAAAATGATATATATGATGCTTTTGAGAATAATTTCTGTTGCTTGATTTGTTGCAAGTCTTGAATCTATTTTCAGATGCCCAAGTTGAAAATGTCTTTGTTACCGGTAGATCCTTGGACTTCCTATAAATAGAGGTGGTCCATTTGAGTTGTAACCAAACAAGTAAGCAAGATAGCAAACAAGAGTGAGTGACTAAGTAAAGAAAGTTGCTGAAGCAAGCAACAAGCGTGATCAAGATTGTAAGACCGAAGTGGGTCATCGGTTCTGCTCGTCTCCAAATCAATTAATATACTGTTGGGGTTTGAATAGGAAATGAAGAGTTGTGACTCTCCTGAAGGGTTGTGACTTTATCGAAGGGTTGTGACATTTACGAAAGGTTGTGTCTTTTCTAAAGGGTTGTGACCGTTTGAAAGGTTGTGCCTTTTCCAAAGGGTTGTGACCTTTCATGAAAGGTTGTCCCTTTTCCAAAGAGTTGTGACCTTTCCGATAAGGCACAATTAACACCTTTTCATACTACCCTTTGTTGGCTATAAATAGAGAGATTTTCTCTCATTTTTAAGAATGAAATTTTTCCTTCTTTTGCATATATTTTCTTACAAAACAAAATAGAGTCTATGTGTGATTCGTTGCTGTCTTTTTGAGTTCGTTGAAATTATCGAAGTTTGAGGTACTGCTACTTCTTTAATGGCTAAATCCGTTTTATCTTGGGAGGAATTAATCTACAACCTCGGGTACTTGAGGGGATTAAATTTCTTAAGGACACACAGTGGGTTCTGTGGACTCGGATCGTTCTTTTCTTTTTCTTTTCATCTTTTATTATTTCTGGTTTGCTAATCAGAATACAGGAGATAACATATTCAACAGAATCGGCGGCAGAGATGTTGTATGGTTTGATTCATGTTCGGTACATTTTGACTAGCAAGGGAATAGCCGCTATGGTAATTGCTTGTCCACATTCTCTTGTATACTTTCATATTTTCCTCCTTTTGATGTTTCATTTTACTATGTAACATTTAACCCTGTCCATGAGATGGTGGTGGTGCCTAATATCTGGGACAAACCTTTCAGTTGGAGAAGAACAAAAACTACGACTTTGGAAGATGCCCACGAGTTTACTGCAGTGGACAGCCTTGTCTTCCTGTTGGTCAATCAGATATTCCGCGTGCAAGTACTGTAAAAATATACTGTCCGAAGTGTGAGGACATCTATTACCCTCGATTGAAGTACCAAGGCAGTATCCTTTTCTGCTACCACTTTTTGATGATTCTTGCCAGGTAGTTTTGATGTACAATTCGTGGTGGTAGAGACAGGTGAAGCAGAGGAGTTGGTGATAATTATGAAACATTCTTCTTCATTGATGAAAGGCAACTTGGCCAATCTGTCCGGTGAAATTTGTTCCCTATTTCGCCATGACAGCATTTGTAACCTTGTTTCATCACACCAGTTTGAGAACTGAATTATATTTCGTCATCGACCACCACTTTTTGTGGCCCTCTAGTGATCCTTTCATCTCTCTTCAGTATTTACTACTACCATTTTCCAGTCATCAGGATTATAGACTAGGGTATATCACCCTTCTTTTTAGGACAATTTCCAGTTGTAATGATGTGTGATGGTATATTAAAATGGTTATGTACAAGCTAAATATATTATTTCAATACTAGTTACTCCCTCTGTTCCAATTTTCCGTAGTTAATTAAGATTTAAAACTAGTGATAATGATAAATGTGAGGTGTGAGGAACTTGCACAAGGGCATATGAATGATTGGAACATGCTTTTGGAGAATTGATTAAATTATATAAGTGAGTGTATGTTTTACTAAAACAAGAAGAAATTATCATCATTTGCATGTAAATGATCATTACAGGAAAATACATATGTGATTAGATCTAAAATATGTCCCAAAAGACAAATGTTTAAATGGTCACACTACCAGAGTAGGCATTCACTTTGCAATACCTCTATTTTCTAAAAAAAACAGCTCAGTGCATTAAGCTCTTGCTATACATGGGAGTCCGGAGAAGTGCCAGACCATAAGGATCTATATATTGTACGCATGGTTATCTTGTTTCAGAATTTCAAGAATCGCGATTTTGAGCTCAGTCCTGATGATGTGGGAGGTGGAACTCCAGACACTTGTAGAATGAAGGGGAGAATCGAGAAGAAAGTGAAGGAGGAGATGTGATAGCTTCAAACACAATACATTTGGGTATTTGGATTTGCAGAAATCCAACAGTATTTTGTCAACTCAGAGTTGTTGAATGGCAGCAAGATTACCCATGACGAGATTGTTGTAGGAATGCGGTTGATTTCATTTTTTCGAGATGTTTGAGTACATTTTTCGATATTGGACATTGGACGTCTCCAAAAGTTTGGAGAACCGGTGTGGGTGAGTATTGACTTGTGGGATGTAACTGAGGAGAATGTCCCTAAGAAGTATCAAGGTGGAAGTGTTTGCTTAAGGAAGCTGTACAATGATGACTATTCTCTTTCGTGTATCGAATTATACAACGATCGCGGATTGGGCATTGGTGATAAAATTGGGCTTTATTGGGATTCTAGATCTTCAAGTTTAATGTTCAAAGTACTTTCTCAGGTTCACTATTATAGTGGTGTTCTAATATGAGAACAATGTAGTTGAGGCCGGAGGGGTTTAGTGAGCACCCAATAGTTTAGGTATGAAATTTCACAACACGATGATAGTTTAGGGGGATTTTGATACAGGCCCCTCAGTGTTGTTAGTATGTAAAATAAGCATCTACTAATAGATGATCAGTAGCTAGTTTCATGCTCTGCTGTAACTGAAGATTACAGCTGCAACACAATGAGTCACCAAACAAGAGAAAAAGGGAAATTGAACAGAAATAACCACAATGTAATAAAAGAAACAGCTTGAAGAACACGCATAAACGTCTAAGGATCGGTCCATCATTTGAAGCCTCTATAGGTTTTAATGTTCTGGCCAACCTTCCTCTATAAAGGAGCTTAATGTGAGAAAGAAATTGATATACTCACAGCAAATGCCTGGAAATATGGACCCAATAAGGACCCCACTTCGCGCACAAACTCACTCGTAGAAGATTACCACATTTTTAATAGAAGTTCCTATATTCCTTTGCTGAATGTGCAAGATTAAATGGTAGACATATGATATTTCATAACAGCTACTGATTTAAGTGTGTTGCCAAAGCACATCGAATTAAACGTCAAGAAGGGAAGATGATCAAGAACAGAACTGCACCTGCTAATTGCGAGAAATCATAAACTTCTGAACTAATAATCCCAAATGAAAACCAATAGAGTGCAGTACATAAGATATCTATAGCAAATACGAGTACAAAGTATTGGGGCATGTTTGAATAGAGGAATGTGATTTCTAAATTCATTAAATTGACTGTTCGAATCCTTGCACTTATTATCAAAGAGATCTGTTTCCACATATTTGCTGCAACACAAGAGTCACAAGCTTGACATCTATCACACTGAAATGTACACATTATGCTATCACTTATTATCAAAGAGATCTGTTTCCACATATTTGCTGCAACACAAGAGTCAAAAGCTTGACATCTATCACACTGAAATGTACACATTATGCTATCACACAGAAAGTAACTTTAGCTGTTTAGACAGTTCTGCATTCCTCTTCCATTACATTTTATTTTGAAACTATACAAGTAGTAGCTAGGCAATTGGTAGATATTTCCATAACTCCTTTGCTGAATGTACAAGATATGTCACAACAGCTTCTGATGATTCTGGCAATTGGGAGAACGAGGAAAGGAACAGTTTCTGATGATTCTTGAATTCCATCATCCGTTGCTCAGTTGCCAGATTATCGGTGTCTCTTAAAACCTGAAAAATATATTTCAGTGAGAAATCATAAACTATTAGTCCTGAATGAAAATCAAGTGTGTACAGTATATAAGATATCAACATGCAAATGTGTTCAATGGACAAGATCATGCAAGTTACCTATTAGCAACTTCTTTACATTTCAGAGAGATTTCATTGAAGGTTAAAAGTGCAATCTCCTTCTCTTTTGCTGTCGCAAGATTGCAGACCTGAATGAAAATCAAGTGTGTACAGTATATAAGATATCAACATGCAAATGTGTTTCAATGGACAAGATCATGCAAGTTACCTATTAGCAACTTCTTTACATTTCAGAGAGATTTCATTGAAGGTTAAAAGTGCAATTTCCTTCTCTTTTGCTGTCGCATCATTTCTCTGCATGAAGATCATATCATATTATGAAATAAAAGGAAAACTTAAAAAGGTTTTAGCTTATGTTTATTGATGAAGAAAACTTACCATCATAGCTCTTATACATTCCAAAAACTTGTCGATCAAAGTCAAGGAGTTTTCCTTGTATATCTCCAACAATATGCGGATGTAGTATACAACTTGTACCAAAAAGGGTTAACAGACCTACAGGAAATCTATGAGAAGTATTCAGAGGTCATGGTGCCTACAGACCTTTTCAATGATCTTTTTTTCCTGATCAGTCACATTTTCCTCTTCTGAAAAATGCTTTCTTGATGTTGCTTTGAGAACCTTCTCTATCGCAATCGCTGTCTGCTGAATCTTATTTTTGCTAATAAATCCTCCAGCAATCTAGTGGATTGTTCGGAAGTGTCAGTTAAGTTTGAACATATATCAAATAGCCAAAACATGACAAGAAAGATTCTATTGGGAACACGACCAACCTCGATGCATTTGGTTAATGATTTCACTATCTTTGCGCAAACTTCAGTGTCAGTTTCCTGCATATAAAATGTAACCCAACTTTGGTTACTGAAAAGAACAAATGGAATGAAAAAGGAAAGTATATAAACTGGAGGTACCTCATCCAGAGCTTCCAGCAGAGACGGTACAAATTGGAGCACTAGTTTATGCAGATAGGAATCTGTAGTGCTATGAGCTTGTTTCTTCTCAATAGAAAGTTTATCTGAGAGATATTTCGGCATGACTTGAACAAAAATTAGGTATCAAAGAAATGATAAAATAAAAGAATGAAAGGGAAAGGGAAAGGGAAAGGCTTTATGAAGTAAAACGGGTACCTGAAAAAGCTATTTTCCTGATATCTCCATCATGAAATTTCACAAGTGATACCAGTGTATCAGAAACCTGAACAAATAATGTCAAATTTGAATAGGAAAGGCATATGCTGAATGAAAATCCAAATCTTCAGAACCAACCTGATCGATCCATGGATATAACTCCTCTTTGAACTCTTTAGTTAAGCAAAGCAAAAGTTCTCATGCCTTAAGTTTCTCCGTCAGAATAACACGGTCTGTGGTACTGTGGAGAAATGCAGTGTGTTAGTGAAAAAGCCAAAGTTTGCTAAGAACCTTAAATAAACATGTTTTTCTAATTGCAGCTTATTCATGCTCAGCGCATCAACTTGTCCGATCAATGTTTTATGTCAATGCTAAATTTGGTAACCTATTCTTGTTGCCCACTTAAGCATATGTACAAACAATGGCGCACCTAATTTTCTGTCACGTATTTAGCAGAAATTACAATTTTCAGCTGAAATGTGGATGAATTAGTCATGAAGCACTTTTGAAGTTTGTACATACCTATTCGAGCCAACTCTAGTAGAGCGGAGCAGATCATATATAACGTATTTCACATATGGATAAAAATCGGATCCAAGACTTGCAAGAAGCTGCTCCCATGCCTTCAACACAGATAGTAGAGCACTCATTATATTGGGAGGATTTAAGTACAAGAATATAAATAGTTTGGATCATACATACTTGTAGAAGGTTAACTTTCAAACTGTGATCATCCTCCCCTAAATAATATCGCGTATACCAGAGAACGGTCACGACCTTACAAACATGAAAAATTATAATCAGTTACTAAACTATTAAGCTGAAATAATGTAAAAGAAATAACCAAGACGTATCACCTCTTCAGCATCTTCATTGAATATATCCTTTCCAACAGCCATTGCAACTGCCAAAATGCACTCAACACAATTGTCTCTCAGCGATTTACTTGTCGCACCAGCTAGATGTATTTTTAGGGAAGTGATGATCAAATCATAGCCATTAATGAAGGGATCCTATCCAAAAGCGTAATTTTTTCAGACGCCAAATTACTAAGGAATTAGAGTAGCATGAATGAAAAACTAAGTCAGAGTTTCTATCAAGATGGACCTTTGATGATCTTGCAAACACTGTAAGAGTATGTAAGGACTCAGCTTTCACCTCATCATGTTCACTCTAATGTTAGACAAAAGAAAAAACACTTTTAAGCTAGAGGAAATGCCAAGGAAAAAAGGAAATGTCGATGCAAATCCACACAAAATGTATTCTCTTACCTGGAAGAGTTCAAGTAGTCCGCTCACAATTGATTTCAAGCGAGGTTCTACAATGGATGAACTGCAATTCTCACAAAGAGAACGCATCGCTAAAATAGCAGCAGTCTATGAAACATAATAAAACAATTAGATTTCATTAGACATATATAAATAGTAAGAATTTCAGCAGAAATGTGAATTTTAAGACGAGGAAATTAAGAAATGAAAAGTCTATCATTCTTGGTCACCTGTTGGACAGGTTTGTCGCCATCTGAAAGTGCCAAAAGTAGCCAAATAATAAGAAGGTCAGCGTATTGATCTAGCGTAAGTGGAGGTAGCTGTACACTCATAGCACTTAGTGTTCTAATAGCAGCAAAATGAACATCGGGAGAGGAATCAGTGATTGATTGCATGAACATGTTCATCACTTCAGCTAGATTATTGATCATGGTCTGAGGACAACAACAGTCTTAGGTGAAAAGACACAAAAAGAGCACATATCCAAGTTATAAATTTAGGCATATACCGCTGGACATCCTTTTGCAATGACACCAATGATTGTAACTGCTGTATATAGTTTCCGCCAATCTGGTGAAGCCATATCCTCTGGTATTATCTTGAGTAAAAGAGGCATATTGAATTTTTCATCCCTTACCAATGAAATCTTGTGCATAAAATATTCTCCGAGAAGAGAATCACACCATTTATCCGGGAAAAATGAAATCATCTGCATCTACAGATGACACAGTCTTTGTAGAATCTTCTTGTTTACCCTTCTTATCGCAATTTCATCAAAAGTATACATCATTTCTACAGCAAGATATCTTGTTTTTTTTCCCAACTCATCATTTGCACCTATTTTAACCATTTCATCAAACACTTGATTCACATGCAAGTCGAAAAACCTTGGCTCCTCCCCAGATAACTCTGCTAACATCCTGAGACTTGTCCGAGCATTTTCCTCCGTAACATCATTATTGAGAAAATACGAGACTGCTTTCACCATTGGCATCAATGCATCACGAAACATAAAGTAATACTCACTAGACATTTGTCGAACAAGATTAACAAAAGCAGACAAGGCATAAACTTTTCTCTCTCCATCGGAAGAACTAAACATATTCCATAAGTTTTCACAGAGATCTTGAACATACGGACTCAGTTCTTCACGTAGACATATGGGAAGCTCCAAAAAGAACAAAACTGCGCAATCTTGAACATACAATATAACTGGATTTATAGACTGGCAAACGAATTCGAGCATACCCTGCCATTCCTCCTGTGTGATAATAACATTGGTGAATATCTGAGATGCTATCTTCCACATTAAATTGCAAACCTCTTTGGAGTTATCTTGTTTAAGAATATCAAGAATCGCAATTTTGAGCTCGGCCTTGATGACGCATGAGATGGAATTCCAGAAACTGGGAGAATCGAAAAGACAGTTAAGAAGATGGGCACACTTGGATTTGATATCAAGGTTACTGGAAGAGTCAAGGAGGAGATGTGATAGCTTCAAACACAATGAATTTGGGTAATCGGATTCGCAGAACATGTATAATCTTTTGTTATCTCGTGATGTTTCTAAGTTTGTGATAAGATGTCGAAGCGCACCATGATCTGGAGAGTTAAGAATTGCTAAGGCTTTCAGTCGAAGTTCATCGAAACTGCAGCTTGGAAGGGCTTTTTCTTTCTTCTTGGGAGGATCATCTTTCAATATTACAAGGCGCAGTCCAGGCTCTTTCTGTTGGGGAAGAAAATCTGCACCGGCAAGTCGGAGAATCTCATTTTTTGGTTTGGAGGAAGAAGAAGAAGCCATTGCAGAGAATCAGAGAAAACAGAGCAAACAGAGAAGAGAGAAAGAGGGGTTTTGGCGGGGATTATATTCCGTTTTACTGTTTATCAAATGGCGGTTATCAAACCACCTTCAACTGCCAACTCAGTGTATTATTCTTTTGGGATTGTATTCTTCCGACAATTTCTTCAATGTCTGATCAAAAGCCTATGCTTAGCATTAAGAAGACATTCTTTTACAATTTCTTTCCATCAAAAGCTGAAGAAGAAGCTTGCAAACTTAACAAAATTCCATGGGTAGTGACTCGAGAACTAATTGAGATAAGGGACATATGCCTTTCCTGAAAATTCATATGGAAAACTCTGACAGATCAAGAAAAAGATTACCTGTGACGAGGTTGTGGTAAGAAAGCTGGTGATTCTGTTTTCGAGACATTTGAGTACATTCTTCGATACTGGATATTGGATATGACAAAAAGTTTGGAGAACGGGTGCGGTGTGCCTATTGACCTGTGGGATATAACTGAGGAGAATGTCCTAAGAAGTATTAAGGTAGAAGTGGTTACTTAAGAAAGCTGTACAATGATGACTTTTCTCTTTTGTGCATCGAATTGTTCAATAATCACGGATTGAGTGTTGGTGATGAATTTGAGCTATAATGAGATCCTAGATCTTTAAATTTAATGTTCAAATTACTTTCTTAGGTTCGCGCTTAGGGAAAGGTCCAACAATTTAGGACCAAAAATAACATACCATAGTCTTTTTGTTAGTATTACCCCTTCATATAGTTGTAATAGTGCATATTTACTCTTTTTGTTTACAATCATATATTACTTAATTAAAAAATATTTAAAATTTATTTTTTAATTTTAAAAATGCCACGTGGTTTATAGACGCTATACACCAAAAGTTATATCAGTTTCCAGAAGAAAAAAAAAGATATATTTGTCTCTGTTTCCCGCTAAAATTCACTTCTAAATTTCCAATTCTTGATCGTCAACGGATATTCAACTGGCATGGATGAATAGAAGCGCTACTGCAAGTTAGGATTTTACTGTTGAGAAATCTCTTTTTCATTTTTGCAGAATTGTATGGTTTCTTCAATGTCTTATACAAAGCCTTTGCTTACCTGGAAGAAGACCTTCTTTTACAATTTCTTTCCATCAAAAGAAGAAGAAGAAGCTTGCAAACTTAACAACACTCCACATGTAGTGACTCTAGAGCTAATTGAGATAAGGGATATATATCCTCCCCCGAAAATCGATCTAGAAAACCCATGGCAGATCAAGATAAAGATTACCAGTTACGAGGTTGAGGCAGGAGGGCTGTTGATTCCATATATCGAGACGTTTGAGTACATTCTTCGATACTGGACATTGGACATGGCCAAAATTTTGGTGAACAGGTGCGGGGTGCGTGTTCAAGTGTGGGATGTAACCGAGGATAATGCTCCTAAGAAGTATGAAGGTGAGAGTGTTTACTTATGGAAGCTTTACAATGATGACTATGCTCTTTCGTGCATTGAATTGTTCAACGATAGCAGATTGGGCATTGGTGATGAAATTGGGCTGTTTTGGGATCCTAGATCTTCAAATTTTATGTTCAAGTTACTTTCTCAAGTTCGCGCTTAGTGAAAGTAGGACCAAAAACAACATAACATAGTCTTTTTGTTAGTATTACTCTTTCATATAGTTGTAATGGTTGAAGATTTGATTATGAAATTGGAATATTTGCAATATGATGATTCTTAAAGTTCCCAATTAAATCTGTGTGATCCCCTTCCTGTACTTGTATTATTATAGTGCTCTCTAATATGAGAACAATGTGGTTCCGTGAGCACCCAATTGCTTAGGCATTAAATCATCGCAAAGGGATGATAGTTGAGGGAGATTTTGATACAAGCCCTCGTTGTTGTTAGTTTCATGTTCTGCTGTAGCTGAAGATTACTGACCAAACTCACTGGTGGATGATTAATATTCTTTAATCATCAAGGCTGAATCTTTAAGTAGATGGATTCGGTACAGTGTGATTAATTTAATGAATCAATATCCCAAAAACTGTTTGGGATCTCCATAAGCTGATCACTCCATGATATTAATTATTCGTCAAGCACGAGCAAAGATTCCTCTGCGTCTTCCAAATGGAAAAGGTTGAGCTGATATAATATTCTCAATATCTCTAACTTTGTGTCCTCAACACAGTTAGTTCAAAGATAGAATAATCATTGATTCTCACATGTCGTAGCTTTGCAAGACTCCAAATATCTGTTCGGTATGTTATGCACCACCAGAGTTTTTCAGCAAGTCTAGAGTTGAAAAGTTTGTGTCTGCTAGTTTTCTCCACTGCTTGATTTCTCCCTGGTAAGTGGTCCAGCACGTGCCAAAAGAATGAACAATTTTCCATCAGTGAGAATAATCAATTATTTCATGCTCAATGCAACGTTATATTGAGTCATTGATGGGAAAATCAATTCAGATTTCAGAAGATAATAAAAATTCACGAGGAGGGCATGCCAACTTTGGACATTTTTCAAGAGTTGAGGAGAGACATGATCCTTTGATTTAAGCAACATATCATCTCTTTTCTGATGAAAAAGCGACTGAACCATATTCGAACCTGTCAAATCAGATCCTCGAGCTGTTTGATCACAGTTTTGAATGTCTTGTGATAACTCAAGCTGTTTGATCACAGTTTTTCCAAAACATCTTGTAGTATAGTTCTTGAAAGGTCTTACAGCAAGCACATTCTTTTGATAGAACCTCTTCTGCTTTTCTTTACTTGAATTTGCTGATATCATCGTTTTCGTATGATCTTAATTTGCTTGTACTTGAATTCTACTAACCAAGTGTATGATCTAGCATTAGTCAATTGTAGTTCACCTAACAGAATACGCACAATAACATCAAAGAGACGGTGTCCATTTTGCTGTTTTCTGGGCTAGTGACTGCAATAAATGCATTAATTTGGGAGTATACTTTTGAAGCAGCAAGCAGATTCATGATTTTCTTGAAAATGGTACTCAATTCTATATCACAAAAGGCAAAGTTTAAATGGTCAACCTGTCGGAGTAGGGAATCAGTTAGCAGAACCTCTATTTTCTGCTTAGCAAGTTAACTTCAATAACTTGCTACTGCTTATACCTAAGATTGTGTGTACAATAGTATAGAATTGTGTTTGAGTGGAGGAGTTTTGTCCAATGAATTCTAAATTCATTTAATCAAATCCTTGCATTCGTCCAAACAGAACACACGTTTACAACATAAACGATACTTGCTTTTTAGGAAAACTATAAGCACCTAAGTGTATTATGTCACGCAGGACGTGTATGTCTACTTGGTGCATCCTAGTGGTGAACTTATGGACTAATCAGTCTTAATTTTGAATACAATAGTTAAAGAATGAAATCTAAAGATCCCTTTCAAACAAGCTGATAATCTTATGAGCGAAATGTCTGGAGATTTCATTGTTGGGTATTAATTGCCCTGAGTTTCTTACCATAAATAGGTTTTCCTTTTAGAAAAAGGTTTTGTATTGGCTAGTCCTTTTCTTGTAGGAAAAGGTTTAGTACTCTATAAATAGAGGCTTGTTCCTTCTAACTTAATTAGCATTCACAATGTAGTCCTAGGGGTTTGAGAGTTTTGGTTAGGGGGAGAATTTGTGGGCCACAAGTGAAACGTTTTCACTCGTGTGAACCTCCCGAGTGAATTGGTTGAGGTTGTTTCTCTCTATATTTTGTATTCTCATGTTTATATAGTGGATTGCTCATCTCCTTTGTGGATGTAGGTCGGTTGACCGAACCACGTTAAATCTTTGTGTCTTATGGTATATTTATCGTGTGTCTTCTTACTCATGGTCTATCGAGGCTTGCTTTGCTAGCTTCCGCATGACACCTAATTATTTCGGTCCCAACATTCATTACCCCTGGAAGTTCAAGAAAATCATTACCCCTGAAGTTCTCAATCAAGGATATCTAGAGATTTCATTTTCCGAGACATTTGACTACATTCTTCCATACTGGAACTTGGACAAAGCCAAACAATTCGTGAACGGGTACGTGTGTACGGGTGTTGCTATGTGGGATGTAACGAATGAATATGCAGGTTTTGTTTTTTTGAAGCTGCCTAATCATCATGATGACTATTCTCTATGGATCCTGGCATTGTTCAACGTTCAAGGAAGACGGGGACGTGGTGCGTGTTGGCTTGTGGGATGTAACGGAGCTGAATGACAGGCCTAATAGGTATGAAGATGGAAGTTTTACTTTTAGGAAGTTGAGTAGTGATGACTACTCTCTCTCTCGTGCATGACATTGATCAATGATCGTGGATTGGGCGTTGGTGATGAAATTGGACTATGTTGGAATCCTATTATTTCAAAGTTTATATTCAAATTAATTTCTAAGGTTTGTAGGAAGAAGGCATTCTCTAACACACCAGGGGTAATGACTCGAGAGCTAATAGAGACAGGCCCTGCCATGATATTTGATCTGAGTAACATAAGGCACATCAGGAAAAACATTACTATCGCTCAAGGAAGACTGTTTATTCTCATGTTTCTTTCTAAGGTTGGTGATTCAATAAGTAGGGGCTTGTAGAAATTGGGATTTCTTCAAATTTTATGTTCAAATTCTGTAAATCATTCAAGAATTAGGACCAAAATATTGGAATATGATTCTTTTCTCAAATTTAATCTGCTTTTTGTACTTGTGCTTGGAATAACTGGATACCCAAATTTTGTCTGTTTTTCTCTACTTGAATTTGCAAGAAAAGAGATGAGTTTCAATTCATCTGTTCGCTCTCTATTAAACATGGTTATACAATTTTGAATGTCTGTAATTAGTGCCTGAATAGTTAAGAATTGAATGTCTTCTGATAACTCGAGCTGTTGGATATCATTTTTCCAAAACATCTTGTACTATCGTTCTTGAAAGGCCTTAAAGCAAGCACATTCTTATGATAGAACCTCTTCTGTTTTGTCTTTACTTGAATTTTCTGATATCATCGTCTTTGTACCTCGATTCTGATGATTTGAACTTGCTTTGTACTTGAATTGTAGTAACCAGTGTATGCTTTAGCATTAGTCATTGTAGTTCACCTAACAGAATATGCACAGTAACATCAAAGAGACGTGTCCATTTTGCTGTTTTCTGACTGCACTAAATTAAATGCATTAATCTGTTTGTATAGAGTCCAAGTGTCAGCTAATTTCCAGCTCATTTTACAGACACAACTAACTACATTCCAACTAACTAACCACTAGATTAATATTAACTAACAGCTTAACTAACTGCTAACAGAAGTGGACTAAACTGCAAAATAGAGGAACTTCAGGGAACTGCTGTGCAAGCATATATCAACTCCTCAACACTTCAGCAAAGAAGATTATACTCGCAACAAATGCCCGAGATGTTGCAAGATCATTAGTGACTTAGTTGGCTTGTTAGTTTGTTACACATTGTATATTCAAGTTTGAAAGTCAGATGTGACATTTCATCCATCAAAATTATCTTCAATCGGTAATATGATAGTTTCGTCAAACTAAAATGACTGAGAAAATTGAGCAGAGATGAATTAACTTAAGACAACTGATTTTGTAACAATATAGGCTTTTGCATTAACACAAGAATAAGGCTACATTCATTCAAGTCTTTGTTTCCATTTTTTTGCACAATCAAAGTTGCTGGCTGCTCAACTGTTTCTGAAAATCCTAGCTAATAACTATTGCAAAAGAAAGATAGAACAGAGATGAGTTGCTGGCTGCTCAACTGTTGGGAATGGCCTTTAGAGACAGATGCATAACCCTCTGGACAAATACCTGCATTTATCGTAAATGACGACTGTAAGTAAAATGCCTTAAAAAAACTCATCTTCTGGCAGTCAAATTCTTATTTGCAGGATATAAGATAAAAACTAAAATGATGACATTACCATAGAATGCTCTTCTTGAGCCATTTAAGCTAGTTCAGCCAACACATTCACGAGGGGAACTCTCAATTTGCTCTGTTTACTCTGCAGTTTTTCCAAGCATGAGTTAAACTAACAGCAGTAGTCATATCTTAGCTCTTTGAACAGAAATGAGCATAAACCATCTTCATCATCAAAGGAAACAATTTAAGAAACAAATCTGGTTTCCTCCCATCGTTTGTTAGTATTAACATATATAGAAGGCTCTTTAAGATTTTATCGTCCTGTCAAGTCAAACATAAAATTCAATTAATAGCAGCAGTTGGAAGCTGCCTCAACACCCAAACAACCTCAACTCTTGAAATGTCATTAGAGCAAAAAATGAATATCCATAATAGTAGATAGAGTCCATACCTTAAATGAGGGAACAAGAGCAAACATTTGATCAACATATTCCAAATGAAAGTTGGCAATCATGCAGAGCTGTATCCATCAGAAACACTATAACAAGTAAAAGATCAACGTATTAACAAGACGAAATCTACAATACCTCTCCATCAGAAACACCATGCTGTTTTAGAGGCCTGATCTGAGTTAAATGAAAACTAGCACTAGAAAAGCTATATCAGGTCGAGTGTGTGATAAGTAGGTCAACTTCCCCACTACTCTCTGACATTGACTTTGGTCAACTTAATTTCCTTCTTTGTTTCCAAATTTTATATTCGGATCAATAGGTGTTTCAGTTGGACGACAACCACTCATGCCTGTCTCTTTTATAAGATCTAGTACATACTTCCTTTGTGACACCATAATGCCTTCTTTTGATCTTGCTACTTTCATGCCAAGAAAATACTTCAACTGACCCAAATCTTTGATCTCGAATTTTGAGGCTAACTGTTTCTTTAAATTCTTCATTTCAGGTAAGTCATCTACTGTAAGTATGATATTATCAACATACACTATCAGGATAGTTGTCTTTCTCTCAAGAGAGTGTCGAATGAACATGGTATGATCTGCTTGCCCTTGAGTGTACCCTTGTTTTTTTACAAATTGAGTAAACCTCTCAAACCAAGCTCTTGGAGATTGTTTGAGCCCGTAGAGAGATTTCTTTAGCTTGCACACTCTAGTTCCATACCTTTCTTCAAAACTCGGAGAAGGATCCATGTAGACTTCTTCTTCGAGTTTTTCGTTCAAGAATGAATTCTTAACGTCTAGTTGTTGAAGGGGCCAATCAAGATTGGCAGCAATGGTCAGAAGAACCCTTATTAAATTCAACTTGGCAACTGGAGCGAATATCTCAAGATAGTCAATCCCATAGGTCTAAGTGGAACCCTTTTTCTACCAAATGTGCCTTATACCTCTCCAGGGATCCATCTGATTTAAATTTGATCATAAACACCCACTTGCAGTCCATTGTTTTCTTTCCACATGGTAGTTACACTATTTCCCAGGTTTCATTTCTCTTAAGAGCATTCATCTCCTCTAGAATTGCCTCTTTCCACTTGGGAAGCATCCTTCACATTTCTCGGTATCTCCATTCCAGATAATTGAGAAAGAAAAGCTATATAGGAAGGAGACAAGTTTCTATATGACACAAAATTTGACATGGGATGGTTTGTGACTTTTCTTACCCCTTTATGTTTGGCAATTGGAAGATTAAGGTCTAAAATAACAAGAGGTAAATCAGAATTAGGTTCTTGAGAATTACCTTGTATATCAGTAAGATCTTGCGGAGTTGACTTTTGGTTCTGATGAGCGTCCTTAGTCTCTTTTTCTTGATTCTGGTTTCTTCTCATGTAAGCCTGTAATTCCTTTGTTTGTTCCTTGTCCTTGTCATTAATTGTATCATGAAAAGGCTCTACTATCTCAGTTTCCTTATTTTCATTATATAATTAGTTGGGATCTCTTACCTTATCAAGGTTGTTATTACCAAAAGTACTATCTCCCGTATCTATCATAAAACCTAGATCCTTTTGTTTCTCACATGTGCGAGAATCCTTACTATCCATTGAATCTTCACTATGTTTCTCCCCCTGAAGATGAGTTCCAAAAAATAATTGAGATTCAAAAAAGGTGACATCCATTGTGACAATAATCTTCCTAGTATTCGGGTCATAACACGTGTATCCCTTTTTACTAGGGGCATAGCAAACAAAAACACATTTTTTAGCATGTAATCAAGTTTACTCCTATTATGATAATGAACATGAACAAATACACTACACCCAAGACTCTCAAAGGTAGATCAGGGGTCAATCTAGAAGTAGGGAAGTATGTCTTGAACATACTGAAAGGGGTTTTAAAACCTAGAACACGGGAAGGCATCCTATTGATAAGATAGGTGGATGTCAAAAGAGATTCTCCCCAAAGAAATTTAGGGACTCCACTTGTGAATGTTAAGGCTTTAGTTACATCCATAAGATGCCTATTTTTTCTCTCAGCTACTACATTTTGTTGGGGTGTATTAAGACATAAAGTTTGGTGCACTATTCCCTTGGAAGTGAAAGGATTGCCTAGATGGTCATTAAAATACTCTCTCCCATTATCACTCAGAAATATTTGAATCTTCTCATGAAATTGTGTCTCGACCATGACATAAAAAGCCTCAAACATATGTTTTACTTCACTTTTGTCTTTCAATAGGTACACCCAAGTTAGTCTAGTGTGATCATCTATGAAACTCACAAACCTCCTTTTTCCATTTACAATTGCTACCCTAGAAGTTCCCCAAACATCACTATGTATTAACTTAAAGGGTTTTGTGGCATGGTATTTTTGGGAAGAAAAAGATAAATGTTTGTGTTTAGCCATTTCACAAAATTCACACCGAAAAGAGGATGTACTTTTATTCATAAACAACTGAGGTAACAAGAGTTTCAAATAATGAAAAATAGGATGACCAAGTCTTTAGTACCATAACATGACTTTATTATCAACTTGAACAGAGTTCAAACAAGCTGAACTAAAATTTTCTGAGTTGTCCCCGTTTTCAAGAAAATAGAAACCTTCAGACTCTCTAGCATTGCCAATCATCCTCCCCAAGACCTTGTCCTGAAATACGCATGAAATAGAGTCAAAGATAGCATGTCAATTAAGGTTTTGAGTCAATTTGCTGATGGACAAAAGATTATGAGACAATTTTGGAACATGAAGGATATCAAAAAGGGTCAAAAGAGGGGTCCTTTTCCAGCAATTGCTGAGAAGGAACCGTCAGCAACTTTGACTTTTTTATTTCCTGCTAAAGGATTATAAGTTGAGAAAAAATGGGAATTCCATGTCATGCGATCACTAGCCCCTGAATCTATGATCCAAGGACTTATACCAGTTGAATATGTACTCACAAAAACGGATGGTACATTACCTGCTTGGGAAAAAGAACAAGTGGGAGTAGAAGGAAAAGATTTGCTGGTTTGAAGTTGAGGTTGGAGAACTTGGAGGAATTTTTGCAGTAGCTCTACTTGTTCCTTAGTGAAAGGTCACATTTCTAGAGCAGATCGTAGCCCTGATTTTTCGCTGGTACACTGAAAGGCCTAACCATGGTTATCCGCCATTTTTTTGTTCCAGCTAGGCAGTTTCCTATGGATATTCCAGAAAGCCTTACGAGTGTGCCCCTATTTGTTTTTGCAAAAATCACACCACGGCTTCATTGTTGTCTCTGTCAAAATTTTGTTAATAGAACTCTCCGCTTCTATTGATGCATGTTGCTTCCAATTGCACACACAAGTGTACGTGGTCGTGCAAGTAATATAGTGGCTCTAAAAGAGCTGGATTAACGAATCCAAATGACTTGTCAATTAACTATTTACTAAATTATACTAATCCTAGTTATTTATTCAAGAGTGCTAAAAGAATTTGATTTATAAATAAAAGAATGCAAGAATTAAATACTAAAATTACCTAACTATGATTGGGGAAATTCCAGGGCTGCAGCCTACTTAGAATTCATGCATAGTATCTTTTCCAATGGACATCAACTGGTTATCAAATCATTGATTTACAGGGTTTTATGTATGATCATGGTCTCCCAGCCTCTAATCGCCTACTTTAATTGGCAGTCTAACTACATCGTTGAGCGGGGATAGACTGAAACTGTCCAAAAAGGAATTGGAATTGTTGTATGCGTGAAACTGTCTAGCCGCATCACTTGGGTGCTTCAACTGACACGTGGCAACAACAACAACATTCTATTTGCTCTCAATTCGCAGAAATAGGCAATATTCAATTCTTATATATTATATATTATTATATTCAATTTAATGCATTAAGTTGTCTACTTAATTTCCTTCTTCAACCTTTCATCTTTAATTCTTTTTAGATCCAAACTTCTTTTCTTTACATCAATTTACTCCTACAAATAAAATATACTATTAAGCACAATCCATTGCATTGGTGGATTCAACCTTCTCTGGTGTTCAACACTTGGTTTGTTGTCCGGCATGAGTTGAATTTTGTGTGAGCAAATCTCCGGTGGAATACCAATGATGTTAGCAACCATCCATCCAATTGACCGTTTGTATCTCCTTAGCACCGCCATTAAAGCTTCTACTTGCCCTTCATTCAAATCTACCGCAATAATAACAGGCAAAGTATCATTTGGTCTCAAGAAAACATACCGCAAATGGGATGGGAGAGCTTTTAGCTTCAACTTCGAAGGTCCTCTATAGATGGTTTTGCAGGCGGAGAGTCTCGATTCTTCAAATCCAAGCCAGCTTCCGTAGTGGACGAAGAGGGAAAACACCATCATCAAGTGCAACAACTAGTTTGTCATATTCTGCAATACCGTCGCCATCGAAGTTCATGAGTACAGCCGCTAACGCTTCAACACCTAGCTTCTCCGCATAGGGCACCTCTGGTTGTGGTTCATCAGCATGGTCCACTACCAACACTGAATTTAGTTCACTCTTGTGCTTCATCGATCTGCAGATGTTAAATGTCACCTCTTCATTGTTCAGTCAAAACTTCATCTGCCCTTTTTCCATATCTACTAGTGCTCGCCCCGTGGCAAGGAATGGTCTCCCTAGTATTATGGGCACTTCGAAATCAACCTCGCAGTATAATATCACAAAATCCGCTGGAAAGATGAATGCCTCAACCTTCACCAAAACACCTTGGAGCACTCCTATTGGTTTCTTCACCGTCCGATCAGCCATCAGTAGCCTTATTGCAGTCGGTTTGGGGGCTCCCAAGCCCAATTTCTTGAACACAGACAATGACATCAGATTAATGCTAGCACCTAGATCACATAGTGCCTTGGTGAAGTGCATCATGCCAATCGTGCATGGAATAGTGAAAGCGCCAGGATCTTTCTTCTTTTGCACTAGCGATCGCGTAGCAATGGCGCTACAATGTTACAGCTTATCATCATTATCAAAACTGACAGCTCTCTTCTTACTCACAAGGTCCTTCATAAACTTCGCATATCCGGGCATTTGCTCTAATGCTTCAATAAAAGGAACATTTATAGACAATTTCTTTAACATCGAAAGAAACTTGCGATACTTTCCTTCTTCAGTCTTCTTAACCAACCTTTGCGGGAAAGGAGGTGGCAGTCTTGGCATAGGGATGAACTTTTGCGTGATTTCAGCCTCCTTCTCGTTTTGATCCTTAGGTAGTTCTGCTACCTCAACCTCATCTTCATCAGGTTCTTGCACACTTTCCACACTGGTCGGCAAAGGGGGATCAACAGTCTGCTTTCCACCTCTAGTAGTAATTGGCATGCAATACCCATCATTCTTTGGATTTTGAACCATATTGCTAGGAAGTGTTCCTTGTTGACGCGGGTTTGCATGTGAAGATAGTTGGCTCAGTTGCTGCTCAATCTGCCTAATAGAAACTCCATGTGACTCTACCTTTTGTCCAATGCATGTTAGGTCGTTGCGCATCTCCTTCACGTTTTCATCCGTGGAATCAAATCTTTTCACCATCTTGCTCACCATATCTTCGATGCGATTTAGACTCGATCCTCCATCTCGATTTCCTGGTGGGATGTACACACCACTTCTATAATTCCTGTTGTTATACCCATTTCTATTGTAGTAGTTCTCGCGGTTGTAGTTCCCACCGCGATTATACTGTCCTTCCCGATTGTAATTGCTATAGTTCCGACCTTGATTCCCTTGACCTTGGCGCCAATTATCCTGATCCTTGGGCGTTGGTCCGAAAACCCCCCGGTTGCTCGTTCACAAGATTCGCATCCTCCTCATATGTGTACCAATCAGTTGGTGGTGCATTCTAATGATATTAGACTGCATTAACTTTCTCCGCATTACCACTTACATGTTTTAGCACCAAGCTTAACTCCGTTCTTAGTTGTGCCACTTCTTCACTCAGATCATCGTTGGACGGATTTGGTGTGGCTTGTATTGAGAAGGTGCTCTTTGACGTAGACGATGCTCAAGTGCTCGATGCCTTGTTATTCTTCGATATCCTTTCAAGTTTTTCAGCAATTTCTTGCAAGGTATTTGCTCCGTAAGATCCTCCTGCGATAATATCTAGCACAGCCATTCCATTATTGTCCAGTCATCGGTAGAAATATTCTGAGTAATTCATCATCAATGCGGTGGTTTGGCACATTCCTCATGCAACTTGTAAATCTATCCCACGAATCGCTGACTGACTCTCCATGTAGAGCCACGAAGTTATTGAGTTTATCTTTAAGATTTAAATTCCTCGATACTGGAAAGTATTTTTCGAGGAAAACTCAATACAGTTCATCCCATGTGTAAATAAAGTTGTATGGGAGCTCGTTCAACCATACAGTAGCATCACTTGTCAAAGATAATGGAAATACACGTAGACCAATCACATCCATATTTAAGTCTGGCCTCCCCACACTACTCCTACATACACCAGTAACCTTAGTCATATGAGCGTATGGATCTTCCGATGATAACCCAGCAAACAGTCCTCAGGATGTCAGCATCTTCATAAGGCTACTCGTAACCACAAATGTATATCCGGCAGGTAGCGGAGGAATAACTATAGCGCCAGTTGATCCTACCACATTATGATCAACCTCAAAATTGCGGTGGGCATTGGGTGCAGGCTGGTTCTGCACTCGAACCTCTTGAAGGTTTCCAAGTGCGTCCACCACTCTTGGAAGTTGGGCTCCCTCTTAATGGCCTTCTTCGTGAGGGTCATCTTCAAATCCCACATGTTGACCTCGTCCAGACATTTTTCGTAGAGTTCTTCTTAATTTCGGATCGTAAGGCGTCAGGAGATTGCCTTGACTGCATGTACTTGGCATACACTGAACTAAGACCTGGATAATTCAAAAACAAAATAAAATGTAAATCTAGAAACAATTGACTAAAGTGCAATAACGCAATTAGCCGAATCTAAAAGCCTTATTCCCCGGCAATGGCGCCAAAATTTGATACGCCCAAACTACACCTCCCTGAAGAAGTATAAGCGGTCATTGTCAAATAAAAAATCTAACGAAGGTTAGGATCGATCCCACAAGGAATATGGTTCAGACTTAGTCTAATTTATTGTTAATTGTACGTTTAGTCAAATTATCTTTGAAAATGAGGGATTTTTTTCGTAAATAAAAACTAAAGTTATAATAGCTTGATGTATAAAGGAACAAGTAAACAAATAACAACGTTTGCAATTTGAAATATCAATATGGGAATGAAACTAGGGCACATGTATTCGCCACAAGTTCTTAACTAAGCAAACCTAATAATAGTAACTCTTTTCTAGTATTTAACATGCATGATCGGTAAGTTAGGTATCCCTAAGTGATTGGTCCTCCAAATAGGAAATTTCACTACGTAACTTGGTCCGTCTACGGGTGTATGCCTTACTAACCCTTACCCTTGACCCAGATTAGCCCTCTGCGTATGTGGTTCAGGCTATTAGATAGCGGACTACTCAACGCTAAATCTCTGTTGTTTAATCTCTTTCTCATTCATTACTTCATTGGTCCGACAAGTAGGAGTGAGGCGGGTTCTAACGTTGTACACCGTTAAAAATCATTTAAAACGAAGAGATTAACAAATACATGCATAAACACTTATCAAAAATTGCAACATTATTAGTTTTACGTTCGTTAATTACTCATGGTTCTCACAACCCTAGTTGTGGGTTTAGCTACTCATGCTTGAAAATTCACAATTTAAATTAGGGTTTGAACAATAAATCATAAACTTACAATGATAATAGATGAGATCCACAATCACAAATTGAAAATCAAAAGCAAACTTTATAATCCAAACTTTAAGAATTAATTGCCACAATGGTTGCAAAATAATTCCCAAAGCCAAAGTCAAATATTCAAAAACTGTCTAACTACCCAAAAACAAAAATTACATCATATATTTATAGAAAATAAATCCTAAACCAAATAGGAAAAAGAAAACTAAAGAAAATCAGGCTTCTGGAAGTGTCGTCTACAGTTGGCTACCTACGACTCGTGGGTCCAACCGTCGTCCAGCAGTTAGACAAAATCTGGGAGAAGTCCACCTACGGGCATGACCTACGGCTCGTAGGTCTAAGCACGACTCATCCTGTTCAATCGTCGTTCAAGTACTAAAACTTGACCTCTCTGAATCTATTGACGACTCCCCATCCACAGTTCGTAGCAGGACCTACGGTTCGTCGTTCCTAACCGTCGTTCCATACTTAGCTAATTTATTCAAGCTTCTGAACCACGCCTTCTACCTACGGCTCGTCACTAGAATGACAGCTCAAAGGTTCACTTGTACATCACCAAAATCCTACTGCTGATATCTCTTTAACCATCAACTGCTCAAAAACCTATTTCCTGCAAAATTAAGCACAAATCCCATCACATCTACTAGCAAAATGCTTAAGAATCATACAAAATAATGCATCAAAAGTACCGTAAATCCACGGTACATCATGAACTATGGGACATCATTCTTAATGGGTCTCATGTTCCTACTAAGGAAGTCAAAGAAGGAGATATGACTCAAGTAGTTCCTAAAACTATAAGAGAATACAACAAAACTGATAGGAAGAAGAGCAGAAGATCGAGAAGAACTACAAGGCTAAGAAGTTGTTGGTCTGTGGGATTGGAGTTGACGAATATAACAAAATCTCAGCATGTGAAACAACAAAGGGGATATGGGATTGTCTGCAGACAGCCCACGAAGGAACTGTTCAAGTGAAGGAATCAAAAGTGGACATGTTTACCACTCAGTACGAGAACTTCAACATGAAAAAAAAGAGACCATTCATGACATGCACACCAGATTCACATCTATCACCAACGAACTTCAATGCCTGGGCGAACCCATCCACCCAAGCAAGCAAGTTCGAACGATTCTTTGAGTCCTTCCTAAATCATGGGAAAGCAAATTGAATGCAATCATTGAAGCTAGGGACGTGAAGACTCTCACCATGGACGAGCTGATCGGGAATCTCCAAACATATGATCTGAACAAAAAACAAGAAGGCTCAAAGAAAGAAGGAAAGAAAGACAAGTCCTTGGCACTAAAAGCATCTCAAAATGACCTGTCTAAAGATGACGAGGAGATGGCCTACCTTACCAAAATATTTCAGAAAATAATCAAAAAACATTGAGGGTTTGTAAGAAGAGGAAACGCCAATCGATCTGCAAATGCAAATAATCTTTGTCACAAGTGTGGGAAGCTGGGACATTTCATGATAGATTATCCTTCGCACAAGCTAGAGTACAAAGACTATTCCAGAATGGGATTAGACAAAGAAAAGCGTAGGGACCAGGTCCCTAACAATGCAAAAAGAAAAGCAATTGCTGATCAAATAGTGAAAAAAGCCCTTGCTGTGTGGGGAAACTCCTCCAGTGACTCTGAGGAATCAGATCATCCTAAAGATATCTCAATGATAGTGGTCAAAGATGATGAAGACATCTTCAACTCCCTTTTCTCTCTGATGGCAAAGATGATGAAGACAGCAAAGAAGAGGTAACACTTATTGACCTTAAAAGCAACTTAGATACTTACTCTATCAAAAGGTTAAAAAACTTGTTGTTGTGTTGATTGATTCTGTTGATGAATTAACTGTTGAAAGAAATGCCTTGAGTGAGAACCTAGATTGTTGTCAGAATGAAAAACTAGTCCTTCAATCTCAATTGTCTGAAGTGAGTGAAAGAATGATGAACCTAGAGATTGAACATCTGTAACTAAAAGAAATCTCTAAAACTTCTCTAAATGAGAAAAGGAAACTGACTGGTTTTGAGTTGTATTTGGAGGAAAAACTAAAGAACTCTGAGTTAAAACTAGTCGCTACTCTAGAAAGAAATTCTTAGTTAAAAAAGGATCTTAGTCAAGTTAGGGATGAATTGAATAAGTCCCTAAAATGGACTAACTCCTCAAGGATCCTTGAAAACTTGACTAATCAGAAATACAACAATGGGAAAGGTTTAGGGTGTCAGAAGATAGAGCCTCCTTACAATCCTCACAGCAAGTATGTATATGTATCTGATAACCTACTATGTTCTCACTATGATAGAAATGGTCATCTGAAAAGAAATTGTGAATCTCTGAGAAAAGTTAATGAGAATTTTGAAAAGTTCTCTACAACAAAAGGAAGAAAGGAACATAGTCCTAGTCATCATTGTAATAAAAAAAATTGCCCCCATGAACCAAGAAGTATCTTGTGAAACCATTATCTAGTTTTTGGGAACTCCATCTCAAGTGGATTCCTAAATCTAACAAATGATTCTTTACCTACAGAAGGGAGGAAGCAGTCAATGCTGGTTTATGGATAGTGGATGCTCCAAGCATATGACTGGTGAAACGAATCACTTCCTCTCTCTCGAAGCACACCAAGATGGTGGTGTGTCATTTGGCAACGGTAAGAAAGGATACATTCTTGGAATCGAAAAAATTGGAAAGTCTATGAGCAATTCCATAGATGACGTCTACTAAGTAAATGGGCTGAAGTATAATCTGCTTAGTGTTTCCCAGATCTGTGATAAGGGAAATGAAGTTAGATTTCTGTCCAACAAGTGTGTTGTAACTAACTTCATTTCTCAAGAGGTAATTTTGAATGCAAAGAGGGTTAAGAACATGTATGTAGTTGACTTGAACTCAATAAAAAGAGACAATCTTACTTGTCTCAGCGCTCAAGGTGAATATGCTGATCTGTGGCACATGAGGCTTGGCCATGTGAATGCCTCCCTTCTAAAAAAACTTGTTTCAGGGGACCTGGTCCTTGGTTTACCAAAACTGAAATTTGCAGATGATAAGATCTGTGATGCATGTGTGAAAGGAAAACAAACCAGATCCTCTTTCAAACAGAAGAAAGGTGTAAGCACAACCAAGCCACTAGAACTTCTTCACATGGATCTGTGTGGTCCTGTGAAAATTCAGAGTAGATGAGGAAAGAAGTATATTCTTATGATAGTCGATGATTCTTCTAGGTTCACCTGGACCATTTGATCATTTTCGCAAAAAGAATTCAAACAAAGCTGAGCTGTAAGATTGTTGGGATCAGGTCGGACCATGGCACGCAGTTTGAAAATGCTCAAGTTGAGGGTTTTTGCGCAGAGCATGGAATCAGTCACAACTTCTCTACCCCAGAACTCCTCAGCAGAATGGAGTAGTTGAGAGAAAGAACAGAACTTTGGTGGATATTTCCAGAACCATGCTAATTGATTCGAATCTGGCAAAGAACTTTTAGGCAGAAACATTGCATGTTATGTAACAAATAGGTGTCTCATCAGGTATGTCCTTTAAAAGACACCTTATGAACTGCTAAATGGAAGAAAGACCAAGCTAAGCTATCTCAAGGCTTTTGGGTGCAAATGCTTTGTTCTCAACAATGGCAAATATGATCTTGGAAAATTTGATCCTAAGAGTGATGAAGGAATTTTTGTAGGGTACTCCTCAACAAGAAAATCATATAGAGTGTACAACAAGAGGACTCTTTGCGTAGAGGAGAGTGTCCATGTTATTTTTTATGAAGCCTATGGATTGAGCAATATGGAGGACAGAGATAAGGCTGAACTTGAAGAGTTGATGCATATTCAGAGAGACAGTTTGTTGCAACAAACTACTCAACTTGATGCTCCAAACGATAAGAATAATATAAATTCAAAAGAAGGACCTGGTCCGCCTAACCCCTCAGAGTCTATCAACATGGATGAAGATGTCGAGGATCACTCTAAAAATGAAGAAGAGAAAATTGCCGAACGTGGCAACGAAGTTACAAGGAAATCTGGATGGAAACATCAATCATCCCACCCCATGGACAATCTTGTCTCACCACTGGATTCTGGAATACACACCAGATCAAAGACTAGAAATCTGGTTGCATTCTTAGCATTCATATCTACTGTTGAACCCAAAAATGTGAAGGAAGCTCTAAGAGATCTTGATTGGGTAAATTCAATGCAAGAGAAACTTCATCAGTTTGAGATAAGTCCAATCCGGCATCTGGTTCCTAGACCAAAAAACAGGGCCATAATAGGGACTAGGTGGGTTTACAGAAACAAGCTTGACGAACATGAAGTTATCACAAGAAACAAGTCGAGACTTGTGGTACAAGGCTACAACTAGGAAGAAGGAATTGATTACAATGAAACCTTTGCTCCAGTCGCAAGGATGGAAGCCATCAGGATACTAATTGCATTTGCCTCATACATGGAGTTCAAATTGTTTCAAATGGATGTCAAAAGTGTCTTTCTTAATGGTTACCTAAAGGAAGAAGTTTATGTCAAACAGCCTCTTGGTTTTGAAGATGTTGATTTGCCAAATCATGTGCTGAAACTGGACAAGGCCTTATATGGTCTAAAACAGGCACCAAGAGCGTGGTACGAGAGACTGTCAAAGTCTTCTTGAAAATAGATTCAAAAGAGGAAAAATTGATAACACCTTGTTCCTTAAGTCTAGAGGAAAGGATCTTCTCATTGTACAAGTGTATGTCGATGACCTAATTTTTGGGGCCACATCTGAATCACTATGTAAGGATTTGAAATGAGCATGATGGGCGAACTTACCTTCTTCTTGAGACTGCAAATCAAGCAATCATCTCAGGGTACTTCTATTTGTCAGGAGAAGTATATAAAGGGGCTTCTCAAAAAGTTCAATATGCTACCCCCATGGGTACAAATTCAAAACTTGACAATGATGGAGCTGGCATAGGAGTAAATGACACTATGTATAGAGAGATCATAGGATCACTCCTCTATTTAATAGCAAACAGACCAGACATTGTGTTTAGTGTGGGAATGTGTGCAAGATTTTAAGCATCTCCAAAGGAATCTCATCTGAAAGCAGCAAAGCGTATCTTAAGATACCTCAAAGGAACTCAGGACCTGGTCCTATTCTATCCTTCAGGAGACTCGTTTGATTTGATTGGCTATGCTAGTGCTGACTATTCAGGGTATCTAGTTGACAGGAAAAGCACCTCAGGAATGGCTCACTTTCTGGGGTCATCAATAATTTCATGGGGCACTAAAAAGCATAATTCAGTTGCTTTGTCAACAGCTGAAGCTGAGTATGTGGTAGTTGCATCGTGTTATGCTCAACTTTTGTGGATCAAGCAATAACTTGAAGATTTTGGTATCCTCTCAGACACGATCCCACTCTTGTGTGACAACACAAGTGCAATGAACATGGCCAAAAATTCTTTCCAACATAAAAGGACCAAGCATATTGATGTGAGACACCATTTCCTTAGAGACAATGTGGAGAAAGGAAATGTCATCATGAAATTCTGCAAGACTGAAGAGCAAATTGCTGACATTTTCACCAAGGCCTTAAGCAGAGAACACTTCAATAAGAACCGGTTGAGTCTGGGAATACTCAAATTAAGTTGATCTCTCAACAACTATACAAGTGTCCTTCTCATTGACTATGATCAGGGAGCAGTTATCTATGATTGTGTGTTTTGAAAACTGTATAGGAATTCACTAAAGTACCTTATTACAGGTACACACTCATGGCATTCTGGCTAGAGGGAAGAACAAGTCATACTAATCAGGAAATTTCAAAAGAAGGACCGGGTCCCTACTCAAGGTTAGTATAACCTTACTATATGAAGTTATAACAAAAATGGTCATTTGCCACGTGTCACTTTCTTCTCTCTCTAAAAAAGGGAACGTCCTTTCATTTCAAATCCAAAGGGCACCTCTCTTTAGGGACTTGATTCAAATTTAAAAAGGGGTCTCCTCAACTCCTTCTTCTCATATCATCACTTCTTCTTCCTTGTGTCCTAAAACTCAAATATTTTTTCTCTTTCTCTCTTCTTGCCGCATAACCCCTCTCTTAAAAAAATCCTTTTTCATCATGTCAATCCTCCTCTCCCTCAAAAGTTCCTGGTCCTTCGGACATTGAAACCCTTTCTTCATTCCAATTCTCACCTCTTGTTCATGAGGATCCATCTCCATCTACTCCTGAGTGTGGTGTTGGTGAAACTGGGGAGTCTGTAACTCCAACAACTGAGGTTCTGCCTTCTTCCATAGTCGACCTCCCTTCGACATCTGAAGCTCTCCCATGTTCACCTACTCTTGTGCTTTCTTCAAACAAAGATGACTCAACCCATTCTGAAGCACAGTCGGTTGTCAAACAATCTAGTAATGTGCCTTCTCTAGACTTGATGTTACCTCACAACATGGTCTTGTTTCGTTAATCATGTCTGAATGATTGTTTGATGGAGATCTTCCTGAGGGAAGAGGGACAGAATCAAACATTCTGGCAGCAGGGGAAGAATGGGTTGTTCAGAGTTTCACAAATTTGAAAGAAGATGTGCAACTTCATTTTTCAGATGTTGATTGCAAGTCACCAGATCCGGTCCCCAGCAGGTCTGATCCTGTGTTTGACAAAACTTCTGAGATCGAGGCACTTGTTGAGGTTAATCAGTTAATTTTGGAAGAAGATAAGGAAGCACCTCTCTCTTGGAAGCAAACAGGACGATGAAGAGCAAATGCTTCTGAAGAGAGTGCTGCCAATGTTGGAATCTTGGACATCGATATTAATCGGCTAGCATCGGAGATGGCCAGTGTGGAACCATGAAGGAGAGACAACAAAAGGAAAGGGAAAATGGTTAAATCCTCAACCCCTAAAGTGGTACAAAATTATACTACTAGGGGGTCATAGCAGAAACTGCAAGGAGATGCAATGGCAGCAAACAAGACCCAAACTCTTCATAATAGACGAAAGAGAAAATTGGGTGTCACAAAGGATAGAGTCGATCAACCAGAAGATCCCATAGTTCTTACGATGGCTCTGGACTCAAGTGGGACTGAATCTGAAGACATCGCAAGAGTTGTTGCCAAAAGGAGAAAGGAAGCAGAGGGTAAGGGAACTAAAGCCTCCAGGATCAAACCTATCAAGAAAACCACCAACAGGAAGGAAGCCAAGGAGACCTTTGCAAAATCAAAGGTTGTTCCTAAGTCCAAATCAGTGAAGGGATTAGGTCGACCTGACAAAAAAGAAGGTGGAGACAAGGAGCTAACTAGAGAGGAAAGAATTAAGGTACTCAAAACCCAGAAGGTTCTAAACGGAAGGGTCTTTGATCCTGAGATCTTCACCAAGCCATGTATGTGTTACCTAATAGACAGTGTGACACTACAGGATTGGGGGCATTTGTTTGAGATGTTTGTCCCTCATTTGCATGAGCATGAAGTACGTAAATTTTACTATTACATGGAATTGTTGCAAGATGGAGGTATCAAGACAAGAGTTCATGATGTTGACATTGCCTTAAGTGAGGAGGTTCTGGGAATCATTCTAGATGTCCCCTGCAAAGGGACCAAGTCGGTGGAAGGTGGAAAACTGCCCGAGGACTTTGTCCAAATGGTGACGAAACATGGAGACCTTAAGTGTTCTGGTGTTCCAAAGAAATATCTTAAGGGTGAATATCAGCTGTAATTTGAATTTGTTAACAAGGTACTGCTACCTCGTACTGAGAAAATAACAGTGGCCGCATCTGCAGACTTGTTCCTCATGGAACTGCTTGACACACTTGAAGCAATAAATCTTCCAGCGATCATGTTAGAGCATATGCATCGAGTCATGACGGTTAAAAATGGGAAACATGGGATTGCATATGGATACTTGTTGAACAAGGTGTTCCATCACTTTAATGTCCCTCTTGGTCGAGGTGTGGCTGGAGCTGTCAAGCAAACCTTCTCTATGTCTACACTAATTGAGTGTGAACGCGTGGAAGGGAAGATCAAAGCCAAGTCTCAAGTTTCTGAACTTCTAGAAAAGTAGGATGTACTGAAGCGAGAAATGGAAGACTTCACAGGCCTGCTAGCAGAGAAGGAGTTGGAAATTGTCATACGCAAGGCCCTGCTTCAGAAGGAAAAGTCTCAGGGACTTGGTTCCAGTACTGACGTGCAAGAGGAACTTGATGATTTGAGAGCTTAAAATACCAAGCTGCTAGAATCCAAAGCCTCGTTGTGCAGGGAAGTGAAGTGCTTCAGCAAACAGTTACTACAAGCGCACACTGATGATGTTCATAACATGTCCATCTTACTACAATCCTTTCCTCCTCCTCCTCCTCCTCCCCCGGCCTAAAATGTCCTCTCTTTGTATCTCCTATTTTTGTAGTGTCTCCCCATCGGTATTTTTGTCCTTGTTTTGTGGTATTCTGAACAGTCAGTTTGGTTGATGCTTATCCTATTTTATATGGAATATCTTGTTTTTGGTTGACTTTTTCCTCTCTGTCAATGCTTGCTTGTTCATGTAATGTGTTGTTTTTAGCTATGAATTCCCTATGTGTTGGATTAACATCTCTCGTATGTTTACTGCTTTGTCTTTTTAATGATGTCAAAAGGGGGAATATTCTTGTACATAAGACGCAGCAGGTGACAGGGGGAATAATGGTGACAGGGGGAATGTGTGCTTGTGGCTTTTTGAATGAATTATTACATGTAGGGTGTTTGTTTGTCATCATCAAAAAGGGGGGAAATGTTGTTATCCTGTGTTTTGATTATTCTCACAAAGGCAGGGTCATGGTCCAAGATAGAATTGCTTCAATCCAAGTTTATAATGGTGAACAGTTGTAAAGCTGTCTTCTCAGCGGTTGGTGAGAAGGACAGCGTACTCCTCCAATGAGAATGGACGAGTTTGTTTGTTCAACGGACAATACATCCTTGTTGGTCTTTATGTATTGAACAAACAACAACTAAGGTTACTCATTCATTCAAAAAAGTGACATTTGTCTCTTGAGGAACTCAAGCTTTTAACCAAACATCCAGAGGGACCTGATAGAGTTTTCATGTGTGTCTCAGAGTCGTGTTGAGTAATTGCTTGTAATGTGCTTATATTGTAAGATTCGTTTCTAATCTATAAAGAAACGCATCAAATCTTGGGTGAAGAAATCGCAGAACACAGTTAGAGTTAAGTGTGTGTCTTGCAAGTAAAGTCTATATTAATTAGAGTTAGTTAATATAGTAGGCAATGGAAGCATTGTTTTGGCTCGTTGAGTAATAGTCTTATTACTTGGTGTGAGATTAAGAGGTTAATCTCATGTGGTGTATTTGAAGTCTGTATTCACTTGTTGCTTGATATTAGTGAAAACAGTTGAAAATCCTATGTGACAGGTCGTGGTTTTACTCCCTTAAGCAAGGAGGTTGCCACGTAAAACTCCTTTGTACTTAGTGTTAAGTTTTTACTGCATTCTAGTAAACTATCGACCTGGTACTACGTCTCACTGTGAATCACCACATTCCATCAACTTGCGCAAAGATTCTTTTCTATGTTAAAGAAGAATACTAGTACACATCATTGTGCAATGAAAGTCATGCACAATTTAATATGTATGTAATCTATTTTAGTCAGTACTTGTGCAATTACACCCTTGCTTATTTGAAAGTCATCTTTGCCTTTTTGTTGCTCTCCATTCACTACTGATGGTGATGTTCTTATTAAATTTGTTTTAATGGGACAGTTCAATCTTACACCCAAACTACAGTCGTGAATAATACCACCAAACATAACTCAGAGAAGATCTTAGTAAGGGAATATTAGTTCCACTCCTAATAAGAATAGGTGAATAAAGAGTCATCCCCAATATTTTATTGGGTAAATAACTTTTTGGGAAAAGTTTAGAATGTAATATATACATTTAACCTTTATTCTAGCTGCCGCAAGGCATTGGACTACAAAAAATTATTCAACATCTTAATTCGACCATCCATGAAGGTGTTGTTGCTTTGAGTGACTTAATTTCCGTTTATGTGTTACTATCGTGTTTCTTTCTAGGTAAAATATGTATCATGAATGTAGCTCGTTGCACCACCTTTCAATTGTGTTTGCATCTCTTTTCTTTTATTCTTGATAAGGATATTTGTTAGAAGCTACGTTAATTAAACTCTCTTTCTACTAATTTAAGTGGACTTTCTTTTAAAGTTCTAATTTGCATTTGTGATCATATCCACTTTTAAGTTTGTGATGGAGAACGACGTGTTCGAGTTATACTTCTTCTTGCCGCAAAATATTTGCTAGATAGCAACATCAAAGAGTACATCGAATGAAGTTTGTGATGGAGAACGACGTGTTCGAGTTATACTTCTTATTGCCGCAAAATATTTGCTAGATAGCAACATCAAAGAGTACATCAAATGAAGTTTGTGATGGAGAACGACGTGTTCGAGTTATACTTCTTATTGCAGCAAAATATTTGTTAGATAGCAACATCAAAGAGTACATCGAATCAACCGCTATAAAGGTGTGGACTATATTTATAACATCTTTTACTATATTTGAAAGAATTTAAAATAAAATAAAGGATTAGTTGAATAATTTTCTCCCAATTTTTCCCCCTAAAATATGAATGTGTTTATTGTGTTTACAGATTTTGTTGAAGGACAAATGTAAGAACTATCACAAGTTAGTGCAGACAAGCAACATACCCAAGAAATAGCGTCTATAAGAAAGTATTAGATGAGATACGATCAGTTACATGTTTGCGACTAGTCAATTTGAAATAAATATATAAATTACATGTATTTAATTAAATTTCAATTGGTTGTTTCATAGGTTCGGATGAATAATTGATGATATGATCATCCATAGAAAAACCTACTATATTTTCTTGTGTAAAATTAGTTATTTCGCTCTTACTACAATGATATGTATTTCCTAACTCAGCATACATAAGAGTCTACTATATTTCTTGTTCAAAACTATGTTTAAATCAACATGCGTAAAATCTTTCATATTAAATTTAATTGTAGGCATTGATTTAGAAGAACTACCAGCCTTACTAAAATCAGAACTTTTACTATTTTTTCCAGTAAAATTGAACATTTTAGAGATTCACAATATTGCTTCATCGCTTTGGAGAGATTGGATGCTCGACGAAAAGAGTTTGTTCACACAATAAATCTTTGTAATAGTATTTGAAAACTGACCAAGTGTAATATCATATTATATGTGATAGAATCAATGACATTGTGTGAATATCTATTATATGATAAACTAATTCCAATAGTAGAGCAACAATATAAATACCTTAGTATCTCATATCTTCCATAACTGTGAACAAAGCAGTTTGCTCAACTTGTTCATCTATGGAATAAGACGATCATTTCCCTAAATTATTACTGAAAGTTGATTCCGAAGCTACTAATGATGCTTGAATAGTTAGCACGTCTCAAACCATCTTGCTGAAAACCAAATCATTTGTGTTTGATTTTTAAATCTATAAACAAGCCAAATTAATAAAACTTGGGTTTTTCAACCTCGGATTTTTTCAGGTATTCGGGTTTTTTTCCAATGAAATATTCATACAAACATATAATTAACTTGTGCTTTAAATGTTTTTTTAGTCCTACCAAAATACAATTATTTAAGGTGTTTCTTAAGAAAATAAAACAAAAATGAGATGAGTGATGACAATAAAATATTCAACAAAAAATAATAATGAAAACATAAAACAAATAATGCAAATTAATGAGGCATAGTAAAAATGATCATAATTTAAAAGTACTAAATCATGCTAAAATAAGTCTAATAAGTATCAATTACAAAACGAAACATTAAAGAAAAACTAAAATTAGATTATGTATTTTAATTGTCTAAACCAATGTAAAACTAAAGAATAAATATTCAACATTATTGTCATTCTTAGTGTTGAATTGATTTTTTTGTTAACATTAATATTGATTTGAGCTTTATTAAAGCTATTAATATCTATGGACTATAATATTTATTGAACCTTCAAAATTCTAAGTCTAAAACTTGAAATAATATGTTAAAAGATTAAAAATATGAAAAAGTATAAGAAATATTCATGAATCATATCAAAATAAATATTTTTACGTTTAAAACAAATTTTAAAAATTATATATATAATATCGGGTTGATTTGGTCTCGAGTTAACTTTTTTTAGCCAAAATCAAACCAACTCAAGTGTAGTCAATTTTTTTTAAATACCAAACCAAATCAAACTAAACCACTAGTTGAATTTTTTTTCTATTTACGATTGATTTAATTTTCGATTCGATTTTATTCACCTCTTAAACATCTATGTATTCCTCGATTCACTTGTAAATTTTTAAAGTAATACACATTTGTAAATGACTGGTGTCAGAATTTATCACTTAATACAAGGATTAAATCAATTGACAGCGTGATAATAAATTTTATGTATATGTGGAGTATTTAGTTTGTTCTATAAATTTTTTCTGTTTACTATTTGTACATATTCGTTGGCCATTTTACTAGAAGAAGAAAAAAAAGTTTGACCAGACTTGCAGAATTTCAGATTTCAGGTAATGCAACAATATAATATAATTGAAGGAATCAAAGCTGCTTTATTATATATGGTCGATAAAAAAAAAGAATTTCTACCCGATAGTTTTACTAATTATAAATAGAAAAGATGGAGATACTTGGATGGTAAACACCCTTTTATCTCTAACATTGGCTTCGAGTCACCAAATGAGCAAAAAGATGAATACACACGAGGAGTAATCATTCTCATAGGGAAAAGCGGGGCAGATTGAAATATTTTTAAAAAAAATTCACACGGGGTGGATTGCGGGTTGGGGAAAACAATACTGCTTGTATCTTTGTGAATTTTGGAAATACAGTTTTAACTTTTTTCTTTTTCACTTAATTATGACATAATTAAGAACATCAAATAGCAGTATCCAGTATCCTCAAATATATGCACAGCTTGAAATTTTCTGTTAACGCACTACTCATCTAAGCACTACATCAGAGCATTGCTTTCTTATACTTTTCTTTTAAAATTAAAAAGAAAATATTTCATAAATAAAATGGGGCAGATAACAAATGTACAGAGCAGAAACATCCTAAATCTCTAACCTCAGGCTCAGTAGCCATTCTCAGTCCCCTCTCGCGAATTCAGTTTCTGCTATAATATACAAGGTAGCGAAGATATACCAGGTAAATAACGATTGGATTAGCAGCTTCCAGCTAGAAAATATCGCTGTCACAGCTTAATGTTCTTCTCTTTACCTACAAAAGACGACATTTAAGAAAGGTTTAGAAATATGAGGTACATTTCTAAGGATCAAGAATGTGTAGAACAGAACAGCAATCTCACCAAATATATTTGTTTTTAGGGGGAACCTTAAAGACGATCCCTTCAGTTTTACGTCTCTGAGATGCTTGCTCCTGCTTGGTTTCTCCGGTTTTGCCAGACCATTGCTGCTTTCTCCAGCTGAGGGAAAATTTCTTTTCTTAACTTTTTCATGGTACACAGCAGGTGGTGCAAGCCTCAACTGAGGGATATTCTCTATTTGCATAGACTGGTGGTTTTTTTGAAGATTAAGGAGGAGATCAAACTGCATAATTTCACATATGATCAGTTGAGCTTAGATTTTTGGGGTGCAGGGGTAAGGACATGGAGTATCAAGCATAGAATTATTAATAGCGAACTTTCATACCCTTGAAACGGACTGAAGTCCGTAGGAGTTGTCAAAACCATCATTCTCGTGTGGATATAGACCAGTCATCCCATTTGTTTGATGGGATTTTGATATAGACTTCACCAATCCATTCTCCACAAGCACAGATTTACTTCTCAACTTCTCCGAATTCTTTCTTGGCATACAAATAGGACATCCTGTTGAGTTACCCCTGATTAATGCTTCACTTTCCTGAGGTTCGCATTGTTGATGTATTGCATGACCACAAGTAAAAATTTGAATGCTAGAAGCTGAGAAATCTTTTGTGAGGGGACAGTTACAAATGCAACATAGGAGGTTCCGAGGTGCAAATCCATGAGAAGCACCTCTTTTCAGTAAGCTCAAGGAGGAATATGTATCATCTTCAATCAATGATTTAGCGGTATCCTGTAACAGTGTGTGAAAGAAGAGTCTATGAAAATACTTGTCAGAGATTGGTAAAGCTATTTTAAGAGTCCAGATCTGAATCTTTTATCAGAAAGGAGTCTAGCCTTGAAGAGCTAGAACTTGTCAACAGCCACCCACCCAAACAAAAAAAAGGAAAACTCTGGAAACCTAGAACGCCTTTACAGGATAAAATGGCAAGTAAAATGTTTAACACAGTCATATTACTTTGCTGATATGAACTTCATTGCACTAATTCCAATGAAAATTACCAATTTTTTAATTTTCTTTATCTAATTAGCTCCTCTGGTTAGAAATCAAGAATAATGATTGTGCTGCATCTCGAGCTACTCGGACAAAATAAATCAAGTAGTGAAAGGATCAGTCCCTTGCACTACATTGTTACAAAATCAACTTCCACAATGAGGTTCCTAACATAAAAGTTCAGGTATTTTGAAATTGGGATTCAAGCAACAGAAAGAGTTACTTGCAAAGGATGTCACAGATGCAAGAATACAAAAACGGAAGAAAAAGGACTTCAACTCATGCACAAGAGGACATTAATTATTTTTCACTTCCTCATATTTTCATCAATTAATCGAAGATTTCCTAGTGAGAAATCCAGAGACATAAAAGGTTTAACACATTGAGTAGCCAGATATGGGAATTCTTTCTACAACCAATAAAAAAAGGTGTAGGCCAATGGATGACATTCAGACACCAAAACAGGGAAAAACCTATTTAAGTAAATGTTCACAAGCAATTTACAATTTTACATCGTGTGAATGGATGATGTACAATTGACATGCCATACTCAAAAAAAAAAAGGAGAGATGAAGAAGAGACAAAAGAAAACCTACCAAAATCCGCCTCTCAAAATCATATGTTCCAAGCATCCCTAGTATAGTAGGTTTGAAATCTCCAAATTCCTGTGTCTCATTATCTGAAAGAAGCTTTGATATGATCCTCGGGAGGCTTACATATCCAATCATTCCTTCAACAATCTCTTTGATAAAATCAGAGAGCAATTTCCTGACGATGTGAGCATTTCTATGAGATTTTGACACCTTCCACTGAATTTTGCAAGCCCGCTCGCCTTCTTGCACGGATTCTTCTTCTTTATATCTTATTATATGATCATGTGAATCCATCAAAGGCTCACAAAAACTGTACAAGGAATAAAAAGAGGGAATCAATAGGTGATGCAGATGAATTTTTTTTAAATCAAGTAAACATATTTTCATCCATAAACATGGCCAAAATGGCCATATGCAAGGGATATGCCAAAAAGTAAAGAATCTACAAAACATGATTCTCTACAAACTCCACCCAATCATCTATACAACCGGCAACTCTCTCTTTACACCAAAAGAAAATGAGGACTCAGAGATTACTACTCAACTGAGAGAAGCTCGACTCTACTCCTTTAAAGGCTCTCATATTTCTCTCTCCAAACTACCCACAATAACGCAAGCGGAACCATGTTCCAAACTCTTCGTCTTCTCCAACTCTTCCAACTGAACACCAACTCTCTCACAGTTTTTGGCATTGCGTAATGAGTGTCGAACCACCTAAACATATCCACCATAATCTCATGGTTAACCCACAATGTAGAAGAAGATGATCCACATCCTTGCCCCTCTCCTTACACATGTAACACCAACTGATGCAGACAACCTTCCGCAATCAAGATCACCCCTCTAGTGACTAGCCAAGTGAAAAAACACATCATCCTCGGCACCTTGGAACACTTGCATGGGAACTCAAACTCCTCCTTAACCGAAAGTTCCTCAGAAAAAGGACTTACAGAGAACATACCATTATTTCCCAGGCCCACCACCAAAGATTATCCGCTGGATTGACTTACCTATGAACTATGAAGTTAACAATCTTTGAAACTCACCCATTTCCCAATCTTGAAAATCCCTTCTACATCTCAAGTTTTAAAAAGTCTCTCTACTTTGTGCTCCCGAATTTGTTGAATTGTCAAGCCTCTTTGGCAAGAAAGTCTATACAAACTCTGAAATCCACCTTTCAGTAATATGTTCCCACACTAGCTATGTCCCCAAAATTAAACTCTCTACCATCTCCGACCTTGACTGAGAGATCTTCCACAAAATTATCCTGTCCCTTCATGATATTCCTCCACAAACCATAACTGAAAGGCAAAACGATATCCCTAGTTTTCCAACCCCCTTCCGTAATTCCATATTCATCAACTATCACCCCCTCCACAAAGCTTGTAGCTCCACCCCAAACCTCCACAACCATTTTCCCAATAAAGCTTTATTAAAAACTTATAAATCTTTAATTTCAAGGGCTCCCCATTTTTAGGAAATATGATAGTCTCCCACCGCATGCCAAAGAAAATTTCTCTGAATCTTTCCCAACTTTTCAGTGACCAAAGTCAGAGCATGAAACAAAAACATGTAGTACGTAGGAATGCTCAGCACATAGGGTGGGATGAAGTTAATTGGCGTCCTTATATGGACTTGAGCAATCCTCCCTCATGAGCTAGATTTTGGGTTGAGTTAGGTTCAAGATCCATTTCTTTACACCAATGTTATGCACCTCTCCAACAGGAATAATCTCACACTTCCTCAAATTAATTTTAAGGTCAGACACTGCCTGACACCAAATAAGAACTTGGACTAAATAGTCAAGTTGAGTCTCGACTGCATCACAAAAAACCAAGGTATCATCTGCTAACAAGTGTGACATTGAAATTGCCCTTACACTCCCAACTACAGCATCGAAACTCTTCAAGAAACCCCCCAAGATAGTTTTATCCATCATCGTGCTCATAGCTTCCCTAACAAGAATAAACATCGGTGATAGAGGGTCTCCTTGACTCAATTCTCAAATCCCTTGAGCTCCCAAAAAGCCACACGGGTTACCATTCACCAATGAAGAAAATCTCACCCAAGATATACAAAAGCAGATCCACTTCCTCCACCTCTCCCCAAATTGCATTTGAAGCATAATGGAATCTAGGAATTTCCAATTCACATGATTCATTAGCCTTTTCAAGGTCAAGTTTGCACAACACACCAAACACCCCTTGCTTTTACCTTGGATCCACCACTTCGTTTGCCATCAAATTTACATCCAAAATATATTTGCCCTTCCCCAAAAGCATTCTGTGAAGTGGAAAAGGTCTCATCCAGCACCTTCTTAAGTCTAATGTAAAATATCTTAGATATAATCTTGTATATGCTTCCCATCAGACTCATAGGTCCATAATCTTTTAAACTCATCGCTCCATCCCATTTAGGGATGATGACGATGAACGAGGCATTCATACTTCTTTTGAATTCACCTCTATCTTGGAACTCAACAAAGTATCAATCACATCAGTTTTGATCGTATAATTGCTGGAAAATAAAACGAAAGAGAAACCATTTGCGCCCGGAACTTTGTCACCCGCACTACACTCCACAGCTTTTTTCATCTCTTCCTCAATTGTCCTCTCCTAAACCGCAAATGTAGGCCTCCACTCTGCTTCCTCTTCAGATAATTTTTCATAAAAATCTACTACTACCCCTTCTACTTCCTCCTTCCCCACATGGCTCACCCTATCGACCTCCACCAAATCTATAACATTCTCCTATTAGCGACTGCTACCCTGTGGAAGAATTTTGTGTTATAGTCTCCCTCCTTAACCATAACGCCCTCGATTTTTGCCTCCAATTGACCTCTTGGGCCAAAGCCAAGTCAGTTACCTCCCTTTCCAATCCTTTTTTCCTCTCTTCTAACTCCCTCCCCACTTTTATCCTCTCCAAATCCCCTTACTTTGTTCATATTTTCCCTTATCTTCACCTCTACCCTCCCAAATAAAATCTTTATTCCACAGCCTTATGTAGACTTCAAGAAATTTCAACTTCCTGGCTAGCCTAAAAGATGGCCTTCCCTCCACCACATAACTACTCCACCAGTTTACCACTCTATCCCCAAAATCATCCACAATTAACCGCATATTCTCGAATCTAAAAGGTGATCTCATTTGTCTTCCTCTACTACCATTCAACAAAATAGGTGAATGGTCTGAGAGTAGCCGTAGAAGAGGAACCTGAATCACATTGGGTGCCAACTCCTCCCGAGAAGTAGAAGGATCCATTTCAATCCTCACTGATTTGAAATCCATTGACTACATAGAAAAGAATATTATGGATAGAAAATAGTTCGAAATCATGTTTTATTTGTGCCTGAAAAAAGAAAAACTCTTTTTACCTATCAAAAAAGCTAATTCTGAGGAACAAATAAGCACGACTTACAACTACCACACTTTCAAATTAGATGTTATTATATATAATTCATGCACAAAAATACATGAGTTCTAACACTTGCTTTAAATTAAATGTCATTCTCATGCAAATAAAAATAAGTTTCTGACTGGTTATTTTGATGTATATTTTTCACTGGGTTTGAATTTCTGAATTTCGATATAATTTGGAATCCTTGTAGCTGTAGTTGTTTTACTAACAAAATATGGATTGATATATTTTCTACTGTCATGTTTACTTATAATAATGGAGTTATCCAGTTATAAGTTTCATATTTTTAGAAGATTTCAGATCAAAACAAACATATATGGATCATACTTATTTTGATGAGAAATAATACTTGTAGATGGAAGTTACTTAATTTGGGAACATGTGGAACTTTGAAAAATGTAAGCTTTCCAGATCTACAATTTGTTTTATTGGATTGAATTTCTATTATATACAGAAAATTTAGTTAGATAAGTTAAAGAACTTGTTGTATTTTCAATTTCAGTGATATGGCTAAACAGGGAGATTCCTAATTAAGGATCTTCTGAACTCATAAACCTATTGAGATAATGAGATGCAACACATGATTAAGGAAACTAAGACCAGAATGATTATTGAAAGCTATAATTATTAGTATTCATGATGTACCTAATCACAATTTCTAATTTCATTCAGCAAAAATCTGTTGGCTGCTATCTCAAGTAGTCATGCTGCAATCTCCAGAGGAAAGCACAGAAAATTTCATTGCAGTTCCTTAATGATTATGCACCCCAGTCTACTAACATCTTGATATGTTCACATGAAGTTAGAGATCATTGTTCAGGTCCTTCAGGAGGTGTATAACTACCAACAGGAATACAAACCTGCCGAAGTAAAATATGGAACTAAAGATTTCAAGTGGCCTGAAGGGAAGCAGTTGCCACTAGAATTTGAAGTCTTGCTATTGTGAAACTGGGCAAACACGAATAGTAAAGGTAGTAAGAGTAAGCAAATAAAGGACATTGGCTTACGAATCAAGCAATTGAAACCACAGACTCTCTGCTTCATCAGGGTCCAATCGGGGGCTGTTCCTCTGGCACAGTCCAATACAAGTGCGTAAAATCTCTATTATGTCAGTGACCTGAAACAAAATAAGATGTTAAAGGACTAGACCTAACAACACAAAATCTTATCATGGAAGAGGAGTTTAGAGGGAAAAAACCTCTTTCTTGCTTAAAATAGCTTTGAAATGCTCTGGAGCCGTAGCACAATGTTCACTTTCAACAACATTATCAAGCAGGATGAATTTATCATTGAGTGAAGATATAACAAGCAAAAGGGCGCTTCCGATGTCACCAACCCTTTCTAACAAGAAAGCAGCTGCATCTATAACTCCATACTCCTGGCATAAATGCAAGCAGCGTTCCACCCTGTAGCTTTCGGAACTCTCCAAGAATCTGAGAACTGACTTACACTCGTACCTACATAATAGCTACACAAAAAAAAATTATAAGGAAGATGTTGCACTTACATGACAGTATAAGAAAAAAATGCATCTACAGGACCTAAGTCAGGATTTTACAACCTCCTTTCAGAGTGTGATTCGTCGTTTCCAATGTGGTTAATTGCTATTAGGCTTTTTAGGGAAGTTCCCCTCTGCCTATGCAGTTAGCTCGACTCCAGGTAAGGCTCTAAATGGAAGCGGCTTCTGGAACAGACTTTTAAGCAAAAGCTCTTATATTCTGGTTTTTTTTGACACATATTCTGGTAGTTATAGTCACTAACAGCAGATGGTTGAACTAAAAATTGCCCAATTAACTTATTTAGATCAATAAAACAGAGACCGAGAAACAAAACTAATACAACTCTAAAAAAACTGGCTGACAAGTAGTCAAACCTATCTGTTGGAGGTAAAAGAGAGGGTCCATGGAAAACATCAGTAAGTTGTGGATGAATTTAACCAAAACACTCATTTCAAGATAGATAATGGTAGATACATCAGGTTCTGGTCTACTGGAAGGATAACTGGCTCGGAAATATCACTCTAAAAGAGGAATTCCAGTAGCTATACCTTTTGACCTCATCTCTACATGCTGCTGTGAACTGTAGAATAGAAAGCAAATGGAACTTAATTATTAGAAGAAACACTCAAGATTGGAAACTAGAGGAAGTAGTAAATCTTCTGGTCAAGGCTAGAAGTAGTAACAGTCAACCCCCTCATGATGGACAAGTTGGTGGAGCTGTAGTGAAAATGGTATGCTTACAGTGAAATCATGCTACTTCAATATGTTCAGCAGCAGCAGAAATTAGAAGATTGGCCGCGGAAGCTAGTGTGGAATGTCAAAATTCCTACCAAAAACGCTTGCTTCAGCTGGATAGTGTTATCTGGTGCTTGTTTAACACATGAAAATTTGATAAGAAGGAGGCTCTCATCAACAGTAGGTGTTATGTGCCTATAGCACTCTTAATATGCATGTCGCCTCCCTATATCACTGTCGGATAGCAAGCAAGATATGGAGTAATGTTCTTCTGCCTTTTTGGGGTACACTGGGTAATGCGCTTTCAAAACAAACTAACGAAGTCTACAGGAATTGGGGGCAGTGGGAAGTTGGTAAGTCCATCCAGAAGATATGGCATATGGTACCAGCTTGCACTTTTTGGTGCTTATGGACGGAAAGAAATCGCAGATGCTTTGATGGAGTACAAACTCCCACAATATCCTAAAAGCTAGATGCCTTGTAAACCTTTTTTGTTGGTGTAGGCCATGCTGTAAATAATTTTTATCAATTTTGTTTTCTTTGTTAGCTCTTTAGGCCACATATAGGAAGGCACTGTACAGGGAGCTGACTCCCTTTTGCTCTCTGCTGTAATTTTCAATATCCTCTACATGCATTTTCAATGAAACTCCAGTTATGTGATCCAAAAAGAAATAAAGACAAGAGACGAGCAGGTATTTCCATCGATACAGGGCATATCAGGAGAAAGTTCATTCTCAATAAGCTAAAATGACATTTAAGGAAAAGAAAGTGAACTAGAAAGGCTTTCTCACCTATATAGGATAAAAGGTAGACCTCTAATATAGAGCATTTTTAACAATGTATGAGTACAAGAGCAAAAAGTTTGTACGACACAAAATTGTCTTCCATGTTTAGACAGCATTTCACTTGAGACGAGGGTCTTTCGGAAACAGCCTCTCTTACCTCCAAGAGGTAGAGGTAAGGTCTGCTAACACTCTACCCTCCCTAGACCCCACTTTGTTTGATTTCATTGGGTATGTTGTTGTTGTAGAGACAACATTTGGCTTTTGTTTGGAACATCCAAAGACAGCTTTTCTGATAATCAGGTTAAATTATTTTGCACAAGGTATAGGATAGGAGCAACGATGTAAGTGAGCATAGGGAGGGAGCCTAGAAAGAATTGGCATTGAGACAGCACAACCAAGGTCAGAAACCAAACATAGAGATACAGGAAGAGAGTACAGAAGGCTGGAAAAATGTAATTGTAATACAAGTCAAATCTAACTTATATTCATGGTTGAACACAACAGAACATGAAGTAGAAGAAAAGGGGAGAAGAACAGATTATGGGTTAGACAATTCGACAGAAGGAGGGCCTTTAAAAGAGTCGTCTCCAGACTTGCAACCGCAAGGGATAAAAGATGCACTATTTTGGATCCAATCGAAATAAATGGCAGTTGCATTTCAAAATAAATTTTAGTGATTGTGAGAAGATGGATATAGTAGGTAAGAGGAGAGGTAGAGGTAGGCCGAAGAATTATTAAGGAGAGGTGATTAGGCAGGACATGGCGCAGCTTCACATTACCGAGGGCATGGCCTTAGATAGGAGGGTGTGGAGGATGCGTATTACGGTAGAAGGTTAGTAGGTAGTGATGTGTTGTCATGTTTTTCGAGGGTTTAGGCTTGTTGGTGTTTGTCGTTGTACTAGCCGTATTCTTGTAGTCCATGCTTTTGATATCTATCACCATCTGTTGTATATTGTGTTTTGGTTATCGCACTCTTTGGTTGTTGTTCTTGTTCCTTTCTTGTAGGCTTTGCACTGTTTCCTTTAATATTTTCTATGTTTTCTTCACTGTTATCTTCTTCTTCGTACTTGGATTTGCTGCACCTGAGCCGAGGGTCTTTCGGAAACAGCCTCTCTACCTCCACGAGGTAGTGGTAAGGTCACTCTACTCTCCACAGACCCCACTTGTGGGATTTCATTAGGTATGCTGTTTTTGGGAGATAGAAGGAGTCAACCTGTTGCTAATGATGATGGACGATGTGCAGTTGGAAAGGGACCAACGGGATTCTATTGTTTAGAGAGGCAGTGAAAGAGGCCTTTATTCAGTCAAATCATACTATATAATTGTAATTCAAGTAGGAAATATGGTAACAGAGGTGGCCTTGAAAAAATGAAAAATGGAGTCAAAGTACCCACAAAAGCTGCTTGTTTGGGTGGATTACAGCTCAAGGCTCTTGTCTGACTCAAGATAATCTACACCAGGGCATAATATTATGCTCTGTAGCAGATGCATTCTGTGTGAAGATTCACTTGACACAGTTGATCATATCTTCCTTCATTGTAGGCAGCTATGGAACATGCTCTTGAAACTATTTGGAGTTGATGGGTCATGCCAAGGATCTCAAGTTCTCATTATGTAAGTAAGCAAGGAAAAAAAGTGCAGACTTGCTGACTCGGTGGATAAATGGTGGAAACCATATGAGATTAATGGAAAACCTGATATTGCTCTTGTTAAAAAGTTGTAAATGTTAAAAACTGACATCAAAAAGCAGAACGGAGAAGAGCTTGGTAGATTGGACGAAAGGAAGAGACCAGCAATGGAAAAGCTAGAGGAACTTGATCATGGAAGTGCTACACTGAAAGAGAGAATTGGCTAATTTTGAAAGAAATTTATTAACAGGGAGCTAGAATAAATTGCCAAAGCTGAAGAAATATCTTGGAGGCAAGAGTTTAGATGCCTTTGGATGAAGAAGGGAGACAAAATTACAAAATCCTTTCACAAGCAAGCTAATGCACACAAAATGTGTAACTGTATTGACAAAATCAGCATTGAGGGAGAGTTAGTAGATGATGAAAGGCTTATCAGAGAACAGGGACCATATCTTGGATTTCTACGATAATATTTTTACAGAAACTGAAAAGTGGAGACCACAGTGGATTGATAAAAATCTGGTAAAATTATCTGATGAGGGAAGTGATTAGCTTTAAAGGTGCTTTTCTTTAAGATGAAGTACAGGCTGTGATAAACTATTTGATAGGAACAAGGCCCTTGGACCTGATGGGTTTACCATGAATTTTTTCCAGAAATGTTGGTGTACTGTAACTGTAAGGAGATGTGCTGAAGACAGTGGAGTTCTTCAATCAAAAAGCTTTACTAGAAACTTAAGTTCTATTTTTATTGCCTTGATACCTAAGAAGAAAAGAGCTGTGGATTTAAAGATTTCAGGCCCATACGCTTACTGGGGAGTGTATATAAAATAATTGCAAAGCTAACAACTATTAAAGAAGGTGATAAATAAGCTAATATCAGGCAACCAAAACAAATAATTGATGCAGCTTTGGTGGCAAATGAATGTATTGATCAATGATCATCAGTTGAGGAAAGGAGATGCTGGGGTAGTATGTAAATTAGATCTAGGAAAATCTTATGACCATGTAAATTGGTTTTGTTTGCTGTATATCGTGAAGTTTATGAATTTTGGGGAGAAGTGGATCTAGTGGATTAGCACTTGCATGTCTACTGTCAGATTTTCAGTTTTAATTAGTGGATTTCCGGATGCGCTTTTAAAATCTCATTGGGGATTGAGGTAGGGAGATCCACTTTCACTTTATTTATTTGTCACAATAATGGAAATATTGAGCTAATGCTGAAAAGGGCTGAAGAACCTGGGATGAATTGGAGGATTTATAACTTGGTAATATATTGTACTTAATTGATTCATTAAGTCTAGAATAGGAACCTAAATCCATTTCTTGAACATAATCTGCACTTTCTTGCTAGTTTAAATTAAATTACCTTATTCTATAAGAAAAACATAAGGTGGTAGCAAATGATGCGATGGAGGAAAAAATTACCCCTAAACAAGCTTCTACATAGACACTACCCAGTTGAGAACAGTACTCACCTCAATATAAAGCTCCGTCATTTCATCAGTTATGTGAATTGGATAGTTCTGCAGGAGCTTAGGTAAGTCAGACAAGGTTTCCAGGTAGACTTCAGAGGACATATGTTTCTTCTTTCTTCCACTGGGGAAGTCTGAAGCATTATCTTTTCTTAAAGAAGAGAAGTTTAGGGTGCCTGTTGAATGAACTTCAATGAGTGTCTTCAGATAAAGGAAAAGACTTTCTGGATTAGACTGCAGCTGAGACAAAATGTGATCGCTCTCCTCTCCAAAATGATTGACAATCAGAAAAAAAGTTCCTTCCCTGCAGAATCCCAAAATTAGCAAACATTTTTCAGCAGTGTGATTATCCTCTAAAATATATGGTTAATCAGCTTGGTGCTGGCATAGAATGAACTTCATCTCATGAAAATCCAGCTTGAATATGAATGACAAACATTGTGGAATTGTATTGCACCTGTTCAACTTGAGTAGATCTGGGATTCGAGAAATGACTGCCGATCTGAAAGCATCAGATTCTTTGCCTCTCAGTTGCCGCAACATGTCATCAACATATACGAAAGCAAGAATAGGCTCATCAACAGCTTTCATATAACTGTCCAAAGCAGAAAGATACTGATGTGTGATGGCATGAATTAAGCCACAGACCTAAAATAAATAGTATGCCCTCTTAAATAATTGAAGTCATTGATACTTGACAGAAGAAAAAGGAACAGAAACAGTTAGCAAGGAAAAGTACCTGATGCAGCTGAGCCCTCTCACATAAATTCACTAAGTAATGTGCATCCCAATCTTCCTCTGGCAGAACTTCTAAAAGTGCGGTCAGTTGCTTCTGTTTCCTATTGTAGGTTTCAACTATCCGCCCAGAAACGTTAGGGTAAGTTTCGTTACCCAATGTCAGGTATTCAAAAATTTGAAGAAGGGTATCTTTTGAAACCTTAGCTTTTTCAGAGGCAATTAAAAAGGAAATAAAATCTAATATGTATTCGGTATCTTTCCTTGTAGGCCAAATGTCGGTACATATTTCATCTCTATTGTTAAAAGTACCACCAGTTTGGAAATAACTCAGATTAAGAATGACCGCAAGGACATCTACTACTTTCTGAACTAAGTTTATGCTTTCAATAGTTGAAATGTCTACTTCAGTTGTGTCCGTCTTTGAATTGGCTGGATTCGATGCAGGACTGTAACTTTCATTTTCACCTTCTACAAATGCATACCGCAAAACATCTAAGGTGGCCTCTGTGTCGAGCTCTAACAGAGAGAGAAGGTTTGGGTTCGGTCCACTGTAAGGTAAGCACATTGCTGTCGAAGAATTTGGAGAACTCGCTTCCTCCAACAAAAATTGCACAAGCTCTCTTTTAAGAGACGGCACACGTGTGGAAGGGAATGCTCCACGCCCTGCACAGTTCATCATCAATTGCTTGAAGCAAAACACAAAAAGCACAACTAAGTAATAACTAATAAAAGATAGTGTGTGAAATACCGCATTAAGGTCCCCACAAGAAGCAGAAATGCAGAATAGCTAAAATTATTTTTAAAGATTCATTTCATTCCCTTAGAAGTTCTTCAGCATAATCCCCCGCCCACATTCCCAATCCTTGTTGTTTCTCTCCTGGGCAAGATGCCGAGGTGCATATATGATTAGGATATTTACTGTGTCGGTCTTCAAAGACTAAATCTGGAAAGAGAACAGGATATAGGCAATGCAACATGTCACAATAGATATTAATGTGGGAAAATATGTAAGAAAAGCAATTTTGAGAATAACCATGTGTGTGAGGGAATATTCCTCTGATCTGTTAACTTTCTCGAGATTCTCTAGCGCCTTGTTTATCTCATCTTTCATATCCCCAAAGTTTCTTACTCGTGTCCTTCAACTTCTCCTTGAACTACACTATCTATCTTCTTTTCTTTTCCCTTTTGGGTTTTTTGAGAAGGTTATATACATATATATATATATATATATACACACACACAATTTGTGCTGGAAACCAAAATGGTAGTTGCATCATTACATCAGTGATTCACTAACCCAAGAATCCTTAATCTTCTTACAAGGAATCTAATATATAACTACATCATCTATCTAACACCAGTGTAACCATAAAACCAAAGGAATTGTCTCCTTGAAGGCTCTGATGCTAACACAAACAAGAGAAATGTCAAGTTCTCTCAATCACCCTTAAGGTACGTGAAGCTGAATGCTTTAACACACATGCGCATAAAATAATTGACAATTTTATATTTCCTTTAATCTGGATTGTTTCCTCATTTGATCTTATACCACCAAACCTTTCAAATTTAACTTCTTTTTTCATTTTTTTTTCAAATTTAACTGATATCACAAGAATCGACGACCATGGTAGAGAATAAAATAGAATCGCAAAGGATATAGTATGAGCAAAGTGAAACCCAAATATATCCCTTTTGCTTCTGTTCTCAAGCTTATTAAAGACGGACTAATTCTTTTAAGACCGCATTATCAACTGCGGAAAACCAACCTAAATTTACTCGTATAGAAGTTATAAATAGCATATTGCAGACCAACCTGGAGGAAAAGCAAAACCTTGGAAGCAGTACTTGAGGTAAACAAGCATCTTGTACCTGTTTCCACAAGGAAGGTGAAGTTTGTTTACTTGAAAACACCAATGTGCATTTATAAAAATGTCAAAAATAATAAATGACACTTTAGGAATTGGATCACCTACTTTAGGCAGAAAATTAACATTATATGGGGATATCAAACTTGTACAAGTTATACGTCATGTTCATTAGATAATTAATATATCCAATTATACACATAAATCAATTTACCCAAGAGCAGTAGCAGTTTCTCTTTTGCTATCCCGCAAAATCAAAAAGAGCTCTTCCAATGGAGTCCTAAAATCATCAAGGCCTTTGTTGAACAAATAGATCAATGCACCATGCAGCCTATGCTCCCTGCATAGGCGAACAACCTACAAAATAGATTAAAAATTTAACAGCTAAATCCGACAAATTCACAGGAAAGAGAGAAAAAAATCCAAATCAAGCCTATAGTGGAAGCTTTATTTCAGGCAACTTTTTTCCTGTTTGCGGACAACTGTCCTTTGCATTCATGTCTTATTAATGAGAACCTTCATCTGTGGTCATAAAGCGGTAATCATAAATTTTGACTTATAAAACGAGCAGCAATACCTGATTGAAATCCAGGGACAACATGTCCATGTGGAGAACACACTGTTCAACACGCTGTAACCAACCTTTAGTGCTATAGTGCTCCACTAGTGCTTGCATTATCTTCAGCAATAACAGATCACAGTATATCAGCATACATATTATAAGCTTTTTAAAATGAATGACAAATCAAGTGCCCAATGGTGACACAGTAAAGTAATATGAGGCATAAAACACCCCAATTCAAAAAATTTAACAAATCAAAACCACAGATATACCTCAGGTGGTAAAGATCCTAACATGTCTTTCAATATATATGGCTCCAGAAGCTCCAAAAATGTATCTGTACATGGAAACATATAATTTGGCCAGAGTAATAGTTTCAACGCAATATAACTTGTTGAAAATTGGAGTAAATGAGAACAGAAAAAGGCCAAAATTCCACAGGAGGAACACGAACAAAATTAAAAGATTAACTGACAGTCTGCTAGATGTTTCTATTCTATTCCCTTTTTTGATAGCAATGGAATCCAGGCTAAGCTTAACACAACTCAACTGATCTACTGGGTACCTGCTACCTCCCACCAGCACGGGAACCAATAACTTTGCATGTTAAATCTTAGAAAGATGAGAAGAATTTAATTAGTGTCGCCTCTGATGGAATTTGAACTTCCATCCCCTGGGGGCTCCATTAGACATCAGATTGTATTATTGTTCTTATCTATATATAACTAGTTTCTACGCTTCGTTTGATACTGAAGGGATAAGTCTGTTACTGCAGAAAGTTGAGTTCCAGAGGTTAGTGGACAGGAGAGAGGAGGGGAGTTGGGGGAAGGAAAAAGTTACAAAAACAAACCTGAAATAATTCTTTATTCAGACTATGTTTTGTCCTTTTCGATTCGAACTCTGCTTAATAATATGTTCACCCTATTATCTTTGATTCCTCAAAAATTGTTAACCTAGTTAATTCACTACAGTACTTGGAGGCACTCACTAATATATTATAGTTTTGTGCAAGCAATTTTCTTTTTCATCAAGGAGGCATCAAACATAGAAACAAGCCCCAAATAGTTGACATGGGACATAATGCAGGATGTTGAAGTATAAACACATTGCAACATACCCTTGTGATTCAAAGCAACATACTTTGGAAAAATTTCATCAAAGAGAACATCAAGTCTCTTGATATGAAGACAGAATTCAACGGAAACACCACCAACCAGAGTGTACTGCTCCTTAATATCATGATTCACAAAGTCAGCATCATAATTCAATTCATTTGATTGGCCTGGCTGCCCATGTTGGTTGCCAGACGTCACTGCTATGTAGGAGAACACCTCATCTACATATGACAACAGCAGTTGTACAAGATATGGCATAAGGGTCTTCTGCACATCATCCAAATTCTTTGGAAGGTCAATAACAGCATGTGCTTGACCATCATAAAGAGACATTGCCATGTTCAGTGCACTCGTCCAGTCACCTGCTTTATGTAAAACTTCTATTCGTTCCTTCCAGGAAAGAAGGCGTGAAACAACAAGCTGGGATGGCCGAAGAATGTACAAAGTTGCCCCCCTGACACCTAAACAATTGTGATGAGCTTTCTCAGGATTTCCAAAGACATTGCTGAAGTAGGCATGGTATGACATGAGATCCTCTCCACAAGATCCATCCATTGAAAAACTTCTCTGGTGGATCAAATTCCCATCTTTTGAAAACAAACAAAGCTGTCCAGTTGCTGTGAGGATTACCAAAATCTGGACAAGTAAAAGATCTTTGTAATTTTTGTACTTCTGTCCAAACCTAAATGCAAGTATTCAAAATATTGCGGATATATGATGAGAAAAGGAAGTTCCTAATAAAACACCAAGAACTTTATGTACCTGTTCATCCAACCATGCCAGCCCAACTGCTGAGCTATCCGTAGTCCATCTCCAACAGATTTTTAGCTCAGATTTCACCAGCTTTGCAACCTGAACTTTTCGATCCCAAGCAATTGCAAGCAGTGAAACTTTTTCTGATGTTTCAGTGGAAATACTTTCTGCTGCAACAAAAACAATCTTAGAAAGCTCAAATGCAACATATCCACGGCCAAAATTCATACATACCAAAAATGAAGAAATATGTGATTCCATACATTTCCAAGCAGCATAGGGCATTGAACCCTCCCTAACACCATCAGGACGTGGAATTTTAGCATAAACTTTAAATGTGGGGCTTAATTTTGCCTGCAAAAGAAAGTGAAACAGAAGTCTTGACCAAGAAGCAGGAATGAAGGTTAAATTGATCATTTACAAGGAGTTTGGGTTTCGGGAGATTGTGAAATCCTTCCAGGCCAATGAATGTTCTAAGAACTTCATACCACTAGAGCATATTGGTGTGTGCCAAGTATGACCACACCTTCCTCAATCAAAGAAGGGCCGCCTCCCTCTTGAGAAGCCACAATAGCACCTCCATAACTTTCACCAGATAGAAGTGACACGGCACATAATGTAGTGCTGTTGCTTTCATTTAGCAGTTCCTGTTTAAATGTTAACATATATTATTCAACCTAGAGATGCATGTTATTCATGTCAATTTTTTGAGAAGGATATTCATGTCAATTGAGAAGCATGAAAAGGATAAAATTACCTGCGACTTCGAAAGGGAGATTCTATTGAACAAGGGAAACACTGTAAACCGGTCTAAGCTAACTACACCTTTAGTATCACCGCTGAGCACAATAAACTGTCGAGTAACTTGAGAATCTTGCCCTAAATATAAAAGGTGAACAACTGGAGCTTTATGTTCAGTGACAACTTTTAGCACAGAGGCCCTTTGCACATCCCATACAGTATAATGCCCATCACCATATCCTGCAAGGAGCATGTCCCCTTGCTGATTAAAGCTCAAGCAAGTAACAGGGGCATGAGATCTATCTCCCGGTAATCCAAATATCAACATCTGAAATATATACACATTTCCACCATCAGAAAGTAAAATATTTAATAATTCAGTCGAATCCAAAATCTATAAAGCAAGTAACAAGAAAATATACACAATACCGATATAGAGATTCTACGATGAGCAATGAGCAATTTCCTTTTCAAAAGTGATTATACGAGAAGATATTTGTTAAATTACAGCCATATAAGTTCAAAGAGGAGAGAATGAATGATACTTCTTGGAATAGAACAATACTTTTTGTTGAAATTTAATTCACAATGTGGTCAATCACTGTAATAAGGTACCGGTGCACAAATCTAATTAGCACAAAAACCTTAGCATCCATGTTATCAGCATGAAGTGAGGAGAATCTGCTTGGCATCACAAGAATTGATCCTTTGGACATTCCCACAGCAATGTATTTGAGGTGAACAGCCAGGACCTGCGAAGATCCATGCTCACGCCTAAAAACTTGAGATAACAGGGTTTGGGTGATGGTATTGTTGTCATCTACATCAAAGTAACCCAAGACATTAGAACTCCTATGAACTCCATCAAGCCTCATTGGTTGAGCAGAAGCACCCTCTTCTAAATGCATAGCCGTGAAGGCCTGCTTCTTTTCAGCTTCCTCAGCCAATTCTAGGGGCTTCAGGGCAGAGTGGTAATTTTTATGAGGCTTTGTACTATCCCTCATACTTGCCTTCTGTAAAACTAACTCCTCAATGATACTTGCAGCATCATTTAAGGAATCAGTTTCATCTCCATTGGAACTGATCTCTCCTACTTTGGATTGAGGAATTACATTCTCATGCTCATGTTTTGCACCATCCTTGTTAGTCAAATCTTCATCAGAAAGAGGTTCATAAACTGGAGAAGAGAGTATCTCCTTCGTAGCATCTTCTTCGCTGCTATCCGCACTTACAACATTATCTTCACCTCCAAATAAAGATTGACCTTGTCTATCTTCAATCTCACCCAACCCAGAGCTATCATGAAAAACCGAGTCTGATTCAGTTCTACTAGGAGATTCCACTTGAGTTCCAGTATAACTTAGAGCTTCATTCAAATTACTTTTAACTGAAAAATCATCCACCACAGAAACATCACCTGCATCAGAAACATTCATATTGTCCAGACCTGCATCCACTGTAGATAACTCCCTACTACTATCGTCTATATCACTTAGTTGAACTTGAGCAGCTTGAAACTGATCCTTTCTGATACCTTCCAAACCAATAGCCTCAGAACCAATCTCGTGTAAAAACACTGAGCCCCCAAAAGTATCAAGATTTTTGTTAGAAATGTCGGCATCAGTGTGAGCTAGAGGATCTATGGGAGCCGATTCATCACTTTCCAAGGCCCTTTGCAGCACTCCGGAGCTTGCTTTTCTGGATTTGATGGCTGCTGCACGAGGTGCGGGAATGGAGCGTGATGCAGCGAAAGCCGCAGCCAAGGCATCTCCGGGTTTTGAATTTGATCTGATAACCCCACTGAAAAATGGTGGCAACACACTCTGGCTTGCTGGTGGTGAAGAAAACTCACTCGATTGTTTACTACTAATCGACTCCGCTCTTGACTCTGTCTGATGCAACTCCAATGGCAGTTTTAGGGATTGAAAAGACGATTCTGCCGAGCGATTGCGACGATCTAGATAATTGCATCCATGCAAAGCAGATGGAGAAGAAGGAGGAGAAGGTGTAGAAGAAGAAGAGGAGGAGGAGTGGTTGAGGAGAATTTCATCAACAGTGCGATGATGCAGTAAGTGATCATCATCGTCGCCATCATCAGCATGTGAATCTAAAAACGAATCCAGGTCAAGCTCCATCCAAGTCTTCACTCACTACTACTTTTATCTATGGCTTTGCAGAAACAGTTAGCTCTTTGCCCCTGAAAACACAGTCCAGGAAAATTAGTTTATGATCAAGGAAGATATATACTAAGTAGAAGGTCTAGATGGATATTGTATATCTAAAAGTCTGAATAACTGAAAACCTCCATTCTAAGCTGGGACATCATTAGTCAGTATTTCAGAAACAAAAAGTAATTCAATTATGTGCATTACATGAACTCTGAGAAAACCTCAATCTTTGACTAACAGATGCAAAATTATAAGTTGCTTCGTAGCTGGAAAATCAAAAAAAAAAAACCAAATCCACAACCTCAAAAATCCCATCTCAGAACGACAAACCCTACTACAAAGAACTTAAGTTGTGTACTTGAACAGAACAAGATAACAAGAGGGGTTACTAAAAATAGTAATTAACACTTGGAAAACACCAAAAAGTAACATTTTGACAAGTAGGAAACACAAAACAAGGCAGATCAAAATCACAAACGAACAGAAATTACAAAAAGACAGCAACTTTAATTTTAGGTTGGAACACAAAATTATTTTCTTTTTTCCTCATATACAAAGTTATATAGCAAGAAGACTATTGAAGTGTTTGTGATATCAAAAGATCAAAATTTCCATCCAAATACCAAATGAGTTGTTACAAAAGCTCAACATGTTCGATTTAATTATCAAAAAATCAAGAATTAAAGTAAGAAATTGAGGGATGAGATTACCTTGATTGGAAGGAGAATTGGGAGCGCAAATTTGAAATTTCTCATGTATCAAAAATTAGTGTTGGGGTGATTATTTTCTTATTTCACATGACAATGGCTTATACTTTGTATTTTTTTTTGTGAGAGAGAATGGGTTTTTCTTTCTCTTTGATTTTTCTCTTTGAAGTGAGTAATAATTTTGATTTTTGAGCATGACAGAGAATTCAGATTTTTTTTTACTATATAGAAATTTATTAAAATAAATAATAAGAAAATATATTATATATCTTTATAAGTAAAATAATATAGTATATGGTGATAATGTGCTAATCGATGCAACAACTTTAAGACCAACAAATTTCCTTCTTCACTTTCTACCCTCGATTCTTTGTTTTTAGGTTTAAATCATGACATCATCAATTAATGGTCACTTATTATTATTATTATTACTAGATAAACGTATTTGTTCTGTCTTAATTTATGTAATACAGATAAAATTTAGAAGTTCAATCAATTCTTTTTATATGTTTTTTAAAATATTTTAAATTTTGTGTTATTTATACTCCTCATGTTCCAATTTATGTGACATATTTCGTTTTTTGAGAGTCAAAACATATTAAGTTTGATCTGAAATTTGCGCATGAAATCTTCAATTTTTTTGCAATAAAATTTATATATCTGTAAGCTACGTAAAAATTATTCTAAAAGTCACAATAATTGACAATTCAAAATATTTAAAAGATATATGAAAAACTTACGGATAAAAAGATAGACTTGTTTGAATCTCAAATTTTGAGATGTGTCACATAAATTGAAACGGAGGGAGTAGTACATTTTACATAATTTTCATTTAATATATATCACTCCCCATATCTCAATTTATGTGACACATATGAAATTTTGAGAGTCAATTAAATTATTTATATGTTTTTTTAAAAATATTCTAAGCAACTAATTATTGTGATTTGTAGTATTTTATATAATTTCTATTATTCTTTAATTACCTTTTAATTAATTAAGTTTATAATTAAAAGATACTATAATATATACTATATCGAACAATACGGCAAAATCTATGCAAGCACTCCTATTAAATGTTTAAGATCAAACAATATGGCAACAAGATTTTACATTATTGACTTCTTGGTTAAGAATTGAAGTGCTTCTTCAAGAATATATTTGCGAAAGAAGTATTTTAATTATAATATATTTTGAGGTGATATTTTAAAAGTAAAAAAAAACGAAAATTAACCGAACCATACCGATACTGAAGAGAAACCGATATGATTGGGATGGTTTTAAAAAATCTAATTTTGGTTATATATTATAAAATACCCAAAAAAATTAAAATGATATAATTTTTTAAAAATAACCGACCGAACCGTCTCATTGATACCCCTAGATATAGATATCACCAGTGGGGAGCTAAATTTTTTATAAAAGAGGTTCAAAATATAAGATATAAGCACACGAAGAGGTCGAGGTTCAACATCTACTATATATATACATAAAATATAATTTTATCAATATATAAGTGATATAATTTTTTACCAAAGGGGATTCGAATGAAACTCGTTGGCCTGGGCTGGCTCTGCCCCTGGGATCACTAAAATCAATTACAAAAAAATCTGGTAATGTCTAGCTCTACTTATTGAAATGTCTGTCCCATCCTTGATAAGGATATATTCTCAAAATTTCAGCCAAAGATTACCTTTTATAATTCAACTATATAGTTTTTTCTTACATTAAAATAATAACTATTTATCAAATATATAGTTCATTGAAATATCTTCGCCAAAGAATGTATATTCGTTATAATCAGGGGCGGACCTAGAGGTGGTGAACCCCCTCGGTAAAAATGTAACGACCCGCTAGGTCGTTTTGAGCACTAGGACTATTTTGACTCTTTCCGTAAAATTTAAATAGAAATTTTGAACTATTCGGTAACTACTATTACTTAGTTAATGTATATGTATTAAATAATAAATATAGTTTATAGTTAATGGGCCAAGTCTATAATTTATTTAATACCCTTTACCACTTGGCCCATATAATTAAATTAAGTTAGTGGGTTTAACACTTTCACAGAGAGAGATCAGAGAGAGGGAGGAAAGCTCGCAACGCGGAGAGAAGGAGAGGGGGAGAGTCGAGGAAATCAGGTGAGACAATCAATCCCTTTTAGTATTTTTTTTTTTTGTAGTATAATGTTGGAAGATGTTAGTAGTAGTAGTTAGTGCTGAAGGTTTGGAAAATAAAGAAAATAAATATAATGGTCAACATTAGGTGGGTTGAACAGAAAGGAAATTTGAATGGAATTTGGTGGTTGATTCAACGCGGGTCACTGGGAATGGTGTGATTATCTTGTTACTGGTTACTTTTAGATAATAGTTAATTATAATGGATATCAAGTGATATAGGGTGTAGGGATTTGACGTTTAGAGATTTTGGTCTTCCACTGAATGGTTCGTAATTTCGCCTATTTTTTGTTATTATCACATTATAATTCAATTTTTGATATATTGAGATAGATAATTAATTATTAAGTTTATTGTATTATAAGAATACCATTAGATTTGTGACTTTAGGAGAAAAAAATAATAATTAACCTTTGGCTTGAAATTTAACAAATATGAGACTTGACATATTAATTGACACCAAAATTAGGAAATTGATTATAGATTTCGGTGAGTTTTTGGGTCTAGGCTAGACCTACAGTAATATGAGCGTCTACGTACTCGCTTACTTATGGATATTACATATTTGATAGATTCGGAACATTCTGAAGCTTTACAAAAGAGAAAGGCAAAATCTTGAGGATTTGTGACACGTCTTCGGAATTCAAGGTATGTTAAGACTTTCAGACTTCGTTGAAGGACATTTTCCTAATTAAAGATTAAAAATGGAATAGACAATGGGTAAGAGCGATAGATGGGGGTCTCGTACCAATGGTGTGACGGGCATTGGTACGAGTACCGGTGTTATAAAAGGGAAAGTTTATTACTATAATATGATAGATTGCAATTTGAGAATGCCAAAGCATATGGGCATTAGCTTATGTATTTAGTGACTTGATTTCTTTTGTGTGTTGGTGCTTCCTTATTGAACCTGTGTAATTGTAATAATTGAGGTGATTATATGTCATGGCGACATTTGATTTATTGAGATGCTGCATTATCCCCTTTTATTGAAAGAATATTGTATACATGCATTGACATGAGATTGAGTATAAGTTGGGCACGTGGAGATCGTCCGTGCTGGGGATTGTTTGATATTATGATAGGGCGTTGAGATCGTCCGCACAGACACGTGGAGATCGTCCGTGTCGGTATATGGACCTCGCGAGTCCCCCATGGGTCATGAACTCTCGATGTATTTCCGAGGAGTATCATGTATATACGGTTGAGAGAGTACTTGGCATTTGAGGCATATCATTCATGGTGTCGCATCGCATTGCATCTCATTACATCCTCATTCTTGTTGATTGTGTGTTTTATTGGTGATTGGACATTATGTGATATTTAATTATCCTTATTTGATGAAACTTGACTGATGTGTATAGTGTAGACTTGCAAATAAAAAGATGATTTTCTTATATGAACTCCCTTCACTACTTCTTCGTTGTCGGTCTATGAGATATGCTGGGTACACGTGGTTTCGTACTCATACTACACTTGTTGCACCTTTTTGTGGTGCAGATCCAATTCCGGATACGAGCACATCTCGTGGAGATTTTTGAGTCCGAACTTGGAGTATCTTGGAGTTGTGGTGAGCTGCTTGGCTGTTCCGTGGCCCACACCTCCCTCTATTTTATTATTTATTCTGTTGCTTTTGTATTCAGACAGGATCTTCTTAAGTTAGGCTTGTCATTTCAGTTTCAGACTTGCACCGTATTTTAGAAGCTCTTGTACTTATGACACCAATTCTTGGGTGGTATTTTGTTTTCCGCTTTTCGTATTTATGATGACTATGGTTGGAGATATTCTACTCGTTGTTGACTTTTCACCTTATTTACTTAGTTAAAAAGGTAAAACTAGTGGGTTGGCTTACCTATCGGTTGGGAACATAGGTGCCATCACGACATGTGAATTTGGGTCGTGACAAAAAAATTACGTTGTATATTTAAAATATTTTTTAAAAAAATTATGTCTATATATTGATTTTGAACCTCCTAAATGTAAGGTTAAAACTTTTTCGAATCCCCTTAATTGAAATCCTGGATCTATCACTGGTTATAATGTCCCTACTTTGGATATAATATTCATGTGGTAGATTACGGAATGTCAAAATAGACGAAAATTTATATGTTGTGAGTACAACACAAATTATCATTTCTACCTTTACTAGATACAGGATCTGTGCCAGTACGGAGTTCAATATATGTTATTTTTTTATCTAAATTTATGTGATACAGATGGAAGTCGGAACTTAAGAAGTTATTCAATTTTTTATATAATTTTTACAATATTTTAAATTGTTAATATATACACTATTCTTTTTGTCCCAATTTATGTGTCGCAAATAGAATTTCAAAAATTAACTTAGTTTTTTTATATATTTTTTAAATATTTGAAGTTGTCAATTATTATAATTTATAGTAATTTTTACGTATTTTTCAGATAATATATGTTGTTAATTTCCTTATTTTAATTTATGTGATATCGATAAAATTTGATGAAAAGCAACTTTTTTTATATTTTTTAAATATTATTATTTCAAATGATATGATATTGATAGAATTTTAGGAAAAGCAACGGTATAGTTGGGCAATAAGGTAATACAAAAATATTTTTAAAAAAGTCAATAGACAAAGAGAGTAAATTTACATTTTGATATTTGAATTATCACACATTGGTTACTCTAATCAATCAAGACTCAAAACAATTTTTTTTTGTTAAGCAAATGATAATACTCAAACATGTACTTGAAATGGTGTCAAGAAAACTTAATGATACCAATATATATGATACTGATTTAGTATCAGTTAAACAACATTAGTTGGAGGTATATAGTGTAATTATTTAGTGGGTATGTAGGTAAAGTGGTATATGTTTGTAATTATTTTATACCTAAATGGTGACTAATTTCCTTTCTCATTTATTGCTTTTGTCCTATCATTACTTTAGTCTTGGACAGTTCTGTATAAATGACTATACAGAACTAATGTTGATCACAATTTTTAAGTCATGTGAATGAGTTTTCTTAAAAATTCTATCTTTGGACAAGAGCTCTCCTTTTTGTCCTGCATTTTTGCATCCTCTGGATATTGATGTATAAAGTAGTTTTACTTTTTCCTGGTTAAAAGCAAACACCATCTTTGGAAATCCTCAAGTATCTTCATTTTACTTACAATTTAGAAAAATTTCCAAGTGAAGTTTCCCACTACTTGGCACATAATGAGTTCATAAAGCTCTTGTCCTGTTTCTTGCAATAAGGTATCAACTAGTCAGAATGCTACATGTATACCAAAAATGATATTGTAAATCTTTTAGTTGAAATTCTGTCGTTGTATGGCTGAGCATTTTCTTCAATCTGTCAACTGAACAGCAGCAATTACTGGTATTGCATCTCTCAATTTTTGAGTAAGAGCTACACGAACTGTCATCACAGAAGCAGCCGGTCCACTCAGCCTAACCTTAACAATGTAGTCGTTAATCTGTACAAGCTCCAGTTCTCCACCACCGGCGCCTACCAAGTATGGTCTAATCTCTCCAAGAAGCTGACATTATTGAAAATTTCATTATAGGATTGTTTTGGTGTCTGAATACTACTCATAACAAGTTAAGAGTAATTGGATTTATTTCTCAGATAGTCACTCAACTAATAGTTATTATGTTAGGACATCACGTTTTTTCTTCATTTCAATTTTCTTCAACAAAGAAAGTTAACTTTATGATATATTAACTATTAGTTGAGTGACCATCTGAGAAATCAACTCAAGAGTAATTACAAATCATAAGAAATATTGTACCTTTTCAATATTTTCCTCATTTAACTCGAGGCCAGTTTCAGAGTCAAGAATCTGCTCTACTGCCATTATTTCAGGGATTTTGTCCCGAAGACGAGTTTCAATTCCCATTTTAAGTGTCATTGTTGAACTTGGACAAGATCCACATGCTCCTTGAAGCTTAAGGATTACAACTAGGCCATCGATCTCATGTAGTACCACATTCCCTCCATCAGCCATTAGGCCTGGCCGGACTTGCTCTAGAACCTTCTCAACGTTTTCCTCGGTAAGTGGAAGGACACAACTTGGTGATACCACAGCACCTTCAGTATCAATAAACAAATTGAAGGAACAATCATATGATTAGTTACGGCCACATTAATAAATGGAACAAGTTTATAAGACATTAATAACACAATTCCATTTATCATAACAACGTATTACTACCACATAACAAGCTCAGAAGCAAGGGCGGAGCTAGAAACCTAGATACGGGTTAGGCCGAACCCAATAACTTTTGCGCAAACAGTGTATTTGTGTTAAGAAATTCATCAAATATGTACACATAATTTACACCCCAATTATAAGCACATGAAGTCGTCATTCTAGTATATAGAACCCATAAAGTTAAAATCCTGGCTTTGTCTCTGCAATCAGTAGTTGTATTGCTGAAAGGAGACCTTAGTAAGGTAGATTATGAGAAGAAATGGTAAAAGTCTGATCATTCGTTTTATTTGGTCCTGAAAATTAAGTTACAACGGTGATACTAAAGGAATTCACACACAAAAAAAAGGCCAGACAGCTACAAAGATATGATAAACTCGTATACTGATAAGACATGCAAGAACAAAGAGGAACTTAATGTAGTCAATGAAAGGACTCACAAGATGAGGCAGCATTGAAAATTAACTCTGTTTAGAGAATAAATGGCAATAACCGAAGGTTTAAAGCATGGAAGTCTTTGTATTCGGTAGTGATAGTTATTTCAGCCACAAAAGGAAAAAAAGTCGTCTACCTCTAAATTTACAGAAGCAATAAAAGCATAATTGGATGAATCTGCATCATTCACCTGCATTTTTTCTTCTTTGTCCAGTTCGACCGAGCCCAAGGAAGCGTCTAACATGAAATTGACCTCTTAGAAAAGAACTTTGCTTTGACGAAAATGAGCTGCCTTGTGAAACACAATTCTATAAAGAGGTAATGACAGCAACACTATGTCAGGGAAAATGAAGAAAATTTCTCCAAACAGATATACACAATTTAACAGTGCAATCAAAGCAGTCATGGAACTAGGAATTAGCGAAAGGTGTACAAAATTAAAAATACATACAGAATAGCTAACATTTAACTCCGTACACCACATAATTTTCTGGCAAAGGGTGTGCACAAGACCACCCTTTGCCTAAGGTGGCTCCACCCATGAATCGAAGTGCAAATTGTGGAAAGGAGGTAAACAATGTACCAAAAATAATATGTTCCATTGGATTCATATGTTTTATAAGAGTACATTAGCTTCCTTGATTAAGGTAGACCAAAAGAATTTACATACGCAAGCAAAAGCATAATTATATCTAAAAATAAGGTATATGCTATCCTAAAATATGGTAACTACAACATTGTTCGCATGACGAGTACACAAAGTACATTTGACTTTACCCTTAAAAAACAGAAATTGAGTGGTAATACCTTCTGAAAGGAAGTGGAGGTAGGAGACAACCATTCTGATGACCCCACTGTGGGTTTGAGACCTGGCGTTTGTGTTGAAATCGCTAACATTATGTACTTCAGTATCACCAATAGTACTGAGGATTCATGTCTCTTGAGTATATTCCTGGAGTACATGGTTCTACTGAGTTAAAACTAGAAGTAGACTTACCTAGGAGCAATGGCATACCCCCCTTGTTGGAAATTTATACCAAGTATATATATATATAGGTAAAAAATTACTTTATATACATATATAATAAGTTGGACACCCTTAACGAAATTCCTGATGTTGCCACTGCCTAGGAGGAAACTAAAAGACCAAAGTCTAAACCAAGAATATCAAATGGGAGATGGATTATTTAACACCCGTTTACTTATACCGGAAGTCCGGAACACAATGTCCATAAGTGAGAGATTTCTGAAATCCTAAGAGTGTGTTTTGGTATGATTTCAATTTTTTCATGTTTGGTTGGTTAAGATGTTTTGGAAAATATGATTTTCTCCAGCAGGGAAACAAGTTTCTTAAAAATGAGGAAATTGACTTCCCAAATTCATTGCCTCCTCCCATCCCACCCCCATTGTATTTCGCTAGAACACACACCCAACCCAAACTCTCCACCCCATCACACCCCATTGTGTTTCGCTAGATTACATATAAATGCTCGAGATAATATATATTTTGCTTACTCACCAAACACTAGAAAATAAGTAAAGAAACTCGTTCAATTTAAGAGAAAACATTTTCCTTTATACCAAACACACCCTAAATCACAATTGATTTTACTTCGGCTCCTGCAATCCCATCTTCTTACCCAACAAAATGCAATCCCTAATTTACAATACTTTCAACATATCAAAATTCATTTGGTTATATCAAAGTTGATATCTTGAAAAACTTTGTCAGTATTTACTTTTTAGATATTTTATGACTAATAAATGAAATTTAACATTTTAAAGTGTGTACAATTCATATTAAAATGAGACAAACAGAGTATAATCCAACTCCTGTGAAGCAAGCAAAGCAAATACATAAGAAAAATGAAATTGGGGGAAGGGTGGATACCTGGTATCATGTGTCAGTAGAACCAAATTTAAGAGTTTGTTTTTTTGATTCAATTGTGATGGTAAGGTAACGTAGTTATTTAGAGGGAATGGATGTGGTTTGGACACGTAAACTTTCACTCATCTCTACCATAGTTTCTTTTTCTTTTCATCTAGGGTTCGATTAATTTGAATTTACACCAAATATAGAATTCATTTAGGAGAAACATTTTAAATAGGCATAATACATAAAAATGTCATTTAATTTAGTGATAATTGAAATCTATATCCTTCAATTTTGGGTGTACACAAGTAGACACATACGTTATATGTGATAGTTTGTGTCCAAGATGACGTTCTAAGTGTATTATGTCATGTAAGACGTATGTGTTTACTTATTTAATTTTATACAAGTTTATGTATTTATTTATGCATATTCGAAGTTGAAGGACATAGATGTTGGCTGAGGCCAAATTGAAAGGCACGTTTATGTATTATGCCTTTTCTATAATTTATTTTATAGAAAATCTAATAACAAGAAGATTTAATTAGATATATTGAGATTTTTTTTATACTCAAACCCTCTCTCTTTTTAGGATAAATTTTATGTGTGATCATTCAACTTTGAATTTATCACATAATTTTTTTTATCACATAAAAGTCATCTAATTTTAAAATTTATTGTACAAAATCTATTTTTTCTTTTTGTTACATAAAAGTCATTTAACTTTAAAGATTATTGTTGACACCCAATTTTGACCCTATGCAATTCGAGTTAACTATCGAGCTTCTTCAATTTCAAACAATTTGAAATAATCGTCTTTGAAAAATCCTAAAAAATACATATATATATATATATATATATAAATTTTAAAATCTCTTTCTAATTAGTTTTGGTTAGTTTTTGAGAAATAATTATATAATTTTACATACTGGTTTATATAATTTTCATCTCTTATATAAATATTTAATAAATAGCCTAAAATATAGTGTTTAGTATAAATACGTATTTATTTCCTTTAAATTAAGCAAATTTTATCATTATGTATAATTAGTTCTCTATTTTAAGTAATGAACTTATGTCTTGATAATTATTTTGTCCTGTTTAAATTAAGAAGCTCAAATAATTAATCGATAATTATTCATCTCATTTTAATTTTGGCCGAATCTAGTTATTTGACTCAATTTGGTTAGAATAGCAACTCAAGTGGCTAAGTTTTAAATAAAATGGGTCATTTTCTTAATTCCTTCATATCTGCACATATATAGATATATTTTTACACATACACACCCTTATCATGCCAACCTTTTTCAACCCTCACATGCCTTCTCTCCCCTTTCTTCTTCCAAAAAACGCAAAAGTCAAGACTAAGAACCCTAATTTCTTCATCCAAATGACACCACCCCATCCCTCTTGTCAGTCTCTTCCTCTATATTCAAAGATTACAGACTTCGGGACTAGATTTGTTGACTTTGGCTGAGATAAATCTCACCCAAATCTAATCCAAATCAGAAGATATCACAACGAATTCGGATTTTCGGGGGGTGTGTTCTCCTCTTGCTTGTTTTCTCCTTCAATCTTTCCAATCAATCTTCCACTTCCCGCCCAAACGGCTATTGGAATTCAAACCTTTAGTTTTGGCTAAAAATATATGATATTGGTGGCCTTTTAGAGGCAGAGAATTGGAATTTGAAGGTTGGAGAATAGTATTCTTCGAAATCAAACCCACGAAGGTTTGAGCCTCGGATTTTCAATTTTCTTTCAAGTTCTTTTGCTCACCTGTTAGTGGGATCGAAGTGGAATCGCTTTTCGCTTGTCGTCTCAGGTCGCTGCTCCATAAAAGGTAAACACTCTTTATATCTGTTCATTTTAAGTTTTGGCTGAATTTTGCTTGAATGTAGGGTTGTTTGTGTTAATTTTTAGAGCCGTGTTCTGACTAGATTAGTGTTGTATTGCTTCAGATATGTTTATCTCTTTGTGAAAATGTCTAAGATACTTCAAGTTAGTTTATGGTCAGAAAGTTTACCCATTAATTAATTAATTTTTTTTTTTACTGTTGTTTGTCTCAATACTAGTATAATCTTCTCTTGATTTTTGTTCCTATATTGGATGGCATGTACACAATTCATCTTGAATTAATATCTATCAAGATAATCTTTAATGTCTTATTCATTGTTAGACTAGTCAGGTGTGATAATATGTGTTAAGTTTGGTTGCTTTATTTATTATTATGCTGATTTGAGTCCTAATTTGATTGAATCATGATAATTTTTTCTTGAAATGCCTTCAAATCTGTAGTCATCTACCTATTTTATCAACTTGAAATGCTAAGGTATAGGCGTGGGGACATGTTGCCTATTATTAATAGCTTTTTAGTGATGTTAAAATTCTAGATTCAATAATGGTGTCAACATAGTGGGTATTCACTTTATCAAAAGCAATAGCTTTAACATTATTTTTCTTTAGTTCAGTTTATAGTTGATAACTTTGTCTTTGTAATTGCATATTGGTATTAATTGTATACTTGCATTTTCTAAAATGAATAGCTTATGTAAATCCACGGTTAATTTCCCCCCTAAAAGCTATGATATTTTCCTAACATGGGTGGTCATTTTCCTTCCTTGCTTATTATGAAATATTGGTAGGAATCTAATTGTTTTTTTTTCCATCCCTTTGTTAAGCTACTATTATTATTTTTTCTATCTTCATTCACGGCTAGAGGGTATCTAATTTTTGTTTTGCATTCATGTTGCATTGCTTCTTTCCCTTTATTTATTTTTTCTTATTCTTTTCTTCTTAAATATTTGATTTGAATGGTAGTCTTGAGTTCTTGACCGAGAGTTAAGTCTACTTTGTTAAAAAGATATTATCTTGCTACTAAGCTAAAATCTACCAATACTCGAAAAGGCCTCAACTCAACCCATTTAGTTTGGTAGCCGATCTTTGTTAGTTTGGTTAGTATTAACTCTTTGTTTGTATAAGACTCGAGCTTGTCTAAATGTTGCATTTAGCTTATTATCTCCATAGATTAATATGATATGTTTTAGTTAAATTCATGTTTGTATTTGAGCACGTTAGTGATAAGTTAATCATAAAAATTGCTACTAATTCCTAATAAGATTAAATTGAATTTGTCTAGGCCATGCATGATTAACTCCTCTCAAATTATGATTTTAATTTCTTGTGCAAAGTGAATTCATCTATCTATTAGCTAATTTGGTGCAAATAATTTAGGCATACAGGTTATGTGAATTATTTATTAGTAAAATTGTTTGTATGCATTTATTAATTGATAAATGTCCCTTCTTGTGTATTAATCCATATTACTCTTTATTTGCATGTGAAATTCCCTCCGAGTCCAACGGACTCGATTTCCACCCTTGCATCTCTTTTGTTTGTCGGGATGAATCCAACAACTCTCCGAGTCAGCCCTATGCCAAATGTCACGAAAAGGAAATATAAATACAGGTCTCGAAAGTCAAAATGTAGGTTCAAGGAGCTGATATACAGCTATATACGATGCAGGAAGTGGGCCAAAAGCCCGAAAAATACATCAACAACAACTCACCTTTTGGGCAACGGTGAATTCAGGCCAAAAGGGGCCAAATTCAATTTCTCCTTTATTCTTAAGTTATTTAATTGTGATTATTTATCTATTTTTTTTATGAACTCTAACTTTAGAATTGTTAATTAACTTAGTTGAATTCCCCAAAAGATGAACTATATTCTTTGTGTTGGATTTATTTTAGTAAAATTTCTTTTTTTTTAATCAACTCTTGTGTTCTTTATTTACTTAATAAAATATTTTTTTAGCTGAAACTTTTCACTTACTTTAATTAATTTAAAAATAGGTGTTTTGCCTACTTAATGAAATTGGTTTAAGTTATAATCTTTAAAGTGATTCAATTAAATTCTTACATGATCTATTTTAAAAGTTTTAACCTTAATCTATTTGTAAAAAATATAATCTTAATTATTTATTTATTTATTTAAAAAGTTATAGTTACTTCTTATTTGTTTCAAATGTTCAAGTTGCCTTCCACTAATCTAAAAAAAAAAAAAACCGATCTTTATTTAATCATTTTTACAAAGAGTTAGTCAAATATCTTTCAAATCGTTGGATAACCGCACACGTTAGCGGCTACTTTAAGTGCTAATACCTTCTTAAAGTGGAAATAAGAATTTCTTACCCATTTTTTCTAAATCTTTAAAGACTTAATCTGTTAGAGTCTTTTTAAATTAAGTTTTCTTAATTTCTTTAAAAAAATTAAGTGGCGACTCTTTTTCTAAGTATTTTTGCTGAATTGTTTTATACTTAGAACATTTCAAAAAGTGATTTTTCTATAGATAGTAAAATCGTGACATAACAATTATCCCACAAAATTTATTTTTTATTTTTTATTTTTTATTACATAAAAGTCATCTAACTTTAAAATTTATTATTTATTTTTGTTATATTAAAGTCATCCCACTTTTATTTGTTTATCATATTTGATTCATTATTTTGACTTATTTTTCAACTGTTAATCATTTATTTTTTTAGAATTAAAATATTATCTCTCTATCCTTTAAAGCTCTCATATAAAGTCCACCGTATCTTTTCGAAGGTAAGGTATAAGGTGGATGGTAAGCCATGATGGTACCTCATTGCCTAATCAACCAAAGAATAACATATTGAAAATTGCCCCCATCGTTGAAACTATAGAGAAGAGAATAGAAGATAAGGAAAATAATACTTGTTATTAGTTGTATCCGTAAAGATAAACTTAAAAATGATAATGACTATCAAAATAAAGTCTAAATAGGAGAAGAAAGTCACTACATCTATGAATTGAGTTGGGTAGAGGTAAGTTTAATTTTATAATTAAGATAGATTGAAGGATTAACTTAGAAGTTAAAATCCTTGTTTGTCGAAGGCTGGACTCTATACTCCATTCTCTTTAGGGCGGGGTTCGGAGGTTCGAACGAATTTAGTGAAATTTCGTAAATTTTGTATTTGTATTAGAAAATTAAGTAAATATATCTATGTATATTAACTTGTTAATCCCCTAACAAAATTAATTGATACAGACCATCGTTCAAATTACTGATGTAATATTATGTAAGCTGGATCCAAAATGATACAGACCATCTAAAGCAGTGTGAAAGATATGGCTTCTTTGTTGAAAAGGTAGAAAATACCTACCTTCGTCATAAAATCCAAATTTATAGAATCATTCTAAAAGATATTCCAGTAAAAGTGGATCGATAATTATAAGACAATCGTTAAAATGATATAAAAGTAGAAAAAAAGTTAACTTAAACAAAACAATAACAATATATTCAATAAAATCTCACAAAATGGGATTCGAAGAAGGGAGAGAGAGAGTACGCAATTTTTATCACTATCTCTCTGAAATAAGTAGATTATTTTCAAAAGATCATCCACTCAAGTAAAACAAATAACGTAATAAAACGGAAAAAAATTGTGAAAAGAAACATAACAACAAATAGCAAAGCAATAATAATTATACACAAAGAACCATAACAACCACAATAAGGTGCAATCACCTAAACAAAATAAACCACAATTGATATTAAATACCAAAAGCGGAGGACTATGAATAGACTAATACTACAATCAACAAAGTGATCTATTCTACCACCGACTCTTAACAATCTCTACCCTTTTGCCTTTACCTTTACTACCGCAACCTCTTAACCCTTCTATCTAAAGTCATGTTTTCAATATGTTAGAATTCGACTATATCAAATCTAATCAGAACAATTACACGAAATTAAAAAGAATTCAAATATTCAGATTTCATTCATCAAAACAATCTGTATACATATAACTAAGCCTTTCAATGATTCAAATGAAAAAAACAAAAAAATTACTTTTTCTGGCACTTTTCCTTAATCCATTTAATCCCAAATGAAGTTCCACTCTTCACCTTCTTTGCACCCACCACCGCCGCAGCCTTCGCCTTGTCAGCCCCCACCGCCGCCGCCGATTTCGCCTTTCCAAAACTCGCCGATGCCACCGCCGTCACCTTTTCCATCTTCTTGCCACCGCCGCCGCCGCCGCCGCTTTTTCCCTTGCCACCGTAATCTTCATCTACGACGTCGTTTTGGCTGCCCCATTGATCTGCCCAACTGTTTCCGTGACTTCCCATTCCTGAAAAAGAAAAAAAAAAATCAAATCGTTATCAACCAAAACAAGAAAAAGTTGCAAATTTTGGCAAAATTCTAGCCGAGATTGGTAAAGGTGATAAATGGACTGATGGGGTTTCAAGGTTTTAATGTAAAACAAGAAAAAGTTGCAAATTTTGGCAAAATTTTAGCAGAGATTGGTAAAGGTGGTAAAGGGACTGATGGGGTTTCAAGATTTTAATGGAAAACAAGAAAAAGTTAGAATCTTTAGAACCAAAAACAAAAAAAAGTTACAAGTCTTTTGAAAAAAACAAAAGAAATTGGTAAAGGGACTGATGGGTTTGCAAGATTTTAATGGATAACCACCAATAGAAAAAAAAAAGTTATAATCTTTATCAACCAAAACAAGTAAAAGTTACAAAATCTTTGAAAACCCAAAAGAGATTGGCTAAGGGACTAAGGGGGTTTGCAAGATTTTAATGAAAAACAACCAATAGAAAAAAAAAGTTAGAAACTTTATCAACCAAAAACAAGAAAAGTCACCATCTTTGAAAACCCAAAAGAGATTGATAAAGGGAGTGATGGGGTTTGCAAGATTTTAATGGATAACCACCAATAGAAAAATAAAAGTTAGAATCTATATCAATCAAAACAAGTAAAAGTTACAAAATCTTTGAAAACCCAAAAGAGATTGGTAAATGAACTGATGGGGTTTACAAGATTTTAATGAAAAAAAACCAATAGATAAATAAAAGTTATAATCTTTAGAAACCAAGAAACAAGAAAAAGTTACAATCTTTGGAGCAATCTATGAAAACTCAAACACTAAAACTTAACAGAAATGATAAGTACAAGAAAAGATCAAATTTTTACCAGAGATTGGTGATTGCTCCAAGATATTCTTTTTGTAAAATGTGAAAAGAGGATAATAAAAAGGACCAATTGTAAGAAGGAATTTAAGGCAGCTAAGGTAAACGCTTAGCTGTCAGGATCAGGAATCTTCTTATATTGTTTTAGTAGATTAAGCCTAAAGTTGGTTCATTTACACTTTCACTCCTTTTATTATACTCCTATCTGTACTTTGAACCTCACACTCTTAATTTTCTATGACTTTAGTAACGGAAAAGGGTCAAATACCTCTTGTTATATTTTCGATTTAAATATATCCCTTTCATTATATTCAATTCAGATAAATTCCTTCCATTATAATTTGATATAAATTTGCTCTTAATTTTGATAGATAAACACGTGTCAAATTTAGAATCAAATGACTCACTTCCAATTTTAACAGTTTGGACCTATTCCATTTTCCTTTGAGTTATTTTCTGGCATCTTCTTCTCTTTTCAATTATAGTAGTCAGCCTAAACATTGGTTTGACATGTTCTATATATGGAGTATATTTTTTCTGAGCAATAGTATTTATTTTATTTTCATAAAGGATTAACTATTCTTCTCGGAATGGACAATGATGTATAATGTATCATATATTTTGTCTAAAATAAGGAATTTTCTATTTTAGAAATGACTCTTTGGGTGTAAAAACAAGAACATTATGGGGATTCTAATAAATTTTTCCATGGGACAATTTGACTTCTATATTAACAAAAAAGACGTTTACTGCACTTTAGAAATGTTTAATTTACAAATTGGGGTCCTCATCTAGACTTTTCTTCTTTTCCTATTGCTTATTAGTGAACACCTCAAGTTTTGCATATTGGTTATTTTCTCTTACTATTTTCATTAAGGAAATCAAGATTCTAACCTTGGATTTTGAAATTAAAAATTTGAGAATTTTCATAATTGGACCAAATAATTAGAAGGTATCCAATTTTTATCTTTCTAGCAAGTTCAAACAATGTAACATTATACCTTTAATTTGCAAATGAATGTACATAGTATAAAACATATAATTATATTAATATCTATCTTTATTGTTGTAATTCCTGTATTCAGATGAGCAAACCAAAAACAATAAAAGATGAAAAGAAACAGAAAATATTCGAGTCCACAGAACTCACTGTGTCTCCTTAAGAAATTTAATCTTCTCAAGTACTTGAGGTTAGTATTTACCATTTGGAGTCTTTCCTCCAATGGGTCCTCTTTTCCTTAAGGTTTTCAAGGTTTAGTCTTGCCCAAGAGAGCTAGGATTTTGACAAATTCTTATGGGTTCTTCATTATGCTTTCCATTGTTGATGTTATGCACGATCTAGCGTGGTAAAGTAAGCTAGTGCACGATTTAGCGTGATTTACATGCAACTTGACGAATCCCATGAGTCCATGCTAAGTTTCCCCCAAATTATGATTATGCTTATGTTTGTGGGTTGATTTGAGAAGAAGATGAATTGTATGAACTCTTTATGAATTGAGTTAAGGATTATGATTATCAAGCTATGAATTTCATGTAAGACTATGAATGATGAAAAGAGGATATTTTATGAAAAGATGCATGTTCAATCAAAAATCTATGATGTTCCTCTATTATGTGGGTTCCCTCAATTAAGAGCATGATGAGCTATGTAAATATGAAGCTTATGAATTCAGGTATGTTTTATGAAGTTTATGATATGTTAATGGAAATGTTGAGTTGTGAAAGGGTTTCTCATGTAATGCTCAACCTATGAATGTGAAATGTTTTCTCACACATAATGATTCATAACTTGTTGAAAGGTTTGCTCAACTAAGCTTGAATCCACGATTAAGGAGCTATTCTATGAAGGGACAAGAGGCGATTACCAATGTTCCCTAATGTAGACAAGAGGCGATTACCCATGTCTACTAATAATGAAATCATGACTAAGGATAGACAAGAGGCGATTAGCCATGTCTACCTAAGATAAAATGAACTATGATTAATCTGTGGGAAGTATGCTTAGTACCGAGTGGACAAATGGCGATTTACCCATGTCCCATAACCTATGTGCCACCATAGGGTAATGGTCTATGATAGACACTAGCTAGTGGATCCACATAAGCTAAGAAGTTCATGGTCTTACCTAGGCAAGTAGGACACCCCTTTTCGGTGTGGGGCAGACGCCGGATTCCATGTTGATAGCTCACATGGTCTCATATGTCGGTTAAGGTTATTTCCCCACAGCAAATGAACGTAAGTGTTCTTATGATGATGTAAAGTAAAGGAAAGATGAATAGCTTGTCTTGGCCATGGTTTATGCTTCACGTTTCTTATGTTCTATCATGTTTTAGCTTGGCCATTATATGTCATGATTATATGTCATTCTAGCATGTTTTATATTCCCTCTGTGCATTGCTATCATACTTGGTACTTGATTGTACTAACGCATACTCTTGCCTACATTGATTCTATTGATGTAGGGCTTGGCGGCTCCTCTCATCCCACTCGTGGCTAGTCAGTTCTAGTGATCGTAAAGACTTGGTGAGGCCTCCTATGTCTGAGGGCCTAACCTTGTTACATTTTCATGCTTTCCATTATTTTGGATATTGTACTGGGCTGCGTCCCAAACCTTCATTTCTATTCTATTATGTTTGATGGCTTGAGACATGAGATGTAGACTTCCGCTGTTTTGATTAAAGCTTAGATATAAAATGCTCTTCTGAACTCTTACTTCTCTATTACCTTGTATGTTATGTATGGTAAGGGCTTGTATGAGGCCTCTCAGGGTCTTATACGCTGTGTTACATCTAGAGGCTACCCTGGGTCGTGACATTAATTCTAACTAGTTTTGACTTAATTCCAACAACTAAATCCACCAACTAAACCACTTTATTTCAAATAATGAGTAAAACTAGCTAGGGGTTAATTAAACTTTATTTGAACTTATTTCAACAACTAAACAACATTAACTCTAACTAGTTTTGACTTAATTCCAACAACTAAATCCACCAACTAAACCACATTATTTCAGATAATGAGTCAAACTAGCTAGGGGTTAATTAAACTTTATTTGAACTTATTTTAACAACTAAACAACATTAACTCTAACTAGTTTTGACTTAATTTCAATAACTAAATCCACCAACTAAACCACATTATTTCAAATAATGAGTCAAACTAGCTAGGGGTTGATTAAACTTTATTTGAACTTATTTCAACAACTAAACAACATTAACTTTAACTAGTTTTGAATTAATTTCAACAACTAAACTACATTAAATCTAACTAGTTTTGAATTAATTCCTAAATTAAAGCTAAGTGTCAACACTAGATGGACACAAATCGATCTTGCAAGAAAATCAATTTTGTCATCAATAGGATCAACTAGTGTTGGTACTTATGCTTAACAAACACATTATTCCTAAATTAAAGTCAAGTGTCAACACTAGATGGACACAAATCGATCTTGCATGAAAATCAATTTTGTCATCAATAGGATCAACTAGTGTTGGTACTTATGCTTAATAAATACATTATTACTAAATTAAAGCTAAGTGTCAACACTAGATGGACACAAATCGATCTTGCAAGAAAATTAATGTTGTCATCAATAGGATCAACTAGTGTTGGTACTTATGCTTAACAAACACATCATTCCTAAATTAAAGCTAAGTGTCAACACTAGATGGACACAAATCGATCTTGCAAGAAAATTAATTTTTTCATCAACATGATCAACTAGTGTTGGTACTTATGCTTAACAAACACATTATCACCTAATTTAAAACTAAGTGTCAACACTCGATGGACACAAACAAATTATCACAAAATTAAAGTTAAGTATTAATACTAGATGGACACAAACACATTATAAAAAATAATTGTACTTGAACTTTAGAAATTAAAAAAACACCAAACCTTATCTCCTACTTTGATGAAAGAAGCAGTATAGTCTTGTAACAACTTTTTTAGATGTCGAGCTTCCTCAGTTGCCTAGCAGGAAAAGAAACAATTTAAAATTTCTTCAATGGTCATTATAGAGAGATTTCAATCATTATAATATTCAAGAATGGCTTAGACAATTTTAGGATCAATAAGTACCTAAAATTGATCATACATAAATGGTTCTATACTATGTTTTTGCAAATTCTCCATTTTTTGGTAAAGAAAATATAGTATTTTTTTATTTTCAAATCTTTTTATGGTTATACTTGCTAAAGTTGGTAATCCTAGTTCACTTAAACCTCAAAAGAAATGGTCTCTTTACTAACTTCAAATTTTCGACACTAACTTAAGTGTAATTATGTTGCAACTATTAACTAAAAAAGGTAACACTACAAGAAAAAGACTTATTAGGGGCCAACAATTAGAGGCGTTCCGATTTTGAGATTTAGTTGTGCATCTTAGATAATTAATATGTCTTATGGTTTGATTTTGAGATTTAGTCCAATATTATAAGAAGTTTTTTCATATAGTGCACACTATATCTAGGCAAAGAATACAAAGCTTATAAATTTTATGAGAAACTTAATTTATTTAAGTTAAACTTGAGAATGATTATATTAACCACATATCAAACAATACACTAGAGAGTAACTATCCATGTTACGAGTAAGTTTAAAAAAAGCTAATTTCTTCGGTTGTCTCGTAATTGAAAGCTTGAACTGCTCGCTTCTTTTAGACTCATCAAGATTCAATTTCATAATCAGTGGGTCCTTCAAGAACCCATCAACTACCCAACAAATGTTGTCTTCTTTATCCCATTAAAGGCTTAGAGTACCATAGACTATAACTTCACAAATTTACAATGTTTGTCTATTATGTGAATAAAAAGTCCAAGTAGAGAAATTTCCATAAAACTTTAGACTGAATAAGGAAGCACTTGTCAACTAGCATATGAACAAATGTACAATGAGATCAAACTAAGTAAGCCAATGTACAAAGATGATTTCTTTTATTTCATAAAATACATTCGACTAGACATTTGCTAGACCCAAAAAAGGAAATCAAGTCGAAAAACTTGGAAGAGTAATGAAAACCGAAAAAAAGATGGAAACATATCGGCTACTGTTGCTGCTGCCGCTGATGTCTGCTAGTGGGACGCTCGACCTGGGTGGCACCGGTCGAAGATGGCGTGGCATGGATCGGAGATGGCTAGGCGTTGTAAGAGGTGAGAGAGGTAGTTAGATTTAGGAGTGAGAGATGTAACTTAGGGTTTTGAGAGAAAAGGGAAAATAATTATCATTCTTTTAAGAAATGTTAATTTATTGACCACGGGATGTCGGTATCTTTTAAAATAATTAACTATATTTAAAAATATATAATAAATACCGACATCGTGAAGTCGATATTATTTAAATAAAATAATAATTTACATATACCGACCTCATGAAGTCGGTATTTATTAATTTATTTTAATATAAACTGACCTTTCGAGGTCGAATATATATATATATATATATTACCTCCTAATTATATAAATTTAATTTTATCTATCAACAGAGGTTTATCAATATCAAATTTAATATATAAATCTCCTTGAATTGATCATCGTTATTTCTTTAATTGATAATGTATTTCATATTTGAACCATTAATATATAGGATTTGATTTGTTAAACTACTCGACGAGTATATATAATCTCCTACAATCAACATATTTCATACATTTTCAATCGATTATTATTTTACCGTTTACCTACGACATTACTACAAGAGAAATCCATTTTAAGTTCGGGCGTACAAACTTTGATACAATTCGATATATAAACCAAGTCTATCTCTCTCTCTCTCTCTCTCTCTCACACACACACACACACACAAACTTTGATACACTATATCAGGTCTTTGATATAGTGTGTGTGTGTGAGAGAGAGAGAGAGAGAGACTTGGTTTGTTATACTATTCGACGAGTATAAAATCAACGTATTTCATACTCCGATGAATTATCCTTTACCTTTCATTGCCTACGATATGATCACTACACTTGACATCCATTCAAGATCGAACGTAAAAATCTTGATAGAACTTGCTTTGTACAGTACTTTACGATGTTCTGTTATCTATTTCATAAAACGAGATAAGACATTGAAGGTTATACGTACAAATAATTAAACAATTCATTATAAATATAAAATTTAATTTGTTATGACATTTCTACAAGTATCATCTCGCATTTCATACTCTGATGGATTATATGTTAGCTCTTCACCTCTACATCATTACATGAGATATACTCTGATGGACTGATAGAATTTGTACATTACTCTAGAAATATATAATTATCTCCTAATTAATATCAACGTAATTTCTTACTCTAAATATGGATTATTGATGCTTCTTTGTCTATTCCATGAATTCTAACTTTTTTTAATAAAAGTATTACAAAGTTATTACACTTTTTAAAATAATTAATTGTAGGCGTAAAATGAAAATTTCGTGTTATTCACAATAGCAAGTTATGATTAATAGAAATATTTTTAAAAAATCGACCTCCGGATGTCGCTTTTATTAAAAGTAATGAGATTAAATAAAAAATACCGACCTCTTGAGGTCGGTATCACATTAAATTTTAAGATAAATAAAAAGTAATCACGTTAAATTAAATAATACTGACATCAGGAAGTCAGTATTTTATATTAGTTTATTTTTTAATTTATATAAAACCGTCATCCGGAGGACGATTTATTTAAAGTTAATTGAAAATATTAATTTATTAATTTTCTACATTTTAAATTCAGATAATATTATATTTTATTCTTAATTTGCTAAGTATTACCTATCACTTTAGGTCAGTTTTAATAAAAATAATAAATAAAAATAAAGGTATTGACTTCTGGAAGTCACTATATAAATATTTTAATGAATATCAATTTAATTACTTACTATTTAATTTTACCGACTTCCAGAAGAAGGTATTATAATTTTTTTTGTTTTTTATTTTACACAAAATCGTCCTCCAGAAGACGATTTAAATAAAATTTAGTCAAAAAATTTCTCAATTTTATTTTTTATATTTAATTGAGAAAAAAAATATTATTATTTATTTATTTACTCACCGACATCAGGAGGTTGGTTTTAATTGTAGGTCGGTATTTGGCTTTTTCGCACATAAAAACCGACTCCTTGTAGTCGGTTTTGTGAAGTTTTTTTTTAATTCTTTTTAACAATACCGACCTCCGGAGGTCAGAAATTACCGACTTTCATTTAAAGTAAGTAATTTTTAGGTCGGTATTCACAGTTTTTTAGTAGTGATACTAACATTAAAGATCAAATCATTATACATCTTGTTTCTGATTTAACGATGAAGTTTTTATATTCTTCTAATGGTTAACCGAATGAATCTTAAATTCAAACAGAGTAGAAAATCAGAAAGGTTTTAATCTCCAAAACCTCAAATACAGAAATAAACATAAATTTAAATTTCTTAAGCTTGTAATTCCTATATTCAGATGAGCCAACCATAAACAATAAAAGATGAAAAGAAATAGAAAATATCCGAGTTAAAGAACACACTGTGTGTCCTTAAGAAATTTAATCATCTAAAGTACCTGAGGTTGTAGATTAATTCCTCCCAAGATAAAACGGATAATCCATTAAAGAAGTAGCGGTACCTCAAACTTCGACAATCTCAATTAATGCAAAAATCAACAACGACATCACACACACAGATTCAGTCAATCGATAATTTTATTTGTAAGAAATGTATGTAGAAGAAGAGAAAATTTCAGTTACGAAAAATGAGAGAAAACCTCTCTATTTATAGCCAATCTATAGGTGTTAACATACCTGTTCAGAAAAGACTTGTCTGTTCAGAACGGTTGTGTCTTTTGAGAAAAAACATGTATGTTCAGAAGGAACCGGTCCTTTCCGAGCGAGTTTAAAATTATTCTGTTACGCGAATTTTCAAATCAATTTCGTAAATTAAATAATTAATTAATAATTCTGAATTAATATTAAGAAAAAAGAAATTAATTAATGAGATTGATAAATAAATTTTGCCCAAAAAGATTATCAATCAATCACATTATTTACCAAAGCCAAAGCCGAGGCCAAAGCCGAGGTCGAGCGAGCGATGGCGATGGTGTGAGGGGCACCCTTTACTTAACTCTTTAAGAGCTAAAGGAAGTGTTTCCTAATATAAGGACAAAACTTTTCCGTTCTTCTACCAATATGAGAGAAATGACTTTTTATTTTTCCCTCCATTTGGTTCCCCCACATTTCTCATTCACACTTTACTTAAACCCAACAATTTTACTATAAGAAATTACCTTCTCAAAGGTCGGATGCTTTTTGTACAACAATATTGCGAAAATGCTTGTACGTACTCAAAACGGGCACATGCGATCTAGTTTATTTATTAAAGGAAGATTGAGGTAAGCTAAAGCTAACAAATTACATGTACTATAATATTTTGTTCAAGACTACAAAAAGGAGATTAATCACAGCATTGTGACTACTCAACATTTTGTCAATTTCCAAATAGTCCATATGCAACATGAAGTTATATCTTTGTATGACTATACTTGTATATACAAGTATAGTCAGTTCTCATTTTTCCTTTCCCTACCTTCAACTGACTTGAGGATCAACGACAGATTTCTCTATACAATCCACGATACGTACACAATTAGACTAAGGCACGGGACACCTTGGATCGTCTTCAGACTCATCACATGGATTTGTGTGCAAAGAGCGAAGGCTCCCATGAGTTTGACATACTCTTATTGTCTTACAATGATGTTCGTCGTCATCTTTAATGTTCATGAATATGTCGTACAAATTATCTAAATAGGAAACATGACTTCGATTAAAATTATACTCGCTTACTTGTCTAAAACGATATACTAAAGGTATATCAATAAGGCGTGTTTTAACATTTACCTATTTTTGGTTGTCGAGTATTAGGCTTTTGCGAAGAAATACATCTGATGCAATCAAAAAATCGATGGCTTGTATAAGTCTACCACAAGTCATAGGATCAGGTCTCTTAACAATATCAAGAACAATAAAAAAAGAAAGACTTAAAGTAAATAATAAGGATGTTTACGTGGCAACCTCCTTGCTCAAGGGAGAAGAAAACAACAATCTGTCTCACCGAATTTCACCTACAACTTTCACTAACTTCAAGCGAATCATGATTATAGACTCTAGTAATCACCTAAGGATTAAACTCTTAATCCTACACATTGTAACAACTCTATTACAAAACAAAGTAAAGCAACAACTCTATTGCCCACTATATTAACTAACTCTAGTTAACATAGACTTCAATCGAACACACCACGACCAACTCTAGCCATTTCTCAAGGTGATCAGAACACAAATGAAATGATCTATTTACCTTTATAATACATGAATAGGTCTTACAATGTTAGGACTCAAGACACAACTTTTCACTCCCCGAGCCTACACCCTGGACGTGGCCGGCACTTAAGAACCATTGCTGGTCCCCAAGCGAACCCTTGGCCTGACTGACTCTTTAGCGGAAGACTTACTCAAGTAAAAATAGGGACTCCAAGTGCATAACTTAATTCATGACGTCTCAAAACACTTAACTCAATGAACATCTGAAAATACTTAAATAAACATAAGTAATCGACTCAAGGTCGTAAAACATTAACAAGCAAAATAGAGAGAGACCCCTCAACTTATAACTATCTATGAAGCCTCTAGTACTAAGATTGATGTCGGGACAAACCCTACGACAACTTAACAAAATGGAAAATAGGTGTGAAGCTCTCCAGAAAGCAAGGAGGTTCACCAAAACTAGCTGGAGTGCAAATGTTATCAACGGAGCGCCTGCTGATGACCTTGAACACCTGTATCTGCATCATAAAATGATAAAGGTCGAATGACGTCAGTACATTGAATGTATGAGCATGTAAGGGGAAAAACTGAAAACGTAGACAACTAAAATGATAGGGTTGGAAGACAAACTTACCTCAACTCAACTCAACTCAATGTAAATCATAAACAGAGATAGTATCATTTAAAGCTTCACAAGTATATTGTACTAACTCAAAGAAAATTGTATGTGAAATTACGATGAAAGTACTCTTTACTCTATTTGGGAGTTTCTCTAATCGACAACCATCACAATGAGCTACGTGATGATACAACGTCTCACCCACGCTGCTAGAACTGTCCTATACCTTGCCGGGGTATAGGACACCTCAACTAAGTGGATCCACTAAGCTCTACCCGAGAGCATAAGGAAATCATCTAAAAAGTATGAATTCTTTACCCATGTTGGCATACATGGTTTATGAGGAATTTGACTAGTTTGAACTCATTCCCATATCGATGCTCAATAATACTCCCAATAATATATAAACTCATGCTCAAATGTATAAAATAACTCTTTCTCAATTTGAGATAATTACTGAAATGATCCTCTTAAAAGAGGTAATACTTTGTAACATCTCTAAACTCATTTAGAAATCAATGTTTCTCTCTTTTAAATGTAAAAGTGTTACATTTGGGAATACTTAGTTCCCTTATACGCATTTTCAATCATGAATACAACTCTTCTCATTCTCACATTTCCTTTCTCAAGACTCAGCTCAAAACCATTGTTAATTACAAAAAAATTCTCAAAAATGACTCAAAAGGATCTCATGAACTTCCCTCCTAAACTTACTTTAGTTTGGAATGTAAATTAAGACATGTGATTAGGAAATGTAGACTCATTCAAGGATTAATGAAGACTTTAAGAGTTCATATTAAGAAGAGAGCGAAGACATGATTTGAAATAACGCATACGGGATGAAAGATGGAGAAGAAAAGGGCTTGGCGACCCTGGGGCATTGCGGGAGTGTCGTCCCAAGCCTCAAACTTCAGAGGTTGGTTTTGGACGCACTACAGGTGCACCGCCCCAGGCCTCCTGGCGCAATGGTGGGGCATTGCCCCAGCCCCGAACCCAGAACTTGATGAATTTTCTTGCTCAATCCCGGGTCCTAACTCATCTAGAATCGATTGGTTTCTTCCAAACTCTCTTTGATTCACAAACCCAACACGAAATTATCAAAATCCTACTCAAATTTTATCAAGAAACACCACTCATTCGCAAAACCCTCACCTCAAGAACTCAAAACCTCCATTGTTAAAGAATGAAGTTTAAAATTCAAGAACTCTTCAAGAACATTTACTTAAACAAATATATGGGCAAATTAACAAAAGGATTACATGATTGGCGTGAGGATGAACAAATCCATCACTATGGGAAACCTCACATACCTGGAAAGAACGATTGTTCTTGGTGAAATTCTTCAATTCCTTGAATGAACGCTTGAAACTCTCTTTTCCTCTTCTTGAAACCTCGCCCTAGAATTCTAAGTGTTTAGGAATAGGAAAATTAACTTAGCGTCTAATTAAACTCCTAAATTGGGTGATTAAAATGTGGGTAGTCCTATAGAGGTAAGGAAAAGACCAAAATACCCTTTCCTTAATGGATGAAAAGCCTCAACTAGACAGGCTTTACTAAAATGGCCATAACGTTCCACTCCGAGCTCGAAATTTAGCAAACTTGGCGGCGTTGGAAAGAGGACTCAACGACCTTCGATTTGATACTTCATGGGCCACCTAAATCTTTACGTGCTAAAAGCTATGGTCGTTTCAAGTTGACCCAAAACTGAAAATCGATCGAAGTCTGAGGTGTTACAATATCTCTCCCTTGGAAACATTCGTCCTCGAATGAGATCACACCCTGTAGAACAGGGGTGGAAAGCATTTGACAACCCCAACCCAAGCACACAACATGTAATTAACATAACTTAGTATATCAGCTTACATAGTACTTTGCAAAGAATCAATACCTTGGTTTGGAACTTCTCCTAAAGGAAGAGATGTGGGTACCTCCTCTCCATATTCTCCTCAGCCTCCCAAGTAGCTTCCTCAACGAATTGATTCCTCCATAAGACCTTGACTGATGCAAGCTCCTTGGTTCTCAGCTTGCGGACCTGACGATCCAGAATCTGAATGGGCACTTCCTCGTATGATAGGCTGTCCTTGATACCAATATTCTCGGTAGGCACAATAAGTGAAGGATAGCCTATACACTTCTTCAACATGGAAATGTGAAACACCAGATGGACTGCCGCTAACTCTGATGGTAGCTCTAACTCATAAGCTACATTGCCAACTCTCTTGGATATCCGGTATAGACTAATGTATCGGGGGCTAAGCTTTCCCTTCTTAATAAATCTCATAACCCCCTTCATGGGTGAAACCTTCAAGTAGACCCAATCATCAACCTCAAATTCTAAGTCTCTTCTCCTAATATATGTATAAGATTTCTGTCGACTTTGCGCTGTTTTTAGCTTTCTTGGATAATCTTCACCTTCTCCATGGCTTGATGAACCAAGTATGGCCCTATCAACTCAGCTTCACCCACCTCAAACAAACCAATAGGGGTTCTACATCTTCGCCCATAAAGAGCCTCATAAGGAGCCATTTGGATACTGGAGTGATAACTATTATTATATGCGAACTCGATAAGAGGCAAGTGGTCATCCCAGTTACCTTTGAAATCCAGAATACAAGCTTTCTGCATGTCATCTAAAGTCTGAATTGTGCGCTCTGCTTGACCATCAGTCTGAGGATGTAAAACAGTACTAAGGTTCACCTTCGAACCCAAACCTCTCTGGAAGGACTTCCAAAAATGAGCAATGAATTGTGCACCCCTATCTGAGATGATAGACACCGGAACTCCATGAAGTCAAACTATCTCTTGAATGTACAATCTAGCATAATCTTCTGCTGAATTGGTACTCTTTACCGGTAAGAAGTGGGCTGATTTAGTCATCCGATCGACTATCACCCAAATCAAATCATGTTGTCTGCGAGATCGCGGCAAGCCAGTAATGAAATCCATATTAATCATCTCCCACTTCCATTCCAGAAGAGCTATGTTTTGAGCCACACCACCGGGCCTTTGGTGCTCTACCTTGACCTGCTGGCAATTTGGGCATTTAGCAACGAACTCTGCAATGCACCTCTTCATACTACTCCAATATAAGATGGACAAAAACAACCTAGTGAAACACCATTAGTTAAGAACTCTGTCCCTCTTCTGCCGTGCCCACCTACCACAGTAGGTATGACAAATTTTACAGCTGTTCACCATTTGTCTATTCTGGGCGACTGCTACTCATAAAATTAGGTCCCTCTACCAGATCCCATAATTTGTACTTCATAATATAACAAAAACAGTTTAGATTACTGAACCAGATGGATATTTGGTCACAAGAGTATTAAGCATGACTATAACACTCACCACTACACCATAAAATACTACTCACAACAACCATCATCAGATAATACCATCCCAAATTGACACACAATCACCATCAGCCCACCATCAATTGCCATATAAAATATTTTATTGGTACAATATTAGGTTAATTTAGTATTTTTTTTGTATAGAAAGACAAATTCTATACATTCAAGTGTTGAGAAAACAAACGGTCTTAACTGTTTTAGTATTCAGATTTTAATGCAACATCTCAATATTCATATGTGTATTCAGATTCAGACCTCTAAATCTTAATACACACCTTAATATTTACCTATGCATTCAGATTTAAACGTCTTAATTTTAATGAAAACAAATAAGGCTTTAAGTCCAAGGATTAACTTTAGTTATGACTTGAATTACCAATGGCTTCATGTCTAAGCTTTCAAAGGATAATATAGAAAGCTAAATACACAATAGAACAAAATTTTCAGCAGCAACAAAACATTACGTAAAGGCAGAAAATTTAGATCAATTAACAATAAAACTTACTTTTATTTTCATTTTGGGATAGAAAGGGAATATGAGTGATTTATACAAATTCCAAAGAGCTCACGGATCATGTATTCTACTCTTTGAAAATGATTTTTTACAGGATAAGATTATCATAATATTTATTTAAATTTTGGAATAAGATTATATTCAGAAGGGAAAAGGGTCAAAAAATGCCCTTAAACTATGTGAAATGAACAAAAAAGTCCTCCATTTAAAGTTTGGATAAACAATGCCCTTGCCGTCAATACTTTGGTTCAAAAATGCTTTTGCAGTCAATACTTTAGTCTAGAAATGCCCCTATAGTTACTAAAATGGGTCAAAATGTCCTTTTCTGAATATATATATATATTTTTTCTTTTTAAACACATCTTCTTCCTAATTAAAATATTATTAAGGAACTCTATCTTGTTTTCTTTCTTTTAAAATCATTTTAACAAATAAAAGTTTAGGAAATAATTTTTTTCTTCTTAATCTCATTTTATCAATTAAAATAGAATAACTTCATGTACTCTTTCGGCGGATAATATATGTCATATATATTAGATCATAGTATATCCATCATCGATTTTTATTTATATAACGATAAAAAATAATTATAATAAAATAAGAAATATTTTCCTTTTTTATTTTTCTCTGAATTGAAGTAGGATAAACATTTGCTAAGTTTAAAAAATATTATTAGAAAAAGAATGTGTTAAAGAGAAAGTAAATAATATATATTTTTTGGAATATGAGCATTTTTGATCCATTAAATAACAATAAGGGCATTTTTGAACCAGAGTATTGACGGCAAGGGCATTTTGGATCAAACTACAAATAGAGGGCATTTTTGTTCCTTTCACATAGTTTAAGGCATACTTGACCCTTTTCCCAATTAAGAGTTAGAATCTACAAGTCATAAATTATTTTCTTTACTAATAAAAATAAATAATTAAGTATTTAAATTAACTAATTACCAAAAGAGTCCAATCCAAGTTGACAAAACTTTTAAGGAATTTTTTACTGCTTAAGATTATCATAATATTTATTTAAATTTTGGAATGAGACAATAGTAAGAAATAGAATCAACAAGTCATAAATTATTTTCTTTACTATTAAAAATAAATAATTAAGTTTTTAAATTAACTAATTACCAAAAGAATCCAATCCAAGTTGACAAAACTTTCGAATGATACATATATCTTGAAAAGAGAGAATATTTGAACCAGCCTTGAACTTGGCGCAAATTATTAAGAACTTGGCGCAAATTATTAGTTTCATCCCTGAATTATTGACATCCTTGAAAATACTCTTATATTTGACTAACTAAACTTAGATACACCCCTAAATAGTTAAACTTGACGGAAATTTAAGGGTATATATATTTCACTCATGTTGCAAGATCGGGGGTTTGTTTGAGTTTAGTTAGTTAAGTACTGAGGTGTTTTTAAGACTGTCAATAGTTTAGGAATGAAACTAATATTTTGCACCGAGTTTGAGGATGTTTTCAATATTTCTCTCTTTTGAAAATGATTTTTTTACTGGATAAGATTTTCTTAATATTTAATTAAATTTTGGAAGGAGATAATATCAACAAATTATAAATTTACTTTATTAAAAATAAATAATTAAGTTTTTATATTAACTAATCAACAAAAGAATCCAATCCAAGCTGATACACGTTAGTTTGTAATATTACGAATATTACTAAATTTTGCTGTATCCAAATACATGCAGATACATATATTTTTTAGACACTACCTTATACAACAATTCAGAATTATGTCAGCTTTTTCGTTAGTGTACTTCGAAAAAGAACAACCAATAAAAGGCAAAAAAGCTCAAATTGTTATAAAATATATGCAATATACAACAAGAAAATAATACAAGAGATATGTGGAGTAGAATGTAGAGATCATCTTATTCAAATGTCTTCATGTCTCATGTTGTCATGTGTATCTTACAATGGTGAATGAACAACCCTATTTATAGGTTGAGAAATCACCCCAAAAGTCACCATATTAAGTGTCATAATAAATAGATACATTCTTATCCAAAATGGTTCATAGAACCTAGGGAATACACATACATGAATGTAAGTAGTTCATGTATTGAGAATATGGACAATCCACTAGTTCAATGAATGAATTTATAACACTCCCCCTTGGATGTCCATAGATAATGTGCCTCGTTAAAACCTTACTAGGAAAAATCCGATGGGAAAAAGCCTAGTGAAGAAAAAAGAGTACACACATCTCATAATACGCCTTGAGTGCTGCCTCGTTAAAAACCTTACCAGGAAAACCCAATTGGGACAAAACCATGATTAAGGAAAAGAGTACATTGCGTATTTCGCTCCCCTGATGAAAGCTTTACTTGATATTATGGAGACGATGCATTTCAATCTCATATCTCAACTTTTCAAATATTGATATTGGCAACGCCTTAATAAATAAGTCTGCAAGATCATCACTTGAACATATCTGTTGAACTTCTATTTCACCATTTTGTTAAAGATTATGTGTGAAGAAGAACTTTGGTGAAATGTACTTTGTCCAGTCTCCTTTGATGTATTCTCCCTTCAATCAAGCTATACATGCAACATTATCTTCATACATGGTGGCTGGAATATCCCTTTTTGCAAAGAAAAATCATACAGTTTTGGGCATCTGCATAATCAACAATCTGTATGTGCACCAATTGCACTAATACATGATATTTTTCAATCATTTTCATGAAATCGAAATTGATCTTTCTTTATGTTAAGCAATCTCATAACCATTGGGGTACTCAATGGAATTACTTTAAGACCTTTTAAATCCTTCAAGGATTTTCATATAACCTTCATCGTCTAGCTAGACATGACAATCATTCATTACACGTATTCAAGCATTTCATCTATTGCCAGACTGAAATAAGCTTCATTGCATCCACCACATGAGTATATCTCCATTTAATAATGTCAGGATTTTTGTGAAAACCTTTTATGCCCCGAGGCACACACCGTACTTTATATCTTACGGTTATACTTTCGCATAATGATTCATTTGTACCCCACTGACATCATATCTTGATCCATGGACTATAAGTCCAACAACATCACTTTTCTAAGTGAAATATAATATACTTGAATTATGCATTTCATTTGGCCAATTATTTATCTGTCCACACAATATGACAGATTTTTTTAATTCAAGATCCTCGTCATCATCGGTAGCATTGAGCGCTACTTCATATCAAAGATACCGTCGACGGTCTTTTGACTCGATTCCAATACGACATAACTTATCGAGATCTCTTCATATTTATCATTTCAGGTACCTGAACCTTTGCCAAGGTTTTATGAAGTGTTATGTCATCGTGCTCCTTTTAAAGCACTTGCCTCATTATCATGACCATCTTGATCATTTGCTCCTCTCTTTCCTTAAGGAGTTTTCATTTGGAATCTATTGGTCTATCACGCTTCAGGTGTACCATAGACTCTATCCTTCAAAGACTTCTCATTGGAGCATTTGCAGCTGAATTATAGCATAGGGTCAGCAAATTCATCTGCAATTAATTTGCAACATTATGCAAATGAATTATCTCTTGAACTTCAAGTTCACTCTTTTTTAAACGAGGATCTAGATAATTCATCTCATAATTTTCAGCTGTCAATCATCTCTCCCCCTAATGTTAGAAAATCTAACATCTACCCCAACCTCATTTGGGGATCCATCTTTGTGCGTGATGGAGCAATTAAATAAGATATCACACATTCAAACTTTAGATGGAAATTACTTGGTTCCTGACCCTGAACCAATTATGATGGGGAAACCTTGTTGGCTTGATACATACATGTGGTGCTACATGTTAAACAAATTCATCTCATACCAAATGTTATTTGGGAGTTTTGTTCTCATACCCATGTTTTAGCTATAATTGGAGGCATACAGTTTCTGCTAAACCAACCAGCATTATCAACATAATTTCATGGTTTGGAATTGTGCTCTTAATTTAAAAATTCAAGCAAACAACCTTACAAAAACCAATTTGTAAGTTGACAACAAAGCACATGTGACCATCCCATGGATGCAACTCTCATATAGTTGCAAACGGTCCACATGGCAGGTGAACGGGCGCATATTCACCTTTTTATATGTTCCAAAATCTCAGGGAGTACAATCCCAACCTTAGCTGGTATAATGATACAGTGATCATTTTATCATGAGAACAAGCAACACAAGAGAATTCTTGATGAATCGTTTATTTCTTCATCATAAAGTCACGTGAATTCTCAATTACTTTTGCATCACTTTGGAACCGGAATGGCCAACCGGTCATGCCAATTAATATTTATTTTTCTCAAACCTCCCGTAGAGGTGAGTTGTGGCACATATCCACCCATAATGATTTTATCATATCTTGACCCATTCTCTTTTAGAATGGTCGAGCATTCACGATGTTTATCACACGTCACATTCTCTTCAAGAAATGGACTAATCATTTATATGTGCTTCATAAATTTACATTATAAGCACGCTGTCATGCCTTTAAAAATTTATCTTTTTTGCATGACCCACCTCAACATCACCCTGAAAGGTCAAATGTAGCACCACTTTATCTTCCTTTCTTTTGATGGATGATTTTTATAAATTCATCAAATTATTAGGTCGCACAATGACCACAGGTTCAATGACCTTTCATACCACTATGATGATAAAAATTACCTTCATATTTTGAAGGACTATTTGGAGAACTCATAGTGTTTTTCCTTTTATAATTACCTCAATAATGACTATTATAATTCTGTCCCACAACGCCCTTATTCATACATTCAATCATTTGTCATCTTTCAGACTTATTACTCACTGCTACCACATTCATATGATAGAATGGAGCAATTGGGCGGATTTTAAATTTATCATGTACTGCTACCACATTTGCATCAGGGAATGGGGCAAATTCAATGGGACGAATTTCATGACTTTTCATCAAAGCCTTAGTCATCATTATATCATCACTATGGTGCATTGAAACTCAAACTCAATGTCTTACCCATATAAGGAGCGTTAGGCCATAATTCTATGGGACTTGAACCCAATCCTTATCATCAAGGTGCATCAAAACTCAAATTGATGTCCTACCCTCTTGGTGCGATAGAACTTGAATCTACCGTCTTACCCTCAAATAGTTTTCATTATGGTGCATCCAGACTTTAACCTGATGTCTTACCCTTTTGGTGCGATGGGACTTGAATCCATCGTCTTACCCTCAACCAACGATATAATAGACCGAAGTATAACATGATTCACCCATTGAGCCTTTCAAAAACATTGAAATAAAATTCATAAAATATAATACTCAAACTCATGCTACTTAAATTTTATACCTTCTTTCCATTTAAGGAACTTTGTGGAGCCGAGAATATTCAACTAGTAGTAGTATATGTCTTTGGTTCCTGGTCAATGTTAGTGACCAAACACTATTGTATTCTAAATCATAGAAAATTTTTAGAAAATACATACCTGATTTTATTCATATAATACCTTGATAATATTGCGTAGTTATCATTTTTCATTCTTGATTCTCATAACGAGATCATCTAGAACATGAGTTAAAGAAACACTAAAACTCAATCTCAATTGGCTAGAGTCTCGTGCTGATAACGTGTTATAAAATATATGCAATATACTACAAGAAATAAAGACAAGAGATATGTGGAGTAGAATGTAGAGATCATCTTATTCAAATGTGTTCATGTCTCATGTTGTCATGTGTATCTTACAATGGTGAATGAACAACCCTATTTATAGGTTGAGAAATCATCCCAAAAGTCACCATATTAAGTGTCATAATAAATAGATACATTCTTATCCAAAATGGTTCATAGAACCTAGGGAATACACATACATGAATGTAAGTAGTTCATGTATTGAGAATATGGACAATCCACTAATTCAATGAATGAATTTATAACACAAACAATTTTTCGTTGACAATTTATTAATCATTGCATCTAATGAAAAAGTTCCAGTCAGAGTATAGAACATAATAATCCAGAAAAATAAAACAGGAAAAAACATTAATTTAAAAAGCAAACAAACACTACATAATATTCCAATATTATTCAGCAACAACAACAATCCTTCAACAAATACTAAAATCTTATTTAACAAACTCAACTTTATTGTTCCAAGCCAATAACATTAGCAACACAACATGGACAACCATTATTTTTCTCTAACCAAATTCTAATACAATTAATATGAAACATATGAGAACATGACATCTTTGTAGATTTCAAATCACCAACAAGCCTCCTTTGGCAAATTAAGCAATTTCCACCACCATAAGTTGATGGAATAATCATATCATTAATATATTCATTAAACAATATAACCTTAACAATTAATTGTAGTGTTGGTTGACCATCAATCATCACCAAGCAATCTTTTGACTTATTGGACAACTCAAAATTCAAATAATTGAATATCTCTTTGCAATTAAAATCAGAAGCATGCCAATTCTTCAGTACCTACAAAATAAATATTCAGGATAAGTTCACTAGACTAAAATTATTTCTAAAATAATGTATTAACATTATACATATATAAATGCCAGTATTACTAAAACGTGCTAATAAGGAAATAATGTCATATAAAAAGAAATAAATTGAATTTAACATGATGCGAAGAAAATAAATAAATAAAATCTTAAGCACCTTGAATATGATTTTGCGACCCTTATCTTTTTTCGCAAAATCATCTACTCCCATGTTTATAAAAGTTGAAAATTTCGGAGTTTTAACTGCCATATTAGGATCTGATGATAGCATTTTCAAATTCCAATTATGATAAGTTACGCAAATGAACTTGATTTGAATGAATTTTGGTTCAAAAGAAGAATTGAAACTAAGTTTTTGGATTGGTTTTTCAAGTTCATAAGCAAATCTTAGGTTTTGGTAAATGTAAACCTGCATTTTTTATTGTAAATATATGATAGTTCTAAAAATAATTCTACAGAAAGATGAACAAGTTTAATTTTTAGGAAAAAATATTTCGATTATATATACAATTTTGGTCAACTTTCACATTATTAACTATGTGATTCTGATGTGGCCTAAAATCCAATTTTCATAAATATCTTGCCTTATTAGGATTCATTTTTATTTTTATCTAATTTTAACTAATTAATAATTAGTTACCAAAGTGTTACATATGAATCTGATTAAATCTTAAGAAATCAAATCATAAAAGACTAAAGTTTAGGATATGCATTCCAATCTCTTATACATCTAATTTTTTCTCCTAAAAAGAAGGCATGTGGGGCAAGTTCTCATTAGGTATACAAATTAAGATAATATATATATATATACACACACACACCTACAATAAATTTCTTTAAAATGTTGATTGAATTTTTTTGTTCTTCATTAAAAGATGAAGGAATTTAAATTATTATTTCCAACAAAAAACTTTATAATAAACAAAATTATCATTTAATATCTTTCTTATTTACTTATCTTCATAATATTTAAAATTAAAGCGTCTTAAAATAAATGATAAAAGAAAAATATATATTAAAATTAAGGAGTCCTAAAATATATGATAAGAGGTATTAGGAAAATTAATAATTAAGAAGTCCTAAAATATATGGTAAGAGGAAAATGTATGTTAAGAGGTATTCGGATAATTAATAATTAAGAAATCCTAAAGTATATGGTAAGAGGAAATATATTTTAAAAAATAAGGAGCCCTAAAATATATGGTAAGAGTTCTAAAGGGTTTTGTTATCAATATAAATGATTTTTTTTTATATTCTTAAGTCATTCTTTATTATTCAATTTATATATAGTACGTATAATGTAAAGTCTCTTGGTAGATGACTTACAGTTTTCTTTGTTAATGCAACTTCAAGTTGTGTTACACAGCCTCACTAAATTAATATAAGTGGGACCATGAAATATTATTATTTTGTAGAGGTATTATTTAATCGATAAATTAATATTTATCAATTTAAAGAGTGTTTTGAGATTCAATGAAGGTTAAAATCAAAATCATTGTATCTTATTTATTTATGTATCATATTTATTGAATTCATATAAAAAATAAATTTATTATACATAAAGTACAATGAATACATCAAAATCATTGCATCGTACTAAATTATGTATCATATTTATTGAATTTTTATAAAAAATAAATTCGGTATACATAAAGTACAATGTGTGTGTACGATTCATTGTAAATATATTTTTTTGTTAAATGATTTATTGTAAAGTAAATTCAAGAATTCAATGATTCATTGTAAAAATAAATACATCATATATAATGTTCATTATTTCTTAATGATCAAATATTATTCATTGTATCTTTACTAAAAACACACAATGTATGATGGTAAGAGAATAAACTATATAAGCAACATAGGGAATTATTTCTTGAAACCATATCTAAAAATGGCTTCTCATTTAAAAGGTGTGTAATGACCCTATCCGTTGTTATTTAAATGCATCTCGTGTGGAGTTCAAAATTCTTGAAATACGGCACCAAATTAAAATTTGGGGCACACTGTCACGATCCAAAAAATGGACGTGCACTTGTCTATTCCCAACGAGACAAGTCAGCCTCAATCCAACGAAAACAAAGAAAAATGGAACAGAAAGATAAAACAAGAACAAGACAAAGGAGGAAAAAAATATTCATTCTATTAATACCCCAAAACCTGGTTGTCACGTTTACAAGCCACTAATGTAATTATAGAATTTGAAAGATAAATACAAGTCTCAAATACAAAGCATAAAGTAAGTAACAAGAAAAACCGTCGGATGAGAAGCAGCTACCTCCCAAAACCCTTGAAAAGCCTCGAAATCCGAAGAGAAGAAGAAGATCACATCAGTCCAGGCTCAGAACCTACATAAGTGTAGAAGCAAGGGGTGAGTACCAATAACACGGTAACTAGCAAGCAACCTAATAAACAAGCAACTAGCTAGAATCGAATACCCCTTTCCATTCCAACCGAACCTCCGCAAACTACAACTTGCATAGAAATCAGCCCAACCTAACAGTTCTATGATAACAACTCACAAGGTTCAATAATCACAATTCGGTAACCAACACAAACAAGTAATGTATATTTCAAGTTTCAAGTAGATTATTCACAAGTATCACACTCATCAATCACAATTAACAAGTGAGTCACTCATAAGCATCAACATGTATCAATCACAACACTTGCTGGAAATGAACTCGGCTTAATATCAATCACTAGCCAGAAATGACCTCGACTTTATATCAATCTCTAGCTGGAAATGACCTTGACTTTATATCAATCTCTACCTGGAAATGACCTCGGCTTTATATCAATCACTAAACAGAAATGACCTCGGCTTTATATCAATCTTTAGCTGGAAATGACCTTAGCTTTATATCAATCACTAGCCGAAAATGACATTGGCATCACAAGCTATTACATGTCTTATCACGGTGGCCAACAATCAATGCACACAAGCAATATCGCACCACAAGGAGGAGACAATGATTCAAGCAATTTAAGTCAATTCGAGTTCACTTTCATGCTATCAAGCTTACCATCCATCAATCAAATAGGGAACACAACAAGGCATTTCACGATTTCACATTTTCATTAAGAAGCCTTTTTCATTTTTTCCTTCTTTTATTAGTTAACAATGATCAAGTGAAACAATAAACCCTTCACCTCAATCTCGATTACTCCCCAACTCAATACAATGAAGAGAAGTAAACAATTTTACTAGATTACAAAGCTTAAGAGATCACTTGCCTTAAAAACAATCACTTAATCAATCCGAAGCTTGAGTTTTCCCCTTCCGAATTACTTCTGAAGCCACACAATCTATGACAATCAAGTATTCACAATAAATTTCCAGAAACAACAATACCCACATCAATTCTTTGAAAATGGGTCAATCAACACAAAACCCATTTCCGAAAATAAGGTTTAATCCAAAATTTAATACTTGAAAATGATATTCAAGGCTTTAGGAACTCATTAGTTAAAACCATTTTGAAAAAGGATTTGAAATCAATTCACAATCCCAATTTTACTTCAAAACTCAAGTTCATGCCAAACCCTCAATTTATCAATTCAAAATCTTGATTTGAACACATAAAATCCAATATTAATAATGGGTAAATTGAAGATTTAGAGTTAAGAATCGTTACCCAAAAGTTTTTCCTTGAAAATGTGGTCCAAATCGCCACCCCAAGATCCTAAAACTCAAAAATGGGGTTGAAACCCTGATTTTGGAAAAAACATTCTGTCCAGGTCTTAGATGCTCATCGATATCACGATCCAAAGTCACGCGATCGCAATGAATAAAATAGTCAACTCATTAAAATTGACCATCACTGTCGTGACAAGACCCACACGATCGTGATGTGCCTTAGATCAATGCTACGCGATGACCAAAATGGTCATGCACCAGAACCAGAAAACCAACCAAGACCCAAACTTCAAAAGGACCCTCGGGATTCATTCGAACCCCGTACACACAAACCACATATGCAAATCAATTATACTCAACGTTCCCGACTCAATGAAACCGTCAAAACACGATTCTGAGGTCTCCATGACCCGACATCCGTGAAAATTATAAGAAACTAGCTCAGCGCCTAAAAGGCTAAAACAAGTTCGGGACCTCACAAAAATCAACCAAGACCTCATCTAGGCCTAAAATCATCCACCGAATCCAATTGAACTATTGGAATTTCGATTCGAGCATCCGAACCCTGAATGTTGACCAAAGTCAACCTAAAGGCTAAATTTCCATAATTTCACAACTTAGGACCTCAAATCCTCAAAATGACTTCAAATTTGAAACCTACAACTCTCATAGACCAATTTCCGCTTTCTGAAACTAATGATATCGATGGAATTCCATTCCAACACTCGAAACTCCAAAAGACTTAGAAAACCACTTTTAAGCAACTTAAGTCTTTCATACTCAAAACTTACACAAATTCTCAACTTTTACTCAAGGTTGGAACCAACTTTCAAAACTCAAATAAGAAATAACTCCGCTTCAAAATCGAGAGGGAAAAATGGTAATTTTCACAAAAATACCAAAAATGATCAATCGGGTCATTACATTATCCACCACTAAAAATCATATTCGTCCTCGAATATAAAGCAAAAGAAAGTACCTGAAGCCTTGACGAGATGAGGATATCTGGCATGTATATCCGACGGACTCCGTCTCCCAAGTTGCCTCACTAACTAAACGATGCTTCCACTGCACCTTCACTGAAGCAATCTCCTTGGTCTTAAGCTTTTAGACCTGCCTATCCAAAATGGATATAGGCTCCTCTTCAAAAGATAAGTCTGGACCCAACTCAACCGAATCAAGAGAAAGCACATGGGGCTCATCTGGCACTTACTTTCGAAGCATGGAGACATGAAACACAAGATGAATAGTTGATAAGCTGTCACGACCCAAAACCGGGTGTGATGGCACTTGTCCTATCCCACCAGGACAAGTCAGCCTAAAACCCAACAAGCGGAAGAAAACAACAGAAATAATGAAAGAAAGAGCTAAAAGCGAAAGACCTCATCAATAAAACCAACCCAAGACTGGTTGTCATATGTACAAGCCTCTATTACAGAATTTGACTGATTACCTTTAAGTCTCAATGTCTGTATCTCAAATAGAACAAACATAAGTAAAGGTCAAGAGAGTTCGCCAACATTGAACATCTACCTCTCAAGTATCCTTAACAAGCCTCGGGGAAGGAAGAAGGAAGAACTAGCTCACGGTCCGGGCTCAGAACCTACACAAGTGTAGAAGCAAGGGTGAGTACCAAACAACACGGTACCCAGTAAATTAACTAATAAAACGAAGCAAATCTAAAATAATCACGAAACCTTGACTTCCAACCGAACCTCCAATAACTGCAACCTGCACATAAACTCAGCCCAACCTAATAGATTTCCAATCCACAGTTCAAAAGATACAAATCAACAACAGTTCAACAACCACTACAACAAAAGATTTATTTAGTGGCAATAAGTGAATTGCCACTAATACATTATATAAACTATACTATTCCCGGCATTTAAACTTTAGCCGGTAAAGGAAGTACTTTTGAGTGACAATAAAAAATAAATAGCGGATAAATGAAATTCAGTTTGTATTTCTTTTACTTTCCCCCTATTCCTTTTTACTATGAATTTTCCTCCATCTTTGCCCTTCAACGAAATCAGCACGACGGCGATGGAAATTAGCATGACGGTGATGGAAATCGGCACAAGTACAGTGGAGTTCGGCACAACAGCGGTGGAATCCAGCACAACGACGGTGGAGTTCGGCACAGCGCGGTGGAATTTAGCACATCGGTGCTATTGATGAGAAGAAAGAGAATCAAAGCCGCCAACGTCTCTTCACAAGCTCAAAATTAGTATTCGTATAAGCAAATTCATCATCACCGATTGCCTCATATTCGATCGGATTGAATTCGAACTGTACGGCCATGCCGTTTGGTGACTACTAATATCCATTTTATTCAGTTGTTGGGCCATGTATGGGTATATGTTCTAGAGTTCTATCTTTTATATTGTTTGAATTGATGCATGTGTTTCTATATCACATAGTCTGATCTTGTGTCCAATAAAATTGGTGCAGAATTGCAGATAACAACCAAACTAGCTGTTGTGGAGTTCAATTTTTGATTTAGGTAAACAACTAAACTTAGTAGTTAATTGAAACCTTCTTTATTTATAATAAATTCAAATTTTCAGTAACTAGGATAACATCACCATGATGAAGAACTTCCTTCATGTTCATTCGTAGCTACTTAGTGATCTTCCAAATGTGTTAATTCAGAGCTCAATCTTAATATTTTCCTATACTGTGTTAATTACAGCATCACAAGTTGTATCCGAGTTTGTATGATAGTGGGTGAGGTTGTATCTACTGCTTTTGATGGTGCTCCTTGAACAAAAATTCCTATTATTGATTAAGGTAGTTAATATTACTTGAAACGGAAAATGGAGAAAACAAATAGAAGAATAGGAGAGCTGAAATGCTTTATTTGTCTCATTTCTAGATGTCATACTTTTAAGGATGTATCTATACTTGAATGCATATTCATGGAATGTATGTATTGTGGGTGCTTATGGTTTCATTCTTGATAATCTGATCGATCATGTTACCATTTTAAATCTTTGACTCGCTATCATACATCTGAAAAGGGAACTCCAATTAAGAATAAACTTTGAGCAGGAAAAGGGAAATCCAATTAAAAATTCTTGGTGTCCTTCTTTTCTACACTTGAACTCTGACATTTTAATGGTTCAATATATATGACTGAATTTGAGAATGATTTTTTCATGAGCTTCTCTGCAAGGATATATTTTGGAGCAGAGAGTGATGAATCCTGTCAGGTATGTTTCAGTTCTTCAGTTACCGTGGCAGCTTCCAAATCTATCTTCTTGCACGTTCTTGTATACTTTTAGAATATGATAGCTATTGACATTTTTGAATTTAAACAAACAGGCTTAGGCGCTGTCCCTAGCATGATCTTCTTCTGGTTTATTGTTTTGTTCGATTTCCAAAATTTTAATCTTCCCTTAGTGTCCTTATTCTCCTAGGTACACTGATGACCCATTCGATAGAATATGGGCGTCTGACACCATAAAAAAGCCAATTACCTTGTTGATGTGGCTGCTGGTACCAAAAAAGTTTCAACCAAAATGACAATTGATGTGAACACGGTAAATGGTGAGATGCCTCCTCCGAAAGCAATGTAGACTGCTGTAGTAGGAAGAAATGGCTCGTTAACTTATCATCTGAATCTCGATGGTTTCACTGGTTTTGTTTGTGCATTTACTTATTTTGCTGAAATTGAGGATTTGGATTCCAGTGATAGTAGGAAATTTTGGTTGGTCCTCCCTGGAGCTCCTGATATCAGCAAGCTTCTTGTTAATATCCAAGAGAATGCCCATGGAAAATATCATTTATATGAATCTGACTATTTCAACGTATCCTTTCCCTTTGTATTACCTTTTCGTTTCGGAAAGACATCCAACTCCACCATGGGGACTCTCTTGAATGCTGTGGAAATAAACAGATACGTGAAGAGAACTGATGGCTCTTTAGACGATTAAATCATGTCTTTTTCTTTGAACATTATTATTATGTGGTTCGTTGAAATGATTATCTGCAGTTTATTTCATTAGAAGGATTTTTCTGTTATAATGAGCACCTTTGTTCGTTAGTTTCAAAATAGTTAGGTATGTCTGTTACTCTTTGCATGTGTTGCAGGACCAGTTATTTCCAGTTTAGTCTTGCACTACTCTTCTGCCAATTGGATAAACGAAGGTGGTGACCCGTGCTTACCGGTCCCAGTTTAGTCTCGCACTACTCTTTTTCAAGCCAGATCAGATTTTTCCGAGCCAGGGCAAGTGAAACTAACTAAAACTACCTTTTGTGTTTATATACAGTTAGTTCTTTGATTGAATGAATGAAGAGCAGGCAGGAGGATAACATCACCATGATGAAGAACTTCATTCAGGTTCATTCATAGCTATTTAGTGATCTTCCAAATGTGTCAATTCAGAGCTCAATCTTAATATTTTCATATACTTATACTTATGCTATCAATATACTTGTTGTATCCAAATTTGTCAACATCTATTCTCTCTCTGCATTGCATCAACGTAACATATAGCAGCATTAAAAGGGCACGGAGAATGTGTAATGGTGCTTCTCAGACATGGATGTAACACACACTTGCAAGGTAGGACAATCTCAATAAATGTCACTGTAAAATTAAGTGAAATTTTTTACAGGCCAAGTGTTATATGATATATCTTGATTATTTATTCCATTAATGACAGATGTAAATGGTGACACCGCATTATGGGAAGCTATAGCAGCAAAACACCATCCCATATTTGAAATCCTGCCATTGGGCATCTATTTCTGATCCCTATGTTTCTGGTGACCTCCTGTGTACAGCAGTTAGGAGGAATGAATTAACAATTATGAAGGAACTCCTCAAACATGGATTACTTGTTAACTCAAAAGATCGACATAGATCAACTGCTATCCACGTTGCAATAGAAGAAAATCATGTCGGGATGGTAAAGCTTTTATTATTGAACAGAGATGAGATTGGATATACATTGAAGTACAAGCTTTCATCAATGAACCTGAGTGAAATGCTGCAAACACCACAAGGCGGGCACATGATAATAATATCTGATACTATGGGTGAAGTTGATCATACGTGGCATGAACAGGAACAAAAATACTACTTTGAAAGTTATACAGATCAATGTACTTTTAGAGTTAGCACATACAGAGGTCATCCTGAGGTCAGGAGAAGAACTCAGTGCAATGAACCTGGAAGGTTAATAAGACTTCCTGATTCACTTGCAAAATTCAAGGGCATTGCAGATACCATTTCAAGAAAATTTCTTTATTTATTCTTCTCCGTTTTTAGTACTTCCACAACCATAACATTAACCAGTCCCCCTTCTCAATTATGTTTTTCTAGTGTTGGCCTATCCTATCACTTTGTTTCTTATGCTAGTCTTGTGCTGCTAGTTTTATAGACATCTAATTTATGAAGCTTTTCTCTTTGAACTTGCATATATCACATAGTATCTAGTTAAAAGTAATGGCACAATATACCTCTAGATTAGTTTATACCAATTTTAATTAACTAGAATCTTTTATCAAAAGGAACAAATCGATTTGTCCATACTAACATGTGAGACTGAAAATTGTCACTTGGTTTTTTTTAGGTAAATAGTGAGCATCCATTGGCCGAGGCAATTGTTGGATATGCTAAAAAGTTTTAGAGAGTATGAGAAGAACTCTGAGTGGACAGAAGTTCGAGAATTTGAACTCATAACCAGCCAAGGTGTCAAAGCTTTTAACTGAAATAGGAAATTTATAGTTTGAAACAAGAGTCTGATGTTGGATCAAGGCAGATATAATTCCGGTTGATGCTGATGTGTTAGCAGAAACAGAAGAATTGGTACATATTGCAGATGCTCGTGATCCCGGAAGATGCCACAATTTATCCAGTGTAAAAATTTGTAGTTTAATTTCTTTGTTTCTACATTGTTGAATGCATTCTTTTCTTTTCGATAATTAATATGTTTTTACCACGGGTAGACAAAGAAGTGGATGTATTGAGTTTGAATGTTGTTAAGTGAATGACATTGTTTTGAATTAAATTAGTCTATTATTATCTTTGAACTTATTTCTCTTGTGAATTATATTTTTGTAGTTTTAAAATAGTGATTGACTAAATATGTGAATTAAGATGAATTTATGGCTAGTTTTATTTGTCATGGTAGATGCCACTAAAACAAGTCTCATTTACTGGCAATTGTTGTATCTTTATCGGCAATTACGAAAGCCACAAAAAGTAGTTTTAACGGCAATAGTAATTGCCTCTAAATAAATGCCGCAAAAAGTAATTACTTTTAGTGGCAATAATATTGGTCTTTACTGGCACTCAATATAAATGACGCTAAAGGCTTTAGCGACATTGGATGCAATGGCATTTGATTAAATGCCGCTAAATGTTTTTGCGGCAATAAGTATTGCCAATAAAAGGAAAATTTATTGCCGCTAAAGGCCTCTTTTGGTGTAGTGAACAGTCCAACAAAGAAGCTCAATTCAGTATCAACAAGTAAGTCTCAGAATCATGAAGTACAACATAGTATCACAAAAGCAAGGATCAGACAATACAATGCGATGCAATGCCAAGTATAAAATGCATGTTTTCCCTACGATACACAACTGCTGAATCTCAGACCGGTACCCGTCGGAACCATTTCCCATCGGTATAAATAGTCACTGGCCACACATGGACCACATATCTGCCGGAACCATTTCCCAACGGCATAAATCATCACTGGCCACACATGGACCACATATCCGCCGGAACCATTTCCCATCGGCATAAATCATCACTGGCCACACATGGACCACATATCCGCCGAAACCATTTTCCATCGGCATAAATCATCAAGTGTCTCATCATAGTGTTTCCAGAACCAATGCACACAAGCATGCTCATACATATAATGAGAATGAATGATAGTACTTACAATCACAACGCAATTCATATCAATGCAAATCACGTCACACTATCAACAATATATCAACAACAACAGTCAAAATCTCAATATCCACAACATATCAATGATGCCAATTGCCTAGTCTCCATTTCTCTACTCATTTCATCACAAGTAGGATCAATCGCTAACGAGAGTTCTCAAGTCTAGCCCCATAATCAACAATGAGCAAAAGACATATTCAACACGTTCATAATCACATCGAGACTATGATAACAATGCATTAAACTTACAACAATATCAAGTCCATGGCCCAATCACACGTTGGCCTATCGCATTAGCACACAAGCCATGTTATTAACCCCGCCGGTCATTATTAGATTGATTCATGCAAGAACTCACCCAATACCTCAATCCCATTACTCCCCAATGCAATCAAGTAAGGAAGTCGAAATTCTAAAAGATTTACAAGGTTTTAAGAGTTCACTTGCCGTAATTGAATCGAAATCAATCAACAATCGGAGCTTTTCCCTTCCGTAAGCAATCCAAAGCAACACAATCTATTCAAATATAGAAACCCAATCTCAATTCGGGTCTATCAATGCCAAGAATACGAAATTCGAAAAGAAAAGGCAAAACAAACCAAAAATCTGATTTAGAAAACGGGGTTTGAATCCGAGATTTCTTTCATAAAAATCATCCTCAATACCATAGGAACTCAATGATGAAAAACCCATTTGAAAAGGAAGCTCAAAACAGCCCTCCATTTCCATTTTATCAAATTTTCGGAGTTCTTTCAAAATCACCAAAAACACATTTGAAAATCCCAAATTACAATTCAAAATCATGTTTAAAGCATTGGGTAATCAAGGCCAAGGGTTAAAATCACTTACCCACAGTGATTCCCAAGAAAATTCTCTTCAAAAATTGCCCAAGAAAGCTCTAAAATGATGAAAATGGGACATTTCCCGAATTTACACTGCCAGGCATAAAAATGACCTCCGCGAACGCGGAGAACAACAGAACTGTACTCCGCGAATGCGGACCATACTCTGCAAACATGGAGACCAACAAAGCCATACTCCGCGAACGCGGAGACCAACACATGACCAGGAAAATCTAACACTCCGCGAATGCGGAGGACAAGACCCTGACCCTCCGCGAACGTGACCAGACCATGCGAATGCGGAGGTCTACACCCAGCCTTCTCCGCGAATGTGGAGAAGCTTGCACCAGAACTCAGATAACAACAAAACATCAATTTCACAAGTCTCTGAAAGGGCCCTCAGGATTCGTTCGGAACCCCGTGCACACAAACTAGATATGCAACCCTACTAAATTCAACGTTTCGGGGTAAATGGAACCATCAGAATTTAGATTCGAGGTCTTCTTGACCCGGAGCCCGATAAAACATAACAAAACTAACTCAAACCTCAACATCTCAAAACGAGCTCGGGACCTCTAAAAAATTCAACCAAGGCCACCCCTAGGCCTAAAATCATCCCCCGAATCCAACATAGTTTTTGAAATCAACATCCGAGCATCGGATCTTTGAATGATGACCAAAGTCAACCCTATGATCAAAATTCCACAATTTTCCAACTTAGGACCTCAAATCCATGAAACAGCCCCAAAACTGACCCCGTCAACTCTCTTAGGCCAAAATCCACATTCTGGAACTGATGGAATCGACGAAACTCCCATCCGAGTCCCGAAACTCCAAATGACTTCAAAAACCACAAATTGACAACTTAAGCCTTTAAAATCAAAACTTTTCAAAATCTTCATTTTTAACACAGCCTTCACAAAACCAAACTCGGAAAAATTTCAAATGTGACTCGGGGCAACTCACAGGAGAGGAAAAACGGTCATTTTGCAAAAGTTACCAAAAATTACCTTTAGGGTCATTACACTATCCACCACTAAAAATCATGTTCATCCTCAAACATAAAGTAAAAGAAAGTACCTGAAGCCTCGAAAAGATGAGGATATCTGGCATGCATGCTAGACTCGGACTCCCAGGTAGCCTCTCCAGCTGAACGGTGACCCCACTACACCTTCACTGAAGAAATCTCCTTGGTCCTAAGCTTATGGACCTGTCTATCAAGAATAGTTGTAGGCTCCTCCTCAAAAGTCAAATCAGGACCCAATTCCACAGAATTGAGTGCAATCACATGAGACTCATTCGGGATGTACTTCCGTAGCATGGAAACATGAAACACTGGATGCACATCTGACAAACTAGGTGGCAAGACCAACTTATAGGCCACCTCTCCCACACGGCTCAAAATCTCAAAAAGACCAACAAACCTAGGGCTAATCTTACCCTTCTTTCCGAACCGCATAACACCCTTCATGGGTGACACTCGGAGCCAAACATGATCTCCCTCCATGAATAATAGGTCACGAACCCTCCGACCGACATACCTCTTCTGCCGACTATGAGCGGTCAACAGTCTACCTTGAATCAAACGAACCTGCTCCACGGCATCCCTAAGCAAGTCAGTGTCTAAGGAATCCATCTCCGCCGAATCAAACCACCCAATCGGTGATCTATACCGTTTGCCGTACAAGGCCTCAAATGGAGCCATCTGAATGCTGTAAAGATAACTGTTGTTATAGGCAAACTCCGCTAGGGGCTAATGCTGATCCCATCTAGCACCAAAATCAATCACACAATCACGGAGCATGTCCTCAAGCACCTGAATAGTCCTCTCGGACTGACCATCAGTTTGAGGGTGAAAGGCTGTGCTCATGTCTAGCCGAGTACCCAAACCATGCTGTAAAGCTCTCCAGAAATGTGAGGTAAACAAGGAACCCGGATCCGAGACTATGGATACCGACACCCCATGAAGTCTAACAATCTGACTAATGTAGAGCTGGGCTAACTTCTTCGCTGTATACTTCACCCGAACCGGAATAAAATGAGCGGATTTAGTCAGCCTATCAACAACTACCCAAATAGAATCATAACCACCCACGGTGGTAGGTAAACCCACAACAAAATCCATAGTGATCCGCTCCCACTTCCAAGTAGGAATAGGCATCCTCTGAGACACACCTCCAGGCTGTTGGTGCTCACACTTGACCTGTTGACAAGTCAAACATCTAGACACAAAGTCCGCAATATCTCTCTTCATACCACACCACCAGTAGTGCTGACTCAGATCATGATACATCTTCGCTGTCCTTGAATGGATAGAATTTCTAGAGCAATGGGCCTCCTCTAGAATCAGTCTAATAAGCTTGCACACCTTGGGCACACAAATCTGACCTTCGATCCTCAAAACTCCATCGGAATCAAGTGCAGCCTCCTTGGTTTCACCTCTCATCACCTTGTCTCGAATAAGACACAACTTCTCATCCTCAAACTGGCGCTCACGAATATGCTCAACTAAGGAAGAACGAGCCTCAATGAATGCAATCAAACCACCGCTCTCCTCAGAAACCTGCAACCTGACAAAACTGTTGGCTAATTAAAGAACATCTCTAGCCAAGGGTCTCATATCAACACTGATCGCGGTGAGACTTCCCATACTAGGAGCCTTCCTACTCAAAGCATCGGCCACCACATTGACCTTCCCAAGATGGTACAGAATGGTCATATCATAGTCCTTCAGTAACTCAAGCCATCTGCGCAAGTTCAGATCCCTATGACTGAAAATGTACTGAAGACTCCGATGATCGGTGAAGACCTCACAATGAAACCCATACAAATAATGCCGCCACAACTTAAGCACAAACACCACCGCTGCAAGCTCTAGGTTGTGAGTAGGGTAGTTCTTCTTATGAGCCTTCAACTGTCTAGAAGCATAGGCAATAACCTTCCCTTTTTGCATCAATACACCTCCCAAACCAACTCCGGAGGCATCACAATATACGGTGAAACCCACACCCTCCTCAGGCAAGGTCAATACAGGAGTAGAAGTCAACAAAGCCATGAGCTTTTGAAAGCTCGCCTCACACTCATCGGACCAATGAAAATCTACGGTCTTCTGAGTCAATCTAGTCAATGGCGCTTCAATGGTGGAGAAACCCTGCACAAACCGCCGATAGTAGCCTGCTAACCCCACGAAACTCCGAATCTCAGAAGGAGTAGTAGGTCGGGTCCAGCCCTTAACCGCCTCAATCTTGGCTGGATCAACCCGAACACCCTCCTTGGACACCACGTGTCCCAAGAATTCCATAGACTTGAGCCAAAACTCACACTTGGAGAACTTGGCGTAAAATTTTTGCTCAATCAAAGTCTGAAGTACTAATCTCAGATGAAGGACGTGATCCTCCTCGGTCCGGGAATATATCAGGATATCATCAATGAACACAATCACGAAGGAATCCAAGTACGGACGGAATACTCTGTTCATCAACTCCATAAATGATGCAGGGGCGTTAGTCAACCCGAACGACATCACCAAGAACTCATAGTGGCTATTACGAGTCCGAAAAGCTGTCTTAGGAATATCAAATGGCTCATCTTCAACTGGTGATAGCCGGACCTCAAATCAATCTTAGAAAACAACGCCGCACCCTGAAGCTGATCAAATAAATCATCAATGCGAGGAAGAGGATACTTGTTTTTAACAGTTACCTTGTTCAATTGACTAGTCTATAGTCAATGCACATCCTCATAGAGCCATCTTTCTTCTTAACAAATAGAATCGGTGCTCCCCAAAGTGACACGCTAGGGCGAATAAACCCTTTGCTCAACAAGTCTTGTAACTGGTCCTTCAACTTCTTCAACTCAGCCGGAGCCATACGATACGGGGCAATAGAGATGGGCTTAGTGCCTGTCTCCAAGTAAATAGCAAAATCTATGTCCCTATCCGGAGGAACACCAGGAGGATCAGTAGGGAACACATCAACAAACTCCTGAACCACAGGAATGGACTCCATGGGAGGTGGCTCAACAATAGTATCCCGAATAAAGGCCAAATAGGACAAATACCCTCTATCAATCAATCTCTGGGCTCGGATGTAGGAAATCACCTTACTAGGGTAAGAATCACTAGTGCCCTTCCACTCTACACTCAGAAGACCATGTATCGCTAAAGTGACAGTCTTAGCATGACAATCCAGAATCGCATAATAGGGAGAAAGCCAATCCATACCCAAAATCACATCAAAATCTACCATCCCCAGAATAATCAAGTCTACCCAAGTGTCATACCCAGCCAAAGAAACAGGACATGATCGATACACTCGATCCATCACTAAGGGCTCACCCACGGGTGTAGAAACATGCACATGCACAAGCATATGATCACATACCAAATCAAACTCAGATGCAAAGTACGCAGACACATAGGAGAAAGTAGACCCTGGATCAAATAATACAGATGCGTCTCGATGGCAGACTGGAACAATACCTGTGATGACTGCATCAGAAGATCAGCCTCGGGTCTCCCCAAAAAAACATAACACTGAACCCCTCTACCACCACCAGTCGGAGCTGCAACTCTACCTCCACACTGAGCCACAACTCCACCACCTGACGCTCTACCACCCCTACCAGCTGACTGACCCCTACACCGACCTCTAGCTGGAGGCACTGAATCTCTCTCTAGAGCTGCAGAGTAAGTACGCTGGGGCCCTGAATGAATCTGGAGAGGACACTGTCGCATCAGATGACCCGAATCCCCACAAGTATAACAATACCTCGGAACAGTGATATGATGTGATGATCCAGATGAAGTACCACGACTACCTTGGCCAGAACCATGAGATCCACGGGACACCTGTACCCCCTCGGCCGCTGGCATGGAAGCATGTACCCGCCTATGACGTTGGAAGAAAGTACCACCTCTCCGAGAACCCATGCCTCCAGACGAGGCACCAGAAAAATGACCACTAAAACGGGCCCTCTTGGAGTCTCCAAAATCCTCTCGAACTATTAACTCTACCTCTCTGGAGATACTCACGATGGACTGGAAGGAAGCACCCTCACGGGATGATATGAACACATACGATCTGATGGAGAAAGTCAAGCCCCTCACAAACCTGCGGACCTTCTCCTTCTCATCAGGAATCATAGACGTGGCATAGCGAGACAGCTGACAAAACTGTGTCTTGTACTCCGCAACCGATATGCTACTCTGAGTCAAACTCTCAAACCTCAGCCTGCTCTCCTCACACACACTCCAAGGGATGAAACGATCACGAAAAGCACTGGCGAAAGTGTCCCACTCAACAGGAGGAGACTCCACAGGCAGGGACTCCGCCCAAGACCTCCACCACTCCCTGGCTAGCCCACGGAGCTGGATAGCAACAAAACGGACATCCCTCGCATCCACTATCCTCACAGCCCAAGCATCTTGCGGTACAAGGTCAGAAACTCATGAGCATCGTCATTCTTGCCACCCTGAAACAGGGGTGGTCTCATATTCTAAAACCTCTCGTAACACTTCTGGTCCTCTACCGTCAGAACTACATCCTGATCATCTTGTGCACCTAAAGCTGGCGCGGGAACCAACGATGGCTGACCTATCGGATCCTGAACAACCGGACCCTGATACTGCCCTAGGGTCTGTGAACCATGAGGCATGCCTACAACATTCTAAGAAAAACTTTCCATCACTTCCAACATCCTCAATAAGGTCTCCTGAAAGAACGGTGCTGAGAATCCTGGAGGGACCTGACCCTAGCCAACCTCAATCTGTGGCTTTGGAGAAGCCTCTCGACCATGGCCTCTAGCAGGTGCCGCTCCTCGGGCACAGCCTCTACCACGTGCTACCCCACGAGCGCGACCTCCAACTCAGGCTCTACCCCGACCTCTGACTGGGGCCTCAACTGCTGCCACGGGGACTGTCTCCCCTCCATCTCTCGAAACTGAAGCTCTGGTCCTCGGCATCTGCCAAAATAACACGCGACACTCAGCACAAGCGATAGAACCACGCACGATAAGAGAGTATGAAATGAAAGAAGTTTCCTAACATTCTTCATAGCCTCTCGAAGATAATTACAGACGTCTCCGTACCGATCTGCGAGACTCTACTTAGACTTGCCTTGTACACATGAGACCTATGAAAACCTGGGCTCTGATACTATTTGTCATGACCCAAAACCGGGTTTGATGGCACTTGTCCTATCCCACCAGGACAAGTCAGCCTAAAACCCAAAAAGTGGAAGAAAACAACAGAAATAACGAAAGAAAGAGATAAAAGCGAAAGACCTCATCTATAAAACCAACCCAAGACTGGTTGTCACATGTACAAGCATCTATTACAGAATTTGAACAAAAATTTTCAAGTCTCAATGTCTGTATCTCAAATAGAACAAACATAAGTAAAGGTCAAGAGAGTTCGCCAACATCGAACAACTACCTCTCAAGTATCCTTAACAAGCCTCGGGGAAGGAAGAAAGAAGAACTAGCTCACGGTCCGGTCTCGGAACCTACACAAGTATAGAAGCAAGGGTGAGTACCAAATAACACGGTACCCAACAAATCAACTAATAAAACGAAGGAAATCTAAAAGAATAATGAAACCCTGACTTCCAATCGAACCTCCAATAACTACAACCTGTACAGAAACTCAGCCCAACCTAACAGATTTCCAATCCATAGTTCAAAAGATACAAATCAACAACAGTTCAACAACAGTCCAACAAAGAAGCTCAATTCAGTATCAACAAGTAAGTCTCAGAATCATGAAGTACAACATAGTATCACAAAAGCAAGGATCAGACAATACAATGCGATGCAATGCCAAGTATAGAATGCATGTCTGTCCTACGATACACAACCGCTGAATCTCAGACTGATACCCATGGGGGCCAAACATGGACCATGTATCCGTCGAAACCATTTCCCATCGGCATAAATCATCACTGGCCACACATGGACCACATATCCGCCGGAACCATTTCCCATCGGCATAAATCATCACTGGCCACACATGGACCACATATCCGCCGAAACCATTTTCCATCGGCATAAATCATCAAGTGTCTCATCATAGTGTTTCCAGAACCAATGCACACAAGCATGCTCATGCATATAATGAGAATGAATGATAGTACTTACAATCACAACGCAATTCATATCAATGCAAATCACGTCACACTATCAACAATATATCAACAACAACAGTCAAAATCTCAATATCCACAACATATCAATGATGCCAATTGCCTAGTCTCCATTTCTCTACTCATTTCATCACAAGTAGGATCAATCGCTAACGAGAGTTCTCAAGTCTAGCCCCATAATCAACAATGAGCAAAAGACATATTCAACACGTTCATAATCACATCGAGACTATGATAACAATGCATTAAACTTACAACAATATCAAGTCCATGGCCCAATCACACGTTGGCCTATCGCATTAGCACACAAGCCATGTTATTAACCCCGCCGGTCATTATTAGATTGATTCATGCAAGAACTCACCCAATACCTCAATCCCATTACTCCCCAATGCAATCAAGTAAGGAAGTCGAAATTCTAAAAGATTTACAAGGTTTTAAGAGTTCACTTGCCGTAATTGAATCGAAATCAATCAACAATCGGAGCTTTTCCCTTCCGTAAGCAATCCAAAGCAACACAATCTATTCAAATATAGAAACCCAATCTCAATTCGGGTCTATCAATGCCAAGAATACGAAATTCGAAAAGAAAAGGCAAAACAAACCAAAAATCTGATTTAGAAAACGGGGTTTGAATCCGAGATTTCTTTCATAAAAATCATCCTCAATACCATAGGAACTCAATGATGAAAAACCCATTTGAAAAGGAAGCTCAAAACAGCCCTCCATTTCCATTTTATCAAATTTTCGGAGTTCTTTCAAAATCACCAAAAACACATTTGAAAATCCCAAATTACAATTCAAAATCATGTTTAAAGCATTGGGTAATCAAGGCCAAGGGTTAAAATCACTTACCCACAGTGATTCCCAAGAAAATTCTCTTCAAAAATTGCCCAAGAAAGCTCTAAAATGATGAAAATGGGACATTTCCCGAATTTACATTGCCAAACATAAAAATGACCTCCTCAAACGCGGACCACTAACTCTGCGAATGCGGAGAACAACAGAACTGTACTCCACGAATGTGGAGACTAATAAAGCCATACTCCGTGAACTCGGAACCCCCTCCGTGAATGCGGAGACCAACACATGACTAGAAAAATCTAACACTCCGCGAACGCGGGGGTCACTCCGCGAATGCGGAAGACAAGACCCTGACCTCCGCGAATGCGGCCAGACACCACGAACGCGGAGGTCTACACCCAGCCTTCTCTGCGAACGCGATCAAGCCTCCGCGAATGCGGAGAAGCTTGTACCAGAACTCAGATAACAGCAAAAGAACAATTTCATAAGTCTCCGAAAGGGCCCTCGAGATTCGTTCGGAACCCCATGCACATAAACCAGATATGCAACCCTACTAAATTTGACGTTTTGGACTCAATGGAGCCATCGAAATTTGGATTCGAGGTGTCCTTGACCCGCAACCCGATAAAACACAATAAAACTAACTCTAGCCTTAACATTTCAAAACGAGCTTGGGATCTTTAAAAAATTCAACCAAGGCCGCCCCTAGGCATAAAATCATCCCCCGAATCTAACGGAGTTGTCGTAATCGACATCCGAGCATCGAAACTCCAAATGTTGACCAAAGTCAACCCTATGATCGAAATTCCATAATTTTCCAACTTAGGACGTCAAATCCACGAAACAGCCCCAAAACTGACCCCGTCAACTTTCCTAGGCCAAATCCACATTTTGGAACTGATGGAATCGACGGAACTCTCATCTGAGTCCCGAAACTCCAAATGACCTCAAAAACCACAAATTGGCAACTTAAGCCTTTAAAATCAAAACTTTTCAAAATCTTCATTTTTAACACAACCTTCACAAAACCAAACTCAGAAATATTTCAAATGTGACTCGGGGTAACTCACAGGAAGGGCAAAATGGTTATTTTGCAAAACTTACCAAAAATGACTTTCAGGGTCATTACATAAGCTAGGTGGAAAGGCCAACTTATAGGCCACCTCTCCCATTCGACTCAAAATCTCAAAAGGTCCAATGAATCTAGGGCTAAGCTTTTCCTTCTTTCCGAACCTCATTACACACTTCATGGGTGACACTTGAAGCCAAACATGATCACCCTTCATAAATATAAGGGCTCGAATTCTTCGGTTTGCATAAATCTTATTTCGACACTAGGCGGTCAACAGTCCATCCTGAATCACAAGAACCTGCTCAATAGTATCTCTAAGCAAGTCAGTATCTAGGGAGTCTATTTCATCCGAATTAAACCAACCGATCTGAGATCTACACCATCTGCCATACAACGCCTCAAATGGGGCCATATGATAACTGGAGTAATAACTGTTGTTGTAGGCAAACTTTGCTAAGGGCAAATGCTGATGCCATCTAGCACTAAAGTCGATTACACAAGCTCGGAGCATATCCTGCAACACCTAAATCGTCTGCTCGGGCTGTCCATCTATATGAGGGTGGAAAGCTGTATTCATATCTAATCGAGTACCCAAGTCATACTGCAATGCCTTCCAAAAGTGAGAGATGAACAACGAACCTTGATGTGAGATGATAGAAACAGAAACTCTATGCAATCGGCACAATTTGACTAATGTAAATATGGACTAACTTCTCCACCGTATACTTCACCCGAACATGAATGAAGTGGGCAGACTTGGTCAGCCTATCAACAACCACCAAAATGAAGTCATAACCATCCACTGTGGTAGGCAAACCAACAACAAAATCCATAGTGATCCGTTCCCACTTCCAAGTAGGAATAGATATCCTCTGAGATAAACCTCCAGGCCACTGGTGCTCACACTTGACCTGTTGGCAAGTCAAACACCTAGAAACAAAGTCTGCAATATCCCTTTTAACGCCACACCACCAATAATGCTGGCTCAGGTCATGATACATCATTGCCACTCCCGGATGAATAGAATATCGAGAGCAATGAGCCTCATCAAAAATCAATCTAATCAACTCGCCCGTCTTGCGCACACAAATCCTGCCTCCAATCCTTAAGACACCATTTGAATCAAGGATAGCCTCCTTGGCTTCTCCTCTCAACACTGTCTCGAATGAGACATAATTTCTCATCATCAAACTGGTGCTCACAAATCTGCTCAACTAAGGAAGAACGAGCCTTGATAAAAGCAATTAAACCACCGATCTACTCAAAAATCTACAATCGGATGAGACTGCTGGCTAACCTCTGAACATCTCTAGCCAATGGTCTCTCCTCGACACTAATAGATGCAAGACTCCCCATACTAGAAGCCTTCCTACTCAAAGCATCGACCACTACATTGGCCTTCCCCAGATGATACAAGATGGTGATATGATAATCTTTCAGTAACTAAAACCATCTACGCTGCCTTAAGTTCAAATCCCTCTGACTGAAGATGTACTGAAGACTCCGATGGTCAGTGAAACCTCACAATGAATCCCATACAGATAATGCCGCCAAAACTTAAGCACAAACACTACAACTGTCAACTCTAGATCACGAGTAGGGTAGTTCTTCTCATAGGTCTTCAACTGTCTAGAAGCATAGGAAATCACTTTCCTTTTTTGCATCAGAACGCCACCCAATCCAACTCCAGAAGCATCACAATACATGGTGAAATCTACACCCTTCTCGGGTAAGGTCAAAACAGGAGCTGAAGTCAACAAAGTTTCATTGGAAGCTCAGACTTTGTCGAGTTAATCGGGTCAAAGGAGATGCAATAGTGGAGAAGCTCGAAACAAATCGTCTGTAATAGCTTGCAAGTCCCACAAAACTCTGAATCTCAGTAACTGAAGTAGGCCTGGTCCAACCTCGAACTACCTCAATCTTGGCTAGATCCATCATAATACCCTCCTTGGACACCACATGTCCTAGAAATGTAACTGAATCAAGCATAAACTCACACTTTGAGAACTTGACATATAACTTCTCTTCTCTCAATCTCGGAGTACAATCCTCAGATGCTGATCATGATCCTCCTTAGTCTTGGAGTACACCAAGATGTCATCAATGAAGGATATCACAAAAGATTCCAAATAAGGTTGGAACACCCCGTTCATCAACTCCATGAATGATGCAGGAGTGTTAGTCAAACCGAAAGACATCACAAGAAACTCATAGTACCCATAACGAGTCCTGAAAGTTGTCTTAGGGATATCTGAGGCCCTAATGTTTAGCTGATGATAGCTAGACCTTAAGTCAATCTTAGAAAATAGAGATGCACCCTGAGCTGATCAAACAAGTCATCAATACGAGAAAGAGGATACTTGTTCTTCACCATCACTTTGTTCAATTGTCAATAATCAATACATATCCTCATGGATCCATCCCTTTTTTTCTCACAAACAACACAAGAGCACCCCATGGAGAAAAACTAAGGAGAATGAGCCCCTTACTCAACAAATCTTCTAATTGATCATTAAGTTCTTTCAACTCAGCTGGGGCCATACGATAGGGAGGAATAGAGATGGATTTGTTGCCCAGCTCCAAGTCAATAGAAAAATCAATATCCCTATCCGGAGGAAACCTAGAAGATTAGTAGGAAACACACCTGAAAACTCTCTAACCACGGGCACCGAATCCATAGAAGGTGGCTCAACACTAGTATCCTGAATGAAAGTCAAGTAGGATAAACACCCTCTATCAACCAATCTCTGAGCTTGAATGAAGGAGATAACTTTGCTAGGGTAAGAACCACTAGCACCCATCCACTCAACTCTCGGAACACCTGGCATCGCTAAGGTCACAGTCTTAGCAAAACAATCTAGAATAACATGATGCAGGGAGAGCCAATGCATACCTAAAATAACATCAAAGTCTACCATTCTTAAAATGATCAAGTCTACCCAAGTATCATACCCAGCCAAAGAAACAAGACATGATCGATACACTCGATCCACCACTAAAGACTCACCCATCGGTGTAAAAACATGGATAGGCACAGACATGCAATCAGACATCAAGTCAAACCAAGCAGCAAAATAGGTAGACCTTGGATCAAACAATACAGACACAGGTCGATAGCAAACTGGGACAATACCTGTGATCACAACATCAGAAGTCTCAGCCTCAGGCCTCCCTGGAAAAGCATAACACTGGCCATCTCGGCCACCTGTAGTCTGAGTAGAACACTGACCTCCACCATGTGAAGCTGAAGTTGTAATACCCCAGATTCGGAGAGAACGAAAAATTCCAACTTTTGAAAATTGGGGTGACCTACTACTTGACCTACTAAGCGTTGGTTGACTTACCAATAGTAGGTCAAGAGGGGTAGGAGTCGTAGGTGGGTCTGTCTAGGGGAAAATATTTGAAAAAAAATGATTTTGGGTGACCTACTACATCCTATGGGCAGTAGGTGGACCTACCAACCGTAGGTCAAGTAGTAGGTTGGGGAAGTAGGTGGAAATTGTTTAATTTTGGGGGCTTAGGTAGTGTGACCTATGGTTGGTCACCTACGAGCAATAGGTTGACCTACCAACCGATGGTCATGAAGTAAGTGGGGTCGTTGGTGGATTTTTAAAAAGGGATTGTTTGGTCTTTTCACCTAATGGCTTATTTAATAATCAAGGTTGGTTCCTTTCAACTCCTAACACTATATAAGCCCTTTTAATCCTAAAATCTACCCTTTCCAATTACTTTACAAGTTTCCCCTAAAATAATTCTCTCTCTAGAAGTTAGAAGAAGAAGAAGAAGAGGGCAAGCCAGGGTTCAAGAAATCAAGCTTTCTTCATGAATTGCTTAAGGATTTGGGACTCTAAGGTATGATAGTGTTCATCCATGGAGTCCTTTCCTCCATGGAATCCCTAAAATCTCAAATTTTCAAGTTAGAAGTTCTCAATTGAATTAGGGGTTTTCTTCCATGTCATGGGTTCTTTGTAATGTTGCTTCAATTGATTGATTTATGAACTTAGAAGTATAAATTGATTTGAATTTCATGAATTTAGATGAATCCCCATGAACCCATGCCTTTTTCCCCAATTTCGAAATTATGAATGTGTTGATGGGTTGAATTGTGAAGACATGAATTTCATGAAATCTATGTGAACCTATGTATGAACTATGATTCTTAAGCTATGAATTTCATGATGAGATTATGAATGACCTAAAGATGGTTTTATGAAAGTAAGCATGTTCAATCAAAATGTATGATTTTCCTCTATCATGTGGGTTCCTTCAATTATGATCAAATTGCCTTGTTTATGGTTTTCTAAGCATGAGCTTGAATTGAATTGCATGATTTAAGATGAATTCTTATGAACCTAGGTGAGTTCTATGATTTCAAGTTATGAGACGAACAATGTAAAGATGAGTTTGATGAAATTATACATGTATCTTATGAAGTTAATGATGATTTAAAGGTGCTTGAGATTGAAGCATTAAAGTTTATGATATGTTGAATTATGTTGGGTTGTGAAAGGATTTCTCAACTAGAAAGAATAGGGAGTTATTCCAATTGAAGGGACAAGAGAATATCCCTCATGTTTTCCCCTCCCTATGATAGACAAGGGGAGATCCCTCATGTTTCCCCCTCCCCATGATAGACAAGGGGATATCCCTCATGTTTACCTATGATGAGACAAGAGGAGATCCCTCATGTCTTCTATAGAGCTATTCTAATGGAAGGGACAAGAGGAGATCCCTCATGTTTACCCATAATAAGGCAAGGGTTATCCCCCATGTCTTCTAATGATACGATAAGATTATGACTATGATTAATCCGTGGGAATTATGCTTAGCACCAAGTGGACACGAGGAGATCCCTCATGTCCCATAAACTATGTGCCACCATAGGTTTGTCTAGATTGACATTAGCTAGTGGATCCACGTAAGCTAAAAAGTTATGGTCTTACCTTGGCAATTAGGGCAACTCTCTTTCGGTGTAGGGTGAACACCGGATTCCATGTTATAGCTCGCATGGTCTATGTCGGTTAAGGCTACTTCCCACAAACAATGAACTAAAGCGACTCTCAAGATATCTCACAAGTGTTTTAAACATGTTTAGCTTGCTTTGAACATGATTTATGACTTATGTTTCTAACTTTGTTTGCTTATTTTAGCTTGATCATCGCATGTCAAGAAAATGTCCCGTTTTAGCATGTTTAAGTGATTTTGTGCATTGCTATCATACTTGGTACTTGATTGTACTAACACATACTCTTGCCTACATTGACTTGTTGATGCAGGACTTGGCGATTCTCCATCTATTCGTGGTGAGAGCCTAGTAGAAGAATTATTGAAGACTTGGTGAGTCCTCATCCACTCAAGGACGTAGCCTTGTTGTTCTTTTATGTTCTTTCATTTTGACATTGTATTGGGTTACGTCCCAAATGTTATTTCTCATTCTTATGTTAGATTGGCTTTGAGTCACTTTATGTAGACTTCCGCTACTTTTATCAAACTCTTATGATTTGAACTTGATTTTATACTCTTTTAATTCTATGATCCTGGACTATGTATGCTAAGTGGCTTGTATGAGGCCTTTCGAGGTCTTGTACGCCATGTCATGGCTAGGGGGTAATTTGGGTCATGATATAAGTACCCTTACTAGAAGTCCTGCCACCTCTGCTTGACTGACCTCTGCTTCGACCTCTGGCCGGAGGCGCTGAATCTCTAGCTAGAGCAACTCAATAAGTACGCTGGGGTCCTGAGTAAGTCTGTAGAGGACACTGTCAAATCATGTGACTTGGATCCCCACACCCAAAGTAAGACTTTTGCACGGATAACTGCTGTTGCGAACTGGATGAGCTACCATGGACACTTTGGCCCAAACCTTGAGATCCCTGGGATGACTACACACTCTCAACTGCTAGCATAGATGCATGAACTGGCCCACGACGCTGAAAGGAACTACTACCTCGGTGTGAACCCCTGTCTCCAGATGAGGCACCAGAAAATTGAACAAAAGAATGGGCCCTCTTGGGCTCTCTAAACTCCTCTAAAAGCATCAACTCTACCTCCTTGGCGGTGCTCACAATGGACTGGAAGGAAGCCCCCTCTCTGGCTGCTTGGAACACGTACAACCTGGTAGAGAAAGTCAAGCCTCTCAAAAACCTGCGAACTCTCTCTGCCTAATCGGTAACAATAGTCATAGCATGCCTACAAAGCTCAGTGAAACGGGCCTCATACTCCATCACAGACAGACTGCCCTATCTCAAGTCCTCAAACCTCAGTCGACTTTCCTCCCTTACGCTCCAAGGAATGAAGCGGTCTTGGAAAGCACTGGAGAACATATCCCACTCGATTGGAGTAGATCCAACTGGTCTAAACCTCCCAAAAGTCCTCCACCACTCTCTGGCACATCCACGCAACTGAAGTACAACAAAATGAACACCACGAGCATCCACCATACCCACTACCTCAAGCATCTCGTGGCACAAATTCATAAACTCATGAGTATCCTCGCTCTTACCACCCAGAAACTGGGGTGGCTTTATCTTTTGAAACCTCTCATAATACTTCTGCTCAGTTGTTATCAGAATAACATCAGGAGCAATCTGAACACCCACAACCGATGCCGGAACCACCGGTGGCTGACCCAGCTGCTCCTGAATACTTGGAGTATGTTGCTGACCAGAAGTCTGCGTTCCTAATCCAGTCTGAGAACCATTTGGTGTACCTATCGCACCACCCTGAGAGAAGTTCTCCATCACACCAAGCATCCTCAACAAATTCTTTTGAAACAAGGAAGCTCTAAACCCGGGAGGAACCATGTACTTAACAACCTCTACCTGTGGCTCAAGTGAAGCCTCTCTATTTCTGCCTCTGGTTGATGCCGCTCCACGGGCATGACCTCTAGTCGGTGCTACTCCATGAGCACGACCTCTAGCTCTAGCCCTACCTCTACCCCTAGCTGGGGTCTCAACAATTGCCTCAGAGACTCTCTCCCCTCTCATCTGCCAAAAGAACATGCAGCAACTCAGCACTAGCGAAGGCAACCATGCACGATGAGAAAGAATGAAAAAAAAAGTTGAAGTACAGACGTCTCTGTGCCGATCCTCGAGACTCTACTTAGACTTGACTTGTACAAACGTGAGACCTATGAACTTGAGGCTCTGATACCATTTGTCACGATCCAAAAAATGGATGTGATGACACTTGTCTATTCCCACTAAGACAATTCAACCTCAACCCAATGAAAACAAAGAAAAATGGAACAAAAAGATAAACCAAGAACAAGACAAAGGCCAAAAATTTATTCATTCTATTAATACTCAAAAACTTGGTTGTCACGTGTACAAACCACTAATGTAAATACAGAATTTAAACGATAAATACAAGTCTCATATGTCTTTGATTCTCAAATAGAACAAAGCATAAAGTAAGAAACAAGAGGAACTGCCGGATGACAAGCAACTACCTCCCAAAACCCTTGACAAGCCTCGAAATTCAAAGAGAAGAAAAAGATCATGAGTGTTTGAGCTTGGAACCTACACAAGTGTAGAAGCAAGGGGTGAGTACCAAGAACACGGTACCCATCAATCAACTAGCTAGAATCGAATACCTCTTTCCATTCCAACCAAACTTTCTCAAACTACAATCTGCATAGAAATCAGCCTAACCTAACAATTCTATAATAACAGCTCACAAGGTTCAATAATCACAATTCGGTAACCAACACGAATCAAGTAATGTATATCTCAAGTTTCAAGTAGATTATTCACAAGTATCACACACATCAATCACAATTAATAAGTAAGTTACTCATAAGCATTAACATGTATAAATCACATCACTTGCCGGAAATGACCTCGGCTTAATATCAATCACTAGCAGGATATGACCTCGGCTTTGTTATACCCCATTTTAACCGGATCAAAATAGTGTACAATGTTTTGGTGATTCCTAAAGTAATTAACTAAGTCAAGAAGTCACCACCTAATTATTATGGTGAATTAGGGAACCTAAAATTGATTAAAGTCATTGTCTAAATTAACTTCATTTTAAGGTCTTACTAAACATGAGATTCTTGGTAAGGGTCCAATTAATCTAAAGGAAAAAGGTTAACCATTCTTTAAGATCCATTAAAAAATGGTTAATCGGTCGAACTTAAATTAATTAATTAGGCTAAGTGTAAAAGAGTAAAATTCATGTAAAAATGCTAAATCTCAAGTAACATTAAAATCACTACTTGGAAAACACTTCTTGTAAAAATTTGTCTCGTTGAAAACGTACTACAGTAAAATAGTTTTGTAAAAATAAAATTTCTTTGTTGGAAAACAAATGATGCTTTGAATCCATTCAACTTGATAAGGGATAAGAATTTTTATCAAAAACTTTAGCATTAGAGGTAGTAAAAGAAGATCTAGTGAAGTCAATTGATTTTAGACAACTCTTTCATAATAAAAGGGGCTGATTTAAAGAATGAGATAGATTTTAAGTTTTTTTTTAAAATATTACTACGACTCTTTCATGTTAAGGAATTTAAACTCTAATCTACTCGGTAAAACAAGTTACTACTAGCATACTACATAAAATGTCATACACAACAAGTAATAAAATGTAAATAACAAGAAGTAGTTAAGAGTAGATAAAAAAACAAATAAGAGATACAAAAAATAAATTAGCAAAGATAAAGAAAGGGAATATCCGCCACTTTCTCCTAGTCCCTCATTTGTTCCTGTTGGATGAAGTTTCTAGGGGAGCACGAGTCACGAACAAAGATATAGATGCCGTTCAGATCTCGCGGTGATGTCGAGTCTCAAAGTAAGACTCTTTGACTCGGTGTTCATGCAAAATAGATAAACAAGATAAAAATGATTAGAAAAACGGTCTTTGAACATGGGATCTAAATATTAAATAAATCATGAAGTTAATAGAGTTACTTCTTTTCATAGTATTATATAGTAGTAGTTTATGAACTTATACTAATTCACGCTGCCAGAAATAAGTTTTCAAACAAAATAGTTGATCTAAACATAGACATTCTAAACAAAATATCAAAAATTAGTGGTTCCAGTAATATATGGTATTTTAACAACATAGTGTCAACAAAGAAATTAAATTCTTGATTTTAATTATAATTACAAATTAAACAGAGATTAAAAGGGAAGCCATGCTTTTCCACAACACAAGTTATTGAAGCAAAACTTAAGATATCAAGAAAACTAGAGTTAGATTCATACATGTAAATCATCTTGAAATCATAGACAGAGTAATAATTCACAAGCTTCAATATATATATATATTCCTCTTTTCATTTTAAACACAAATTAATGAGAAACTAACATACCTAAGCAAAAACAAACATGATTAACAAAAGGATAAACAAAAGAAAAGTGATCAAGTTTACCGTTTGTGGGGCAGTGAACTGGAAATCGTCCGTTAAGATCTATTCTCTATCTCATATGACCATCAATGGCCGAAAAGAGTAGTGCAGAAGCTGTAGTTGTTGCTAAAAACCGAAGGCCGAGAGATATACAAAGCTAATCTTTTAGAGTAGACAATGAACTTTCAAGACTATAGAAACACTCCAAACTTGTCGGAAATAGACTACCAATGCAAATATTTATAGGTGAAAGTTGAAAGGTAGGGCTTAGAGTTCTTGAGTGGGAAATTGAGATGAAAGTGAATTTTATTCAAAATCAAGTTAAGAGACCCATTTGAATTTACAGAGATATTATTGTACCTAATCACCAAATTGGTGAGATTTTTTTGAAATTTGAAAGGAGTTGCTACATATTTGAAGCATGGATCAAGAAAGTTTTTGTTTGGACGCCTCAACAAAGACAAACTTTAGCTCTAAAAGGAAGGATGAAAGCTGTCCATGACTGCATCATATTGGAGTTTTGCTTAACAGAAGAAAGAGAGGAGACATGGACATCTAGCGCGACACTTGTGAATTTCGAATTAGGGCTGGGAATTGAGTTATGTTTGGATGAAATGTATGAGTCTATTGGGCTGATTGGGCTTTATTGCTGAATATATTAAGTTTGTAAAATGGGCTGGAAAATGGACAGATTTTCATGGCCTCTTTCTTTCTTTAATTCGTTTGAGCTTCTAATTTAATAACTAGTATAATATGCATTATATAAAAAGTTTAGTAAGAAAGAAAGTTGAAATAAGTAACGATAATCTATTTTAAAGAAGACGACAATAAGTAATAGTAGTAATATTGATTAAAAATGTAATTTTGAAAATAGTGAAAATGATAATAAAATATGTTGATCATAAAAATAATAGTAACAATAAACGATAATAGATAATAACGGCAATAGCATAGTAATAAATAAAAAATAGTAGTGAATTGTAAAGTATTCAACTTATTAATTATTTAGAAGCTCAAAGAAATGAATTAGAAGAAAGGAGGGACAAAATTGGGTATCGACAGCTTGCCCCTCTATCACGACCCAAAAACTGAGTGTGATGGCACTTGTCCTATCCCAATAGGACAAGTCAGCCTAAACCCAACAAAGCAGAAAATAAAGCGAAAATAAGCAATTTAAAGAAGAACATTATAAGCGGAAGTCTAACCAAACTTAAGCAAACCCCCAAGACTGCTTGTCACATGTACAAGTCACTAATACAGGATTTCGAAAGGTAAGAACAAGTCTCAAGTCATTGTATCTCAAATAGAACAAAGCTAAATAAATAAGGAACGAGAGAGTTTGCCAGTGTCGATCAGCTACCTCTCAAGTCTCCTCGAAAAGCCTTGGGTAAGAAAGTATAACTTAACTCACGGTCCAGGCTTGGAACCTACACAAGTGTAGAAGCAAGGGTGAGTACCAAACAACACGGTACTCAGCAAGTCAACTAACAAAACAAGGCAAGTCTAATAAAATTCACGAATTCCCTTAGTCCCAACCGAACCTCCATAACTACAACCTGCATAGAAAATCAGCACAACCTAAACTACAAAGTTCATATAATACAAAGGTCAACAACGACTCAACAGCATCACTGAAATAACTCCTATCAGTATCAAGTATATCAATTCCAGAGTCACAAGGCATAAACACAACTCCACAATCAGAGTTCAGAAATATAAGTCATAACTCGCAAGCAATCACAAAGTCAATCACAAGAATCATGTTCAACACACAATAATATACCTGAAAGTTGATGCACATGCATGCATTACAGTTGCCGGCAGAAACCTTGGCATCACACTCTCGCCGGCGAAACCTCGGCATCACAATATCACCGGCAGAAACCTCAGCATCACAATATCAAGAGTAAGATAATGCAATGCAATGCAATGACAAGTAGAGTGATGCATGTTTGTCCTACGATACACATCCGCTGAATATCAGACTGGAACCCATAGGGGCCACACATGGACCATGTATCCACCGGAACCATTTTCCATTGGCATAATCATCAATTGCCGGAACCATTTCCCATCGGCATTGCCGGAACCATTTCTCATCGGCATAATCATCAATCGCCGGAACCATTTCCCATCGGCAAAATCATCAATATGTCTCATCATAGTGTTTCAGAACCAATACACATAAGCATGTTCACACAAATAATAAGAAAATGATAGTGCTCACAGTCACAACGCAATTCATATAAATGCAAATCACGTCACACTATCAACAATATATCAACATCAACAATTACATCATTTATAACAAGATCAATTACCTAGTATCCATTTCATTACTCCTTTCATCACCAGTAGGATCAATCACTAAGAAAGAGATTCAAGTCTAGTCCCATAGTACACAATGAGAAAAATACATATTCATCAAGTTCACAATCACATCGAGACTATCATAGCATTTCCCCAATCACACATCAATATCAAGATCACGGCCTATCACATTTTGGCCTACCACTTTAGCACACATAGCTATTTTACTAACCCCGCCGATCAATTTAGATTGATTCATACAAGAATTCAACCCATACCTCAATCCCATTACTCCCCAACACAATCAAGAAAGGGAAATTCAAAATTCTACAAGATTCACAAAGTTTTCGAAGTTCACTTGCCTTAACCGAAATTGCAATCAATCAAGAACCGGAGCTTTTCCCTTTCGAAAGCAATCCAAAGCAACACAATCTATTCAAATTATGAATTACAATCAAATTTCGAAACCAACAACACCAAGAACACGAAATTCAGGCAAAGGGGTCCAAATAACTCAAAAATCCAATTTCGAAAACGAGGTTTGAATCCAGAAATTTTTACATGAAAATGATCCTCAAAGCATTAGAAATCCATTGGTGAAAATCAATTAAAAAACGGAGTTTAAATCAGACCACAATAACCATTTTATCAAAACTTCGGAGTTCATGCAAAACCCCTAAAATCTCACTTTAAAAACCAAAAATTCAAGTTGAAATCATGATAAAATCAATGGGTAATAAAGATTGAGGTCTAAAATCACTTACCCAATCGATTCCCACAAAAAATCTCCTTTCAAATCACCTTCCCGAGCTCCAAAATGTCAAAAATGGTGAAAATGGAACATTTCCCGAATTTACACTATTTAGGCCAAAAATGACCTCTGCGGACGTGGCCCACTAAGCCCGCGAACGCGGAGACCAACACTGCAGTACTTCGCGAACACGGACAGCACTCCGTGAATGCGGAGACCAACACACGCCATTCTCTGCTAATGCGGAGGCCAACCCACCATAGCTCCGCGAACGCGTTTAACACTCCTCCGCGATCGCGAAAGCTAAAATGCACCAGGTACAGAAACCAGAAATCAGCAATCCAACAAGTCTCCGAAATGACCCTCGGGATTCGTTCGGAGCCTCAAGCACACAAACAAGATATGCTTCCCTACTAAATTCGATGTTCCGAACTCAATGGAACCGTCATCATTCGAATTCGAGGTCTCCTTGACCCGGAACCCGATAAAGCACAACTAAGCTAACTTAGGTTTCAAAAACTCAAATCCAGCTCGGGCCCTCTAAAAATTCAACCAAGGCCAGCCTTAGGCCTAAAATCATTTTCCAAATCCAACAGAGTTTTCGGAATTCAATTCCGAGCATCCGACCACCGAATGTTGACCAAAGTCAATTCTAGGTCAAAATTTCACAAATTTCCAACTCTAGATCTCAAATCCACGATATAGCTGCAAATCTGATTCCGTCAACTCTCCTAGACCAAATTCCACATTCCGGAGCTGATGGAGTTGAAGGAATCTCCATCCGAGACCTAAAACTTCGAATGACCCCAAAAACCACATTTTTACAATTTAATCCTTTAGAATTCAAACTTTTCAAAATTCATAATTTATCAAGGAAATTCACAAAACCAACTTCGGATACTAACCAATCATGACTGGGGGTAACTTCGGGAGGGGTAGAACGGTCATTTTATAAAAGTTACCAAAAAATGACCTTCAGGGTTATTACATTATCCACCACTAAAAACCATATTCGTCCTCAAATATAAAGTAAAAAAAAGTACCCGAAGCCTCGAAAAGCTAAGGATATCTGGCACGCATATCAGACTCGGACTCCCAAGCAGCCTCTCCAACTAAACGGTGACCCCACTGCACCTTCACTGAAGCAATCTTCTTAGTCCTAAGCTTAGGACTTTCCTATCTAGAATAGCTGTAGGCTTTTCATCGTAAGTCAAATCAGGACCCAACTCCACATAATCGAGTACAATCACATGAGACTCATTCGAGATGCATTTTAGAAGCATAGAAACTTGAAACACATGATGCACAGCTGACAAGCTAGGTGGCAAGGCCAATTTATAGGCCACTTCCCCACTCGGTCCAAAATCTCAAAAGGACCAACAAACCTAGGACTAAGCTTGCCCTTCTTTTCGAACCGCATAACACCCTTCATGGGTGACACTCGGAGCCAAACATGATCTCCCTCCATGAATACCAGGTCTCAGAATCTCCGATCGGCATAACTCTTCTGCCGACTCTAAGCAGTCGACAACCTACTCTGAATCAAACGAACCTAATCCATGGCATCTCTAAGCAAGTCAGTGTCTAAGAAATCCATCTCTGCCGAGTCAAACCATCCAATCGGCGATCTACACTGTCTGCCATACAACGCCTCAAAAGGGGCCATATGAATGCTGGAATGATAGCTGTTGTTGTAGGCAAACTCCGCTAGGGGAAAATGTTGTTCCCACCTAGCACCAAAATCAATCACACAAGTACGGAGCATATCCTCAAGCGCTCGGACTGACCATCTGTCTAAGGGTGAAAATGTTGTACTCATATCTAAACGAGTACCCAACCCATGCTGCAAAGCCCTCCAAAAGTATGAAGTGAACAATGAACCTCAATCCGAGACCATAGATATCGGCACCCCATGAAGTCTAACAATCTGACTGATGTAAAGCTGGGCTAACTTCTCCGCTGTATACTTCACCCGAACTGGAATGAACTGAGTGGACTTAGTCAGCCTTTCAATGACCACCCAAATACAATCATAACCACCCACGGTGGTAGGTAAGCCCATGACCAAGTCCATAGTGATCCGCTCCTACTTCCAAGTAGGAATGGGCACCCTCTGAGACACACCTCTGGGCCGCTGGTGCTCACACTTGACCTATTGACAGGTCAAACATCTAGATACAAAGTTTGCAATATCCCTCTTCATATCACACCACACCACCAGTAATGCTGACTCAGATTATGATACATCTTTGCTGTTCCCGGATGGATATAATATCTAGAACAATAGGCCTCCTCTAGAATCAATCTAATAAGCTCGCCCACCTTGGGCACACAAATTCGACCTCTGATCCTCAAAACTCCATCAAAATCAAGTGCAGACTCCTTGGCTTCACTTCTGACATCCCTAGACAAGGGCCTCATATCAACACTGATCGCGATGAGACTCCCCATAATAGAAGCCTTCCTACTCAAAGCATCGGCCACCACATTGGCCTTCCCAGGATGGTACAAAATGGTCATATGATAGTCCTTCAGCAACTCAAGTCATCTGCGCTATCTCAAGTTTAGATCCCTCTGATTGAAAATGTACTGAAGACTACGATGATCAGTGAAAACCTCACAATAAACCCCATACAAGTAGTACCGCCACAACTTAAGTAAAAATACCACCACTGCAAGCTCTAAGTCGTGGGTAGGATAGTTCTTCTCATGTGCCTTCAACTGTCTAGAAACATAGGCTATAACCTTTTCTTTTTGCATCAATTGATAATCTATAGAGTATATTATCGGCTTATGTCTACTACTCTTGCACCAAAGGCTCGAATTGAGAGCCAAAAGGGTGTAACCATGCTCATGGAGGCCAATCATGAGCATAGTTCTATATTCGTTCCTCGTCTTATCAATTGGAATGACATTCTTTCTAACGATGAATGACATTTTGATGCAATCACTCAACCTTTTTCCTCTCACTCAGAGAGATCTCGCATTGAAAGGGTAATTCAATACCCTGATGGTTCTATAGATCTAAAATTCCTTGAGAATTCCTTATCTAGAACTATGTCTAGAAGAGCGTCTTGTTCGTCGGTCCCTTCTAGGATGGCTCCTCATTATTCACCATCCGCGCCTTCTAGGACTGCACCTCACCCACCCTCTTCTTCAAAAACCCCGGAGGATGAAGAAGATGAAGAAAAACTTGTCCACAGAGACAATAGTAAAGGAAAAGTTACTGAGGTAGATTTCTCTGGGAATACTCCAAAAGTTTACTATCAAGAAATTCCTACTAGTCCTACAGCTAGTGACATGGAACCCCCTTCAAATAAAAAGGACTCAGTACCTGATTTCTTACAGATGATTAAATCTGGAAAAGATTTTATTCCAAATCCTCAGATTTTGCAAAAATCTTGGACTCATCCTAAAAATCAAATGAACAGAAATTGGTATACTGTTACTTATTCTCTTCATGAAAGAGAGAATTTTGCAAGTTCTTGGATGAATGATATGAAAAGAATTGGTTGTGAAATAGACTTCTTTAAGTGGTTTGAAATGACTGGAAAAATCGATGATCAAAAGGAAACCCTCAAAGTCATTGTCCATAAATGGTACACTACTTCCAACAAAGTAGTTGAAGATGTTACTCCTCCTCTGGAAGGAATTAATATCCCTATTGCAGGTGTTATTATAAAAGCCTCCCCTTTTAAAACCACTAACACTGAAAAATCCACTGCTCTTTTATCTTCCAAAGACCTTGATAGGCTTATAGAACAAAATAACTACACAAACCAAATTCTTCATGTCATATCCAGACAAATAGAAGATTCCAAAACTAAGGCTTCCTTTTCAGGAAAGCCTACACCCTTATCCTCTAATACTATCAGTCAGAAAATTGATCCAAATCCTATTTTCAAGATAAATGAATTTTCCAGAGAAAATTATCCTAAACTCAAAAATACCTTTGATATTTCAGACAATATTCTGGATAAGATCAATGAGAAACTTGCCAACTTTTCAATATCTGATAAGAGTGGTAAGAAAGTTGCTACCATTAGTGACAAAGAAAATCTTGTCCAAAAACTTTCCAATGATAGATACCATAACCGGAAAAACTATCATAAAAGACCTTCTTTCCCAGATCTTCAATATGAAGAAAATGCTTTTCTCTCTACCTCCTCTCATGAAGGAAGCAGTATTACTGAATGGAATATTGATGGTCTAGCAGAACATCAGATTTATAATAAACTCCATGAGATGGGGATAGCTATCACAGCTTACAAAATAAGAAATTCTTCTGACAGAGAAGCTGCTTCTATGATCGTTGCAGGATTCACTGGAATGATAAAACATTGGTGGGACAATTATGTTTCAGAAGAAACTAAGAGAGTCATTTATGATACTCAGGCTACTGAGATTGTTATTAAAATGGAAGGAACTAACGAAGTTCCTACTGAAGTTTTTAAAGAAGATGCTTGTGCTACTCTTTTATACCATATAGCAAAGCATTTTATAGGAGAACCTAAGTTGTTCCAAGACAGGAGTCTCCAAATCCTCAACAATATCAGTTGTCCCTCTTTGGACGATTTTACCTGATATAAATATAATTTTATGCAAAAGGTAATGATCAGACCAGATTGTAATCTAGACTTTTGGAAAGAAAGATTTGTTAGTGGACTTCCCCCTCTTTTTGCCGATAAGGTAAGAACCAAAATCCAAGATAGGAATGATGGAAAAATTCCCTATGACCAAATGACTTATGGAGATCTTATTAGTGTTATAAACACTGTTGGATTAGAACTTTGTACAGATATTAAGTTGAAACATCAACTTAAAAAGGAAAAGTCTTCGTCAAGAAGAGAATTAGGAAGTTTCTGTCAAGACTTCGGTTTTGTTTCTTTAACACCTCCTTCAAGAAAAATCAGAAAGGAGAACAAAGAAAATAAGAAAACTCATCGTAGTAAGTCTAGAAGAACTACTGAAAAGGATTACAAAAAGTCTTCCAAAAAGAGGAAAAAGCATAAAGGATTTAAGAAATCCAAAGAGGATATATGTTGGACTTGTGGAAAATCTGGCCATAGAGCTAATGAATGCAGGTCTGGTAAACAGAAGAAGATCAACAGTCTGGAAATAGACGAAGCAACCAAAGAAAAACTTTTTTCTATTCTTGAAGAACCTTTATCCGATTCTTCAAATGATTCTGCTGAATATAGCGATGAAGAAAAATATCAACGTCGATTATGATTCAGATTCTAGCCAATCAGGAAAAAACTGTAACTGCACAGAGGCTTTCTGTGTTTGTGAAGATATTCCTCAAATCAGAGTCCTTAGCAATGACTCTAAAGAAGCTCTCTTCGACATTATTGAACATATTGTTAATGAAGAAGCTAGGAAAAAATATCTTATAGAACTCAAGAATCTTATTCTCAACCAAAAGGAAAAACCCAAAACTCGTACTATGGTTGAACCTTTCAGCATGAAACAAATCATGAATAGGTTCGAAAGAAATGCCGAACCTACCATTTCTGATCTTCATCATGAAGTCAAAACTCTCAAAGAGGAAATCAAAGACATTAAATTCAGACTTGGGAAAGTCAAAACTGATGTCATTACTGATAAAATCCTCAAAGAGATTGCCAAACAAAATCCCGATGAAAAAACTGAAGAAATCCCTGAAAAGGAGAAGTAGGTCTCGTCCAGCCCTTAATTGCCTCAATCTTAGCCGGATCAACCCTCATACCCTCCTTGGATACCACATGTCCCAAGAATGCCACAAAATCAAGCCAAAACTCACACTTGAAGAACTTGGCATACAACTTCTGCTCTATCAATCTCTGAAGCACCAACCTCAAGTGATGGACATGATCCTCCTCGGTCTTGGAATATATCAAAATGTCATCAATGAATATGATCACAAAGGAATCCAAGTACGGACGGAATACTCCGTTCATCAACTCCATAAATGTCGCAGGAGCGTTAGTCAGCCCAAAAGACATCACAAGAACTCATAGTGGCCATAACGAGCCTGGAAAGTTATCTTAGGAATATCAGAGGCCTAATCTTTAACTGATGATAATTGGACCTCAAGTCAGTCTTAGAAAACAATGCCGCACCCTGAAGGTTGTCAAACAAACCATCAATGCGAGGAAGAGGATACTTGTTCTTAACATTTACCTTGTTCAACTGCCTATAATCATTACACATCCTCATATAGCCATCTTTCTTCTTAACAAAAAGAATCGGTGCTCCCCGAGGTGACACACTAGGGCGAATAAATCCTTTGTTCAACAAGTCTTGCAACTGGTCCTTCAACTCCTTCAACTCAGTCGGAGCCATATGATACGGGACAATAGAGATGGGCTTAGTGCTCGGCTCCAAGTCAACAGCAAAATCAATGTCCCGATCCGGAGAAACACCAGGAAGATCAGTAGGAAATACATCGGCAAACTCCTGAACCACGGGAATGGACTCCATGGAAAGCGACTCAACACTAGTATCTCGAATAAAATCCAAATAGGACAAACACCCTCTATCAATCAACATCTGGGCTCGAATGTAGGAGATAACCTTACTAGGGTAAGAACCACTAGTATCCTTCCACTCTACCTTCGAAACACCTGGCATCGCTAAGGTGACAGTCTTAGTATGATAATCAAGGATCGTATGATAGGGAGAAAGTCAATCCATACCCAATATCACATCAAAATCTACCATTCCCAGAATAATCATGTCTACCCAAGTGTTGTACCCAGCCAAAGCAACATGACATGATCGATACACTCGATCCACCACTAAGGGCTCACCCACGGGTGTAGAAATATGCATAGGAAGAGGCATACTATCACATACCAAATCAAATCCAGATGCAAAGTAGGTAGACACATAGGAGAAAGTCAACCCTCTCACAAATTTACGAACCCTCTCCGCCTCATCTGGAATCAAAGACATGGCATGACGAGATAGATGACAAAAACGTGTCTCATACTCGGCAACTGACATGCCACCCTGAGTCAAACTCTCAAACCTCAACTTGTCCTCCTCGTGCACACTCCAAGGAATGAAGCGATCCGAAAAAGCACTGGAGAAGCATCCCACTCAACCGGAGGAGATCCAACTGGCCTAGACCTCACATAAGTCCTCCACCACTCCCTGGCTAGCCCACAGAGCTGGAGAGCAACAAGGCGAACACCCCTCACATCCACCATCCTCACATCCTCAAGCATCTTATGGCACAAGGTCAGAAACTCATGAGCATCCTCGCTTTTACCACCCTGAAACTGGGGTGGTTTTATCCTCTGGAACCTCTCTTAACACTACTGGTCCTCAATTGTCAGAACTACATCTGGAGCAACCTATGCACCGACAGATGGCACGGGAACCAATGGTGGCTGACCCACCTGATCTTGAACAACCGGAACCTGATGTTGCTATGGGGTCTTTGCCCCTGCTCTAGTTTGAGAACCCCGTGATGTGCCTGTAGCACTCTAAGTAAAACCCTCCGGAACACCCAGCATCCTCAATAGGGTCTCCTGAATCAACTGTGCCGTGAAACCTGGAGGAACCTGTTCCTCACCAACCGCAACCTGAGGCTCTGGGAAGCCTCTCTACCACGGCCTCTAGGAGGTGCCACTCATCGAGCAGGACCTCTACTACATGCCACTCCATGAGCACGACCTCTAGCTCGGGCCCTACCCCTACCTCTGACTATAGCCTCAACAACTGCCTCGGGGACTGCCTCACATCCATCGTCCGAAATAGAAACTCTGGTTCTCGACATCCGCCAAAACAACATGCGACACTAAGCACTAGAGATAGAATCGAAGCACGATAAGAAGGAATGAAATGAAGGAAGTTTCCTAGTAGTCTTCGTAGCCTTTTAAAGATAAGTACAGACGTCTTCGTACCGATCTTTGAGACTCTACTTAGACTTGGCTTATACACGTGAGACCTATGAACCTGGGGCTTTGATACCATTTGTCATGACCCAAATACCGGGTGTGATGACACTTGTCCTATCCCACCAGGACAAGTCAGCCTAAACCCAACAAAGCAGAAATAAGCAATTTAAAGAAGAACATTATAAGTGGAAGTTTAACCAAACTTAAGCAATCCCCCAAGACTGCTTGTCATATGTACAAGTCACTAATACAGGATTTTGAAAGGTAAGAACAAGTCTCAAGTCTTTGTATCTCAAATAGAACAAAGCTAAATAAAAAAGGAACGAGAGAGTTCACCAGCATCGAACAACTACCTCTCAAGTCTCCTAAAAAAGCCTCGGGTAAGAAAGGGTAACTGAAATCACGGTCCGGGCTCGAAACCTACACAAGTGTAGAAGCAAGGGTGAGTACCAAACAACACGGTACTCAGTAAGTCAACTAACAAAACAAGGCAAGTATAATAAAATTCACGAACTGCCTTGCTCCCAACCGAACCTCCATAACTACAACCTGCACAGAAAATCAGCTCAACCTAAACTACAAAGTTCATATAATACAAAGGTCAACAATGACTCAACAGCATCACTGAAATAACTCCTATCAGTATCAAGTATATCAATTCCAGAGTCACAAGGCATAAACACAACTCCACAATCAGAGTTCAGAAATATAAGTCATAACTCGCAAGCAATCACAAAGTCAATCACAAGAATCATGTTCAACACACAATAATATACCTGAAAGTTGATGCACATGCAATGCTCATGCATGCATTACAGTTGCCGGCAGAAACCTTGGCATCACACTCTCGCCGGCGAAACCTCGGCATCACAATATCACCGGCAGAAACCTCGGCATCACAATATCAAGAGTAAGATAATGCAATGCAATGCAATGACAAGTAGAGTGATGTATGTTTGTCCTACGATACACATCCGCTGAATATCAGACTGGAACCCATAGGGGCCACACATGGACCATGTATCCGCCGAAACTATTTCCCATCGACATAATCATTAATCGCCAGAACCATTTCCCATAGGCATAATCATCAATCGCCGGAACCATTTCCCATCGGCAAAATCATCAAAGTGTCTCATCATAGTGTTTCAGAACGAATGCACATAAACATGGTTACACAAATAATGAGAAAATGATTGTACTCACAGTCACATCGCAATTCATATAAATGCAAATCATGTCACACTATCAACAATATATCAACATCAACAAATACATCATTTATAACAAGATCAATTGCCTAGTCTCCATTTCACTACTCCTTTCATTACAAGTAGGATCAATCACTAAGCAAGAGTTTCAAGTCTAGTCCCATAGTCCACAATGAGCAAAATACATTTTCATCAAGTTCACAATCATATCGAGACTACCATAGAATCTTCCCAATCACACATCAATATCAAGATCACAGCCTATCACATTTTGGCCTACCACTTTAGCTCACATAGCCATTTTATTAACCCCGCCAATCAATTTAGATTGATTCATACAAGAATTCAATGCATACCTCAATCTCATTACTCCCCAACACAATCAAGAAAGGGAAATCCGGAATTCTACAAGATTCACAAAGTTTTAGAAGTTCACTTGCATTAAGCGAAATCACAATCAATCAACAACTGGAGCTTTTCCCTTCCGAAAGCAATCCAAAGCAACACAATCTATTCAAATTATGAATTACAATTAAATTTCGAAACCAACAACACCAAGAACACGAAATTCGGGCAAAGGGGTCCAAAAGGTTCAAAATTCTGATTTGGAAAACAAGGTTTGAATCCAATTTTTTTTACATGAAAATGATCCTCAAAGCATTAGAAATCCATTGGTGAAAACCAATTAAAAAACGAAGCTCAAATCAGACCACAATTACCATTTTATCAAAACTTCGGAGTTCATGCAAAACCCCCCAAAATCTCACTTTAAAAACACAAATTTCAAGTTGAAATCATGATAAAATCAATGGGTAATAAAGATAGAGGTCTAAAATCACTTACCCAATCGATTCTCACGAAAAAATTCTCCTTTCAAATCGCCTTCCCGAGCTCCAAAATGTCAAAAATGGCGAAAATGAGACATTTTATGAAATTACACTGTTCAGGCCAAAAATGACCTCCGCGGACGAAGCCCACTAAGCCCGCGAACGCGGAGACCAACACTGCAGTACTCTGCAAACACGGAGACCAACACGCGCCATTCTCCGCTAACGCGCCAACACTCCACTAACGCGGAGGCCAACCCACCATAGCTCGGCGAACACGCTCAACACTCCTCCGCGAAGACGGAGGCTGAAATGCACTAGGTACAGAAACCAGAAATCAGCAATCCAACAAGTCTCCGAAAGGACTCTTGGGATTCGTTCGGAACCCAAAGCACACAAACCAAATATGCTTCCCTACTAAATTCGACGTTCCGGACTCAATGGAACCGTCGGAATTCGAATTCGAGGCTCCTTGACGCGGAACCTGACAAAGCACAACTAATCTAACTTAAGCTTCAAAAACTCAAATCCAGCTCGGGACCTCTAAAAATTCAACCAAGGCCACTCCTATGCCTAAAATTATCCCCCGAATCCAACAGAGTTTTTGAAATACAATTCCATGCATCCGACCACCGAATGTTGACCAATGTCAACTCTATGGTCAAGATTTCATAAATTTCCAACTCAAGCCTCAAATCCGCGATATAGCTCCAAATATGATTCCGTCAACTCTCCTAGATCAAATTCCACATTCTGGAGCTGATGAAATTGACGGAATCCCCATCCAAGATCCGAAACTCTGAATGATCCCAAAAACTACATTTTTACAACTTAAGCTTTTAGAATTCAAACTTTCCAAAAATCATAATTTATCAAGGAAATTCACAAAACCAACTTCAGATACTAATCAATCATGACTCGGGGCAACTCTCGGGAGGGGTAGAATGGTCATTTTATAAAAAATACCAAAAATGACCTTCAGGGTCATTACACCCTCTTTGACCGAAGACGATTAAAGAGTTTTCGGACAAAGAAGTTGACTTAGTAGCCAATTTTGTCCTGACCAACAAATATAGTCATGGGAAGGGTTGAGAAGATTGATACTAACGAATTTTTAGTCTCGAGGGGGAATGAAATGAGTTAATTGAGTTAAGATGTAGAGGTGGTTATGGAAGAAAAGTTTGTATGACCAACATATCACGTGTTCATGGACGTAGGTAGAGATGAATTTGAGAGTAGATCCTTGACCTTTGCTAGCGAGTTTGATATTCCTCTTCAGCAAATTTACCAAGTTCACTGCTAATAGAGAGTTCCACGTTGTGATGTGTCTTTTGTAGCTCTAGATTGTTTTTCCTGAAACTAAAGTTAGAGGTAAAACAACATAAAAATGAACAAAATGATAATATATATGTGAAAATGAGAATGAAGCCGTGTGACTTATGAGATGACAAAGGCGTGTTATCAAATGTTGTCTCTGGTTGTCTTTAGAGACTTGTTAAATAAAGATGCATCTGATTGTCTACAGAGATGTGACGTTGAGAGGTGGAGTCGTTTGGCTTATGATGATGAGGTCGTATGGCCAATTGTTGTCTCTGGTTGTCCTCGGAGACATAATGACAAATGGCGTCTCTGGTTGTTTTTAGAGACTTGATGATAAATGATGACTGTAAAGTTTAAGGTAAAGTCATTAAAGTAGGTAAAGTATATTAAAGTAATTGGTAAAGTAGTGAATAAAGTAAGAATGTAGTCGTCTGGCTTGTGCAGATGATGTGATAATGTCTCCGATTGTCTTCGGAGACTTAAATGATAAATGAGACCACCGGTTGTCTTCGGGGACTAGAATGATAAATGAGACCTCCGATTGTCTTCGAGGTCTTATGTCTGTAAAAAAGATAAAGTTGTTAATGACATCATAAAGTATGAGTTTAATATGTGTGTGTCCTATTTTAGGGTGGATGAACCCAAATATGTGTGTGTCCAATTTTAGGGTGGATGAACCCAAATATGTGTATATCCTATTTTAGGGTGGACGAACCCGTGTCCTATTTTAGGGTGGACTAACCCAATATGTCTTATTTTAGGGTGGACGATCCCATGTCCTATTTTAGGGTGGACTAACCCAATATATCACATTTTAGGGTGGATGAACCCATGTCCTATTTTAGGGTGGATGAACCCAATATCCTCCGATTATTTTCGGGGACTAGTTGTAATGACACCTTCGGTTGTCTTCGGGGCGTGATGAAGTGCTGCCTCCAGTTGTATTCGGGGATAATGTTGATTTGTTGTAAGTTCTTTTAAAATTATTGGATAAAATTAGTAATTAAGTCATAGTAAAGTAAAATAAAATAAAGATAAGTAAGAAATAAAGCCGTGTGGCTGATGACTCTGGGGCTAAGCGATGTCTTCAGCTGTCTTTGGAAACTTGTTGGTTCTATTGATGAGGTGGATGATTGTAATCAGCTGTATGTTGCCTCTAACGAACTTGATTTTTACTCAATAAATTTCAAAGTAACGTCACCTGTAAATTTTGAGAATAGATGTTAATAAGGATATGAACTCATGATGGAATAAAAGAAATAAAGTGAAAAGTGGGGTTATTTGTCTTATTAAGGCGAGGCCCTGGAGGCAAATGACGCCTTTTATGTATTTCAGTATTGATATCTTGTATCCTTGTCATTCCTACACTCAAAGAAAAAATCTTAGTTGGGAGGGGGTGTTGATTCACATTGACTCGAAGATTGACTTTGTTGGCCCTCCGTTCATCCTATTTGTTAAGACCTTGTGATCTCCGTTTGAGACTTGCTAGATGAACAATAAAAGAGTATTTTTTATAGAATAAAAATAAAATTTATCATTTAAAAAAGATATATGTTAATATGTAAGTATATGTTTATAAGCTGTAAAAACAATAATTTCTACCTGTTGACATCCTTTAATAAGGGCGCCAATGTCGTGGTGACTCAAAAAATAATCAATTTTGAAAAGAATTTAAAAGAATAAAATAATTTTTAAAGGGATTTAAAGGGTTTAAAAGAGAGTCGCCACCTAATTTTAGGAAAACTAGGAAACCAATCAATTAATTAAATAAAAATATCTACGAAACCAATAGATTCTAGGTAAGGGTTCAAGTTATTCTGAAAGGAAGATATTAGGCATCTTTCGAAATCCACAACTGTGGGTCCTGACTGAATTCATTTTTTTTCAAATTGAGGAGATAAAATATAATGTACAAGTATAATAAACATACAATATATACACAAATAATAAAGTAAAGAAATAATATAAGAAACAGCCTAAGGTTTGCCTAACGTTAATATAAACAAAATAATGAATAAAAAATATAATTTGAACTTCATTCGAATAGCTTCAACGGGAAGCAACTCCGGGTACCTGTAAAGATACTTAGTAAAAGTGTAAGTAACAAATAAATATGAATAAATCAAATAATAACTTAAAAATAACAATCCGTCTTATGAAGATGGGAGGCCTTGGGAATCGACGGTAATTTCTTCATCGGCCCATTTTAATATAGCAACACAAAATCACATGAGAACTAAAAAAATATAAAATAAGCTAAGTTTTCTTAACTGAGTAGTAGTTAGACCTGTGTTTATTCATATAATACCTTGTAAATTTTGACTAATTTACTAGAGAAGCTCCAACTTGGCTGTGTATGATGGCCAGAGTGACGGTCCATCACACTTGGGCATCACACATGAACATTAGGGTAATTTTTTTGCATGTTTTGACGGCCTGCCACCGAAGCGATGATTTGTCACTCAGATGATGGTAGACTGTGAATTCTTGCCAATTTTGGATTTGAGGAGGGTATTTTTGTCCTAAAACCTTTAGGAAAGTTATCGAATTGACCTTAAAACATACTAGAAGGATTAGCTAAACAGTTTTCATTACTTAAATCCTCTCATTTTCTTCCCAAAAACATCAAGCACTACCAATCTAGGGTTCATCTTTCAAGGATCTTCATCAAGTTTCATCACCAAGGTATGTAAGACTATCTCCACTTGTGGGAACATTTGTTCTTCCCCACGAACTACATTTCATATTTTCAAAGTATCCTATTTAAATAAGTTAGAGTTAGAACGAAATCCTATGTTCTTGAATAATTTCTTAATTCTTTATGAAATCCCAAGAAACCTCCATAAACGCATTCTATTTCCATGACAATCCTTTACCCCATGAACATTTACAAGATTTCCTCCATGAAATTATGAATGACTATGAAAGTAACGATTTCTATCTTGAAAACTAAATCTAATGATTTCTTAATGACTTCTTAATTATTTCTTGATATTTTCTTGATGAATTCTTGAAAATTTTTATTTTCTGAACCCTAGAATTATGAACTATGATTTTCTCTGAATATAAATCTTATAATGTTATCATATGTATCTATGACTACAATATTATGATATGACATATGTCTCTCAAGAATGCAAAGCTATGATACATAAACTGTCCTCATGACGTGATGATATGAGTGAAGTTTATGAATTATGGTCCTTTGAATATTATGAATGTGAGAATTCGGGGTAATCCATGAACACATGAGCTAAAGAGAGCTAAATAATTGATTTATAAGGCATACGTCTAATGGCAAACGCTTGAAGCTACGTTCGCCGACGTAGGTTAAAGATCATACCGTTGGTTCGGACAACTTCTTATTTTATGCCCCTGGTAAGGGCTGTTATGGATCCACATGATATGTACACGTATATATGTCTCATACCAGGTAAGGTATGATATGACTTAGCTGGTTGGGTCAAGTTCAGACTCTATGCGCTCACATGGTGATTTATGTTGGTTACACTATTAGACTTCCATAATGAACTAAAATATGATGAAAGAGATATCTTTAAGGCAGTATGAACTACTTCATCTCTTAACCTTCGTATGTTAATTATGACTATGTTAACTACTTCTATTGATCTTGATATGTACGTTTATATTTCATTATGCCATTTTATATATAATACCATTCCATATGTACTTTCATCCCTTTTGTTGGGGGCGCTACATCTTTTTACGGATGCAGACTTAAGTATACAAGCGTGTGATCAAGCCGCTTTCTAGGTTGCATATCTTCTACTATTAGTGAGCCCCTCTCTTTTTTTTTTGAGGCTTAGTCTATATATTTTCAGCACTTTATGCTTATGTGTTTAAGGTATACTGGGGGCCTTGTCCCAGTAGACATTTCTCAGTTATGTTTAGGGGATTCATATATAGGCAGTTGGTTATATTTCAGTTTGGACCTTCGTGTTCCTTATTAACAATTTCAATTCCACGACTTATATTTATATAAAGTGTTACTTTTACAAAACTTGTCTCTTCTACTGACTTTAAATTATACTTCTGCTTATGTTTAGACGTATGCCTATGTCTAATGTCATGTTATCGGTACGCTCGAGCCAGCAATGACATCGAATGATAGCCACATCCATGGTGTAGGCTTAGGGCATAACAATATCCAACGCTCAAGACATCATCTTCTTGCATGAAAGGGTTTTGGACTTGTGTTGGAGGTCTTGTGGAAGATTTAGTTGAGCCAAAGTTCTTTCGATCACATTAGCAATATCGTTTGCTTCTTCTAGCATGCAGAAAAAGGATACAACTCTTTTTGGAGAAAACAAATAAAAAACATGAGTTGGCTTGGATGGTACTTGGAGCACTTTTTGTCCTAACATTTCAATTTTGCTCCTTTTGATATGGCTAATAATCTTCACAGAGACTTCCAATTCACTTTTAGAGTCAGCAACCACATTAATATTGAATTTGGGATTGATCTTCATTTGAGTCATTTTGACGTTCTTCAAGTTTTAAAAAAAGAGTTGCGAGGTAGAGATTGTCCTACTGGACGTGTCAATTTGTTTGCAATAAATTTTCTCAAGTAAGAAAAAAAAAACTACAATCACAAAATAAATATGAAAAAACATAACTTTATTAATAAAAGTCAAGTATAATTTTGGTCCTCTCTTAATTCTTCTCTCTTAAATATTCTCCACAATTCGAGGGATGTTAATAGCATATTTCTCAAATGGGATGATTTGGATTGCTAAGAACATTGGACAACGGCTTTGAGAAAGACAATATATGGTCCCTTGATCCCTTTATGAATATCTAGAAATTTATAAAATTTTGAGATGACTCTTCTAAAAAATATATTATTTTTTATATATGCGTGAGCTAAGGTTTAAGATAGAATAATCTCCAAGAACTCTAAGGGGTCGTTTGGTAGAGTGTATTGGAGAAAATAATGCATGCATTAACTTTGTGTATTACTAGTACCTTGTTTGGTACACTTTTTAAGCCTATTTATAACAAATGCTTGTATCAGTAATACACACTATTGTGTATTGAGGAGTGCATTACTAATACCATGAATTTGTATACATTAGTAATGCAGTGGATTCTAATGCATGCATTAGCATGGTTTAAGATACAATTGTCTCTCAAAAACTTTTCCACATCCTTTCCACTATATTTGTGGAGGGTATTTTTATAAATAAATATATATTTTAAAATTTGTGCAATACATGATATTTTTAGTATATCAAATCAAACACTGCATAAGAAAAATCTCAGCATAACTAATGCAAACATAACTAATACAAGCAGGGGCGGCGCCACAGCCAAGCAAGGGTGGTCAGGTGAACACCCTTCGTCGGAAAATTAGATAGTATATATCGGTAAAATATTCACAATTGTTTCAATATATCATTAATAGATGAACACTCTTAGATACATTAGTAGTTGACAGCCCAACGGTAGGTATGCACATTTTGGTCCTTGAGGTCAGGGGTTTGATTCCCATTGCTTAAATTTTTTAACACAATCTTTTGTGTCTTTCTTTTTCATTTTTAGAAAAAAGGGAAATAAACAGGGTATTTTTTAAAAGGGAAAGTCCAGCCCCCGGGTATCTTTTGTGTCTAGCCTTAAAACTTTTGATTACACTTCGAACAATATATTTATTAACTTAATAATTAAGATTCACACCTCTTTACCCAAGTTATTCAAATGCTTCAAATTCATTAAATGCTTTGATAACATTTATGAAGTGTTTCTTTATAGAGTACTTCTAGTTCATACTCCCCCCATCCCCTTTTAGTTGTCATGTAGTGCTTTTCGAAAGTCAATTTGACTAATTTTCAAAGTTAAATTAGATCACATTAATTCGATATTTTAAACTAAAAGTTTTGATATTCAAAAACTATACGAAAGTACTATAAATTGTAGTTTTTTTATATCAATATGATGAAAAAATGCATCGTAAAATGTTAGTCAAAGTTCTTATCGTTTGACTCTAAAAAAAGAAATCATGACAACTAAAAGGGAATGGAGGGAGTATTAAATAAACTGTTAGGATATTGACACACTCCTTAAAAATTACATTTAAGAACAAAAATTAAAAGTTACTTTTCACTATTATCCTTTTAATTATTCCTAAACTATTTTTCTAGAAAATGTAAAATAATTAAAGGAAGGATAAATATGAAGAAAAAAAACCCTTAACAATTCACTTAATATGAACTAAAGAAAGTGTAATTCAACTAATAACTAAAATTATTTTTGTTGACTTTTCTCTATTAATTTAGATTATACCATTGATAGTTGGTTGATAATTTTACATTTTCATATGATTTAGATAAACGACATATAACTTAATTATAAATCTAGCTGCATCCACTCAATAGTAAAAAGATGATTTGTGCACCAAATCCGCTGAATTTTTTTTTATTCACTCCTTTAAAGTTTGAACATCCTTGACGAAATTTCTAGCTCCGCCATTGAGCACTAGTAATACACTATATTTTATATTTTTCTTATACACTCTACTAATCGATCTCTAACTAAAATTGAACTCATCTTATATAGTCTTACGAAATTTTGATGTCTGCCACTCTCTCAAATGACCCCTAAGTGAGTGTTGGTTGTGGTGTATTTAAAATTAGAAGCCCATAAATAAATTCTATAAGTAGTCCTACATCAAAGAAGTCGTGTTACATTGATATTTCTCTTCTTTTTTTTTTCTATAAATATATAGATTCATTATCCTCCTCACATTTTTTGGAAGAACTCCAAACTATCATATGCCTCACATGGTTGAGTTGGACAAAGGCTTGGGGGAATGAATCCACGTGTTTCACACAGGCAAGTAGGCCCCATCTACAAACTATCAAAATTCAAACTAGAGGAGTATGATTAAAAAAGAAAAAAAAAATCTTAATTAGATATGTATGTTATTAAATTAATTTTAGAAATATGAATTGAAAACACCCCTAAATTTGGCGTCTTCAATTATTGACAGCCTCAAAAACACCATCTACTTGATTGAGTGAATTTAAAAACACCCCTCTTATGCCACATGGCGTCTACCTATGCGTATATGTGGAATTTTCTACTAATGTGACGTGTACACACATACAAATATATATATATAATTTTTTTTTCAAATAATTAATGTTAGAATTTAGTAATGAAGAAATTTTTTTCTTACCTCACCCCATCCCCTACCCTGGTACCACAACTCCACCACCCACTCCATCCCCATTTTAAAAATATTTTTTCTATTATATATATCTATGTGTACACCACATCAGTAGAAACTTCCACATATATGCACATGTGACATAAGAGGGATATTTTTAAATTCACTTAATCAAGTACATAAATGTTTTTAAGACTGTCAATAGGAATTTTTTTTAAAAAAATAATTTTTTTCTTACCTCAGCCCATCGCCTACCCAGGTACCACAACTCCACCACCCACTCCATCCCCGTTTTTAAAATATTTTTTCTATTATATATATCTATGTGTACGCTACATCAGTAGAAACTTCCACATATATACATGTGACATAAGAGGGATATTTTTAAATTCACTTAATCAAGTAGAGGGATGTTTTTAAGGCTGTCAATAATTGGGGGACTAAAGTAATAATTCACGTCAAGTTTAGAGGTGTTTCCAATACTTATCTCTTAATTTTATTATCAATATTTTAGAAATCTAAAATTTGATTTCTATCCCTTTATATAGTTATTTAATATTAAAAATTATATTTTATTGTAATATTTTTTTTAATTTGACAAAATAAACAAATAAATAAAACAAAACATTTAGTTTATATAGGATCAATTAATATGAGACAGTAGAAGTAATTCGTTGACTGTTGAATATGAGTTACTGGAACCGACCATGTTGTAAGTGAAGTGCATAGTAATAGATTAATAATAGATTATCTCAATAAGAAAAATTGTAAATAAAGTAGTTTTATATTTTTTCAATTACACCTTTATATTTCACTTTTTTGTATTTTCTTTGTCTCATTTTATGTAATATCTTTTTTAGTTCGTTCTAGAAAAATGTCACTTTATTATAATTAGAAAAATGTTATCTTTAAAATCTCTGTTTATTCTTAATGAAATGATTTATAACCACATAAATATTTAAGAATTGTTTTAGATTACAAATTTTAAAGTTTTTCTTTTTTTAATCATCATATCAAATCAAATAATACCACATAAATGAAATGAAGGGAGTAATATTTAATTTTCAAGAAAATTTATTTAATAGAGATGATTTAGTAAATTATATATTATGATTATTAATTTTTAAAGAACATGATTTTTGTTATACTAACACTTATTTTGAGACGAGAGAGTAAGGACATAGCTAGAAGAAAAAATCATTCTTTACTTGAGGTTGCAAGAATGTTGGCACTCTTTTCCTCCATCCAAATCTCCTTGAAAGCTGCTCTTCACTTTCTTGTTCCAACATGGCAAGACTCAATACAGGTAAATCCTTTTGTTTATTCATCAGTTAACATGAATCCAAGGTAAAGTTTGAACCTTTTTACCCCCAACTCATTTCTTTATTTTATTAATTAGTCTACACTGATGTGTGTAGCTTGTATGACTATAGTAGTTGACTGGTTGCCTTATTGAACACTCTAGAATAACATATTATAATATTGATTACATTGTTTAAGTTTGTGTTTAGGGTGATTTTTATTCTTTCTCAATTGGGAATCAAATCATATTGGAACAAGTGCTAGATTTTTTCATTTCCCCCTTTTTCTGTTTTGGTTTATGGGGTTGAGGTTTTCAAATTAGGACAAGTGCTGTGCTGATAGTAATGGGGCATCTATATTCAGATTCTTGCTCTGAGGCTCATATTGGACTCCTTGTTTTGTCAAGTTCTTATCTTTTGAGGATTCTTGCTTAAAATCTTAAATTTTTATCTTCAAGATTTGGGATTTAAGCTTCATTTTTATGGTGCATTTGTTTACAGGAGCTTGTTTTTTGGAGAAACAGTGAGGTGAGGTAATCCTCAGTCATTTGTTGATAGACGCGGAGTTAGGATTTTGAGTTTATGAGTTCAGATTCTACAAAAAGCAAATAAGTGGTTCTTGATATGTGGATCTTTTAACACAAATACAAAATTTGGTCAAAAGCTACGTGGAGGGCTAGCTCTGGCCTTGCTTGCTGGAAGGTAGCGATGGAGGCTCGAGTGAAGAGGAGAGCGTTTCTCTTATTGGTTTCATGTATATGGGTGCCTATGGTGGTTCTTGGTGGGACTGAGAATGTCACTGTCTCTTCCTTGTCTAGGCCAAAAGTGGTGAAGTTTGGAGCTTTATTCACAGTAAATTCAGTGATCGGAAGTGCTGTAATGCCAGCCATTTTAGCTGCAGTTGATGATGTTAATGCTGATTCTAAAGTACTTAGTGGGACCAAATTGAACGTTGTAACGGAGGATACAAATTGCAGTGGATATATTGGCACTATTGATGGTAAAGGTTTTTTTTTCCACCATAATTTTCTTGTCTGTGTTAAAGCTACTTATTTCTCAGCAGTATTGGTGTCTATATGTTATCTATAGTCAATTTCTTTAACTTCAGTATTATCAACAAATGCGCTGTTCCCCGTTTTATGTATAAATTTTAGACTAAGATGTGCTCACTCGATCCAATTTCCTTGCTTGATCAATTTGATCATATATAAGGGGGTGAGGGTATTTCTTTTCTTCTGCTTCCTTAATTTTAAAACATTGTGGGCGTGATGGCACCAGGGAGAAGGGTGCAATGGAATGTTTCGAGAGTTTTTTGAAAAGTGTAAACTATCACGAATGGATTTAGACTAGAAATGGACCATAAAGCAATACGTACTTCCTCTATTAGGAAATGCAGAAGCTGAGTTTAGTTCATGCCTTCATGGCCTGTTTCAGGATTTTGGAATAGTTCAATGTCTTGATAAATGATTGTTTATAGATGCAAACCTTTGTCAAAATCATAACCGATGCTGGTGTTCCTGTCGCAATTTAGGTTATTTACGATAACTTTATCTAGTGCTTTTATTCCTGTACCCCTCTTAATATTTGACACACATACTTCCTTTGCAGCTTTGCAGCTGATGGAGAAGGAAGTTGTTGTTGCGGTGGGCCCGCAATCCTCAGGAATAGCACATGTCATTTCTCATGTAGTGAATGAACTTCATGTCCCGCTTTTGTCTTTTGCAACTGATCCTACTCTTTCCTCTCTTCAGTACCCATATTTTGTTAGAACTGTCACAAATGATTACTTCCAGATGTATGCTATTGCTGATCTGATTGATTATTATGGATGGAAGGAGGTTATAGCCATATTTGTTGATGATGACAATGGTAGAAATGGGATATCTGTGCTGGGTGATGCCCTTGCCAAGAAGCGGGCCAAGATCTCTTATAAAGCAGCCTTTTCTCCTGGAGCTACTATGAGCGATATCAATGACTTGTTAGTCAGTGTGAACCTTATGGAGGCACGAGTTTATATTGTTCATGTAAATCCTGATACTGGACTATCATTTTTTTCGAAGGCAAAAAAATTGGGAATGATGACCAGTGGTTATGTTTGGATTGCTACTGATTGGCTTCCATCTGTTTTGGATTCGTCAGATTTTGATAAAGATACTATGGACATAATACAAGGGGTTGTCGCGCTTCGCCATCACACTCCAGATTCTGATAAGAAAAAGACATTTTCATCTCGATGGAAAAATTTGAAGAGTAGAAAAACTTCAAGGTTTAATTCTTATGCACTCTATGCTTATGATACAGTTTGGTTGGTTGCCCGTGCTCTTGACCTTTTCTTCAAGAATGGTGGAAATATCACTTTCTCTGATGACCCCAGTTTGCGTGATACCAATGGAAGTGCTCTGAAGTTGTCATCCCTCCGAGTTTTTGACCAAGGACAGAAACTACTCCAGATACTTGTTGGCATGAAGTTCACAGGTCTAACTGGTCAGATTCAGTTTGATCCTCAGAAGAATTTGATTCATCCAGCATATGATGTTCTTAACGTAGTTGGAACTGGATTACGTACCATAGGTTACTGGTCAAACTATTCTGGTCTCTCTGTTATAACTCCTGAGGTTTTATACACAAAGCCTGCAAACACCTCAACCAGTAACCAACATCTATATATTGCTATATGGCCTGGAGAAACTATAAGACGACCTCGAGGATGGGTGTTTCCCAATAATGGAAAGCCCTTGAGAATTGCCGTTCCTTTCCGTGTCACTTTTGAAGAGTTTGTGAAGAAAGACAAAGGACCTGCCGGGGTGAAAGGATATTGCATTGATGTTTTTGAGGCTGCAATAGACTTGTTGGCTTACCCTGTTCCTCATGTCTACATTTTATATGGAGATGGAAAAAGAAACCCGTCGTTCAACAGCATAGTGAATGATGTTGCACAAAATGTGAGTACTTGCAGCTACATTCAACAACCTAGTATTTATGACAAAAATACTCTAGCCAGTCTGACTATATCTGACTACATTCAGCTTCAGTATCTATGCATCTCAATTTTCTGTGATGGAAACACTAACTAATTAGGAAATAAGGTGATTCCTTTTTTATATATATGAAATGTGATAGAGATCCTTTATGCTGATTAGAAGTATGATAGTTCTACATAGGGCAAGTAAAATATGCATGACCAAAAGTGGATTTTATACTAATGTGAATTTATCAAAGAGTTACGGATGCATAACTCTAATGTTTGGTTCAGTGTGATATAAACTGATATCTTTGTGACTGTTGCTAACGTGATATGACCCAGTAAGTTGAAGAAATATGTAATTGAACTGAATAGGTTGGTCACTAGCAATTGTCTATACATTCAGTTTATTGAGTAAAGTCGTTTGATAAAATTTCTTAAATATCGGTAGGGAGGAACGTCCAAGAAAATTTAGTTTCTTTTCTGCACTCCTTAATGATGTAACATTCTATCTCTGCCTTCAAGTAAGAACAGTTGTGTATGCATAAAATGATGAGAACATTTCTTAGAGCACTTATCAGGGTTCATTTGTTTGTTAGAAATATGATGCAGCTGTTGGAGACATTGCAATTACGACAAATCGCACAAGGATTCTGGACTTCACACAGCCTTATATGGAATCTGGACTCGTCGTAGTTGCTCCTGTCAAAGAGACCAAATCCAGTCCATGGGCTTTCCTTAGGCCATTTACAGTTCAAATGTGGGGTGTAACTGGGGTATTCTTCCTCTTTGTTGGATTTGCTGTTTGGATTCTTGAGCATCGGATGAACCCTGAATTCCGCGGTCCACCGAGGAAACAACTCGTTACAGTGTTCTGGTTAGTACTTCTTACTGCTACAACCTCTCGTGAAATGAGAATCAGTATGCTGTTTCAGTGCAAGTTTTTCTTTAATGTTCTAGTATGAAGCTAATTTTGACTCTTTCCTTTGCACAATTTGAATTCTGATGGCATCATTAATGTTGAGCAGATCCTTTTTTTAGTAAATCATTTTGCCTGTACACGTATATTATCCCTGGTACTAATATCCATTTTTTCTTTCAGGTTTAGTTTCTCAACCATGTTTTTCGCGCACAGTAAGTATATCCTCCTTGAACTTTTCTAGCAAGGTGCTATTATGATACTTAGTTCTTCCTTCACATAGCTAACACTCTCCGATGTGAATGAATACAGGAGAGAACACATTGAGCACCTTGGGACGCTGTGTGCTGATCTTCTGGCTCTTTGTGGTTTTAATTATCAATTCGAGCTATACAGCTAGCTTGACATCTATCCTTACAGTGCAGAAGCTGTCTTCGGGAATTGCAGGAATTGACAGTTTAATCTCAAGCCCTGATCCTATAGGAGTCCAGGATGGGTCATTTGCATACAATTATCTCATTGACGAGCTACATGTTCCAAAGTCACGGCTCCGAATAATAAAAAGTGAAGCTGAATATGTCAGCACCCTCCAGAAAGGTCCACAAGGTGGTGGTGTTGCTGCCATTGTCGACGAGCTCCCTTATGTTGAGCTGTTTTTGTCTAATAACAAATGCATATTCAGGACTGTAGGACAGGAGTTCACAAAGAGCGGATGGGGCTTTGTAAGTATTTCCTTTTTTGCTTTTGCTATGATGAGATAGCTGACAGTTCGCCATAAAACTATATTTACGACTTACAAATGATCTAAATTGCGTTTCACCCCCAATCCCAATGAACAGGAACAAAGAAAACTCAATCCAAAATTGGAATAGAGAAAATGGGAACTACGAAATTCTCCCTCCGTTTCAATTTGTTTGTCTTACTTTCCTTCTTAGTCCGTTTAAAAAAAATGTCTCTTTCCTTTTTTGACAACTCTTTAATTCTGACTTTCCACATGGTATGTTTGAGACAACAATATTAAAGTACATTTTGGTAGTACATTCCATATATCTTTAGTTTAAGACCACAAGATTCAAAAGTCTTCCTTACTTTCTTAAATTAGTAGTATGTTATCTCGTAGTCGTGATGCACAGGCAATCTGGTTTACTCAAAAGACTGATTTTAACTGTCTTTGGTCAGGCATTTCAAAGGGACTCTCCTCTGGCTATTGATTTGTCAACTGCTATCCTTCAACTGTCAGAAAATGGTGAATTACAAAGGATCCATGACAAATGGCTATCTAACAATGTATGCTCTTCACAAAACAACCAAGTCGACGACACGCGTCTTTCTCTCAATAGCTTCTGGGGCCTATATGTGATCTGTGGTGGTGCTTGTGCCGTTGCTCTTATAGTGTTTTTCTGCAGGGTTTACTGTCAATTCCTTAGGTTTGACCTCGAGACAGAGGAGCCGGAGATCAGTGAACCTGAATCTGCACGGTCTAGAAAGCGTTCCCTCCGGGCACGTAGCTTCAAGGACTTGATGGGCTTTGTTGATAAAAGAGAAGATGTGATAAAAGAAATACTCAAGCGTAAGAACAGTGACAACAAGAAACAGATAAGTCATAGCTCAGATGTGCAACAGAACTCTCCTGTTTGAAATATTCTTGGGTTGATGTTCTTTTGTTCAATGCATCAACCCATATCTGTGTGTGACATTTGTAATTCCTGTTATATGTAACGTATTTGACATAAAAAAGTTAGGTAGATTAGAATGAAAAATGTCTTTGTAGGCTATTTAGTAGTAAAAAAACAAAATAGACGGTTATCTTATTTTGTATAAATGTATGTTATAGAGGGACAATTGTATTCAAAGTTACAAGTTGTAACTTACAATTAAAGGATGGTGCAGTGGATAAGGCTGCTCCCCTTTTATTAGAGGTTTCGGTTTCGAATCCTAGATATGGAAAACTTCTTGGTAGGGAGCGCTTTCCCCTAAATAGAACCCTATGCGACATGAATTCGGATTAGTCAAGTTTCAATGCGGGTATTGGACACCGGATAGGAAACTAAAAAATAATTTTAAAAAAAATTGTATTCTAAGTTTAATAATTTATTTTCCTTATTTGGGTACGGTTGTGTTGTTTTTTAGTAAATAAATTTCATAACCTTCCTTTTCTCTTTTTCCTTGTGTCGTATTATTTGTGGAAAGAGAATGATTTGTAAATCTTAGTTCACCAGAACTTAGGATTGATGTTCACTATGTATAAGAATAATTGTGAATTAGGTGTATAACTGATACAACTACACATCTATTAATTATACGTAGGTTGAAAACATTACTAAATAAAATATTAAAAAATAATTAATATCAAAGCTAATTCTATGTATTATTTTCTATAATACATTCTATCGAACAATCTTTAAAAATTGTAATAAATAGCTGGTACTCATTCATTCTTATCTAGAGATGTCAGAATCATCTTTGATAAAGAGTTTTTGATCCCAATAATGAAATTATCCAACACAAATCCAAAATAATCAGACTCGAAAATAAAAGGTAGAACAAAAAAAAAGTCAAAGTAGATCATCTAGAATCACATCCTTAGTAGTAAAGCCTCAAAGAAAGTGATCACAACCATTTAGAGATCCACTCATTCCCAAAAATTTCTCATGGAGTGAACAACACTAACATTGAGAGATTCACTAATTCCCAAGAATCACCCACGGATTCAACACTTAACTCTCCAAATATAAAAGCAAACCTAAAACTCACTTTTCTTTCCACCGTCCCTTCTTTACCACGGTCCAAAAAACACCCCTTTACCTAATTCTAACACAAAATCCTACCTTTTGAATCATCACCATCACCAATCGACATATAATGTCTTCTTCTCCGGCCATCATCCCCGCCTCCGCCAATGTTTTTTCTAGTAGTTTAGCCAACAAGGATTCCATGGAGGATTTAGTTGCTTTAAAAATCAGCCTCTTGGGTGATTATCATATTGGAAAGACAAGTTTTTTGGTTAGTATAAATTACTACAAATTCTCTTTCCATGCATGCATGCAATATTACCTACATTTCATAGACAAATTCAGAATTTAAATGCAGCACATAACATCCCAAGCTGGACCTGGGTCCAATTAAACCGCGTAAATAAGGCAAAAACAATTATTTCTAATCATATATAAACCATTGAATCCTCTTGTATGAATTTTTGGCCCCACCATGCCACATCATACACCTCTTAATTCATATGCATATTTTAGAACCCTTTCTTCTAATTTTCTAGATACATCAACAACAACAACATATCTAGGAATATCTCACAATTCTAGATACATGTGTATTTTTTTATAATTCAAGTTTAATTAATCATGAATTTTGTCATTTTTGTGTTTTTTTTTTTGCAGACAAAGTATGTAGGAAAGGAAAAAGGGGAAGAAGGTTTTTCAATAACAGGGTTAAACCATATGGACAAAACTCTATGTGTTAGTGGCGCTAGAATTTCCTATAACATTTGGGAAGTCGAAGGTATATCCTTTCCTCGATCCATTCATCCAGATTCAACTCATTTTTCTTTATTTTTTCATGAATTGTTTGAAAGATTGAGTCGGATCATCATGTCCCAAAATTTAGGCATGTAAATAAAATTTAATAAAATCTACATATATTCTATTCCTTTTTTTTGTGGCATTCTAAAGATTCAATTATGTGAACATAAATTTTTCTAAAATTATGTTTATGATATTAATGCAGGTGACGTTTCTCATATTCCAGTAGCTTGTAAGGACTCTGTAGCAATGTTATTTATGTTTGATCTCACAAGTCGTTGTACATTAAATAGGTATTATAAATCTCTTATAATTTTTAATTTTTTTTTGCTAACACGAAACTAGAGGATCATCATTGTCATTATTGACGACAAAGATATTTTTAGATCAAATTATTAACTGATGAGGATATGTTTGTTCAATTACACATAGTTTAAAGACATTTTTGACCATTTTTTCGTATCTTGATTAATAACAGTGTAATTAGCTGGTATCAACAAGCAAGAAAATGGAATCAAGTAAGAAGATTAAAACTTTTCATTTTATTTTTCCCTTTTTTCTAGATGAAATATTAAAAGAATATGTTAATGTGACTAATTTTTTTTGTTTGTTTTCAGACAGCAATTCCAGTTCTAATAGGAACAAAGTTTGATGATTTTGCAAAATTACCATTACATGTGCAATGGACAATCGCTTTACAGGTATCTTTTATCATTCATTATGGCATCAATAAATGATAAACTGAGATGAAGTATAATATTTCCTCGTTTTAATTTGTGTGTCTGATTTTGATTTGACATTATTAATTATTTGTTTCTCGAGATCTAAGACTATATATCAATTAATATGAGTATTATAATAAAATGTTCATATTAATCATTGTTTTTAAAAGACGTGCAAAATCAAAAGTAGACAAATAAAAAAATGGACGAAGCGAATACTTATACTATAAAGATTTATTTGTACTATCTTAAACATAACATAATTTTGTTTTGAAATTTTGTTTGAACAGGCAAGAGCATATGCCAAGGCACTAAATGCAACTTTATTTTTCTCAAGTTCAGCCTACAACATAAATGTGAATAAGATTTTCAAGTTCATCACAGCCAAAATCTTCAACTTGCCATGGACATTGGAACGTAACCTCACCATTGGAGAACGCATTATAGATTACTAGAATACAAATGACTCACATAGACAACCGATCACTAGATCTTGTTACTTTTACTACAACAAGCTAGTGAAATTTCGTGTCTTGGTTATGTCATTATGTAAAATTAATACATAAATTTGTGGAATGGAGAACAATTTTTATGGTTTTCTTTTTGACTATGTAATTTTTTTAATAGAGTTGATTCATCGATTATTCGTGATTTTACCTAGTTTCTTTTTTGTCCTCTCAAGCGCTTTAATATACTTTACTTGTATCACCATTAAGAGAATTAGTAAAAGATGTTACGAGGGAACGTGTTTGTTCTACAAAAGGATTGTAACTTTTTTGAATAAATGCAATTTCAATTACTTATGTTCTTTATCAATCGAGATGCCAATTAGTACATATTTTTCACTTTTAATTCAATTGATAATAGGCTTGTTGTATGCTAAAGAAGTGTTGTCTGCTAACCCAATTGACAGAAAATTACTCTTTTCACAGTGTATGGGTAATAATGTTGAAGCCAAAGTTGAAGGCAAATGCAGCATGGAACAAAATTTCACAGCTGGACAAAAATTAACTTTGTTAACTCTTTATCATGTTCATGAAATTATGAAGAATTTAGTTTTTACAAGTTTGTTGTTCATAAAGGCTTTAAGATTGTTATAGAATTTGATAATGTTATTATTTCTAAGAATTCTATATTTATTGTTAAAGGATACTATTGTAATGGTAATTTGTTTCAAGATGATTATTCATACTCCGTATTAAGAGTTCTTGTATTTCTTAGTCAAATTTTATGTTATACCATACTCCCTCCGTTCAACAATACTTGTCCACTATTGACTTTGCACACTTCTTAAGAAACTATAAATAGAAGAATAATTTTATTATATCACCCTTTGAATATAAAAAATACAATGTTTTAAAAAATGTAATAGAGAAATAATCATTAATTAATGATAAGGATAAACTAGGAACTAAGTATAAAATTATCCATTGATTTCACGAAGTGGACAAGTGTCACGACCAAAAACCGGGCGTGATGGCACTTGTCCTATCCCACCAGGACAAGTCAACCTAAACCCAACAAACCGAAACAAAAGCGGAAAATGAGCAAATCAAGGAGAATAACAATAAGCGGAAGACTTCAAAACTAAACAATCCTTCCCAAGACTGGTTGTCACATGTATAAGCCACTAATACCGAATTGAAATGAAATTACAAGTCTCAATGTCTTTGTATCTCAAATAGAACAAGACATAAAGTAGACAGGTCGAGAGAGATCGCCAACATCGAACAACTACCTCTCAAGTCTCCTCAAAAGCCTCGGAGTAAGAAGAAGAGAGAACTAGATCACGATCCGGGCTCGGAACCTACATAAGTGTAAAAGCAAGGGTGAGTACCAAATAACACTATACCCAGCAAATCGACTAATAAAACAAGGCAAATCTAATAAAATTCACGAATCCCTGACTTCCAACTGAACCTCCAATAACTACAACCTGCACAGAAAATCAGCTCAACCTAACAGATTCCAATTTATAGTTCATATAACACATAGGTCAATAACAGCTCAACACTATCACCGAAATAACTCACATCAGTATCAAGTATATCAATCCCAGGGTCACAAGACATAAACACAACTCCACAATGACAAGAATGAGATAATGTTATGCAATGCAATGTCAAGTAGAATGATGCATGTCTATCCTACGATACACATCCGCTGAATCTCAGACCGGAACCCACGAGGGCCACACATGGACCATGTATCCACCGAAACCATTTCCCATTGGCATAATCATCAATCGCCGAAATCATTTCCCATTGGCATAATCATCACTCGCCGGAATCATTTACCATCGGCATAATCATCACTTGCCGGAACCATTTCCCATCGACATAATCATCAAAGTGTCTCATCATAGTGTCTCAGAACCAATGCACATAAGCATGTTCACACAAATAATGAGAAAATAATAGTGTTCACAATCACAATGCAATTCATATCAATGTCAATCATGTCACACTATCAACAATATATCAATATCAACAATTACATCATTTACAACAAGATCAATTGCCTAGTCTCCAATTCACTACTCCTTTCACCACAAGTAGGATTAATCACTAAGCAAGAGTTTCAAGTCTAGTCCCATAATTCACAATGAGCAAAAGGCATATTCATCAATTTCACAACCACATCGAGGCTATTATAGCATTTCATGAATTACACATCAATATCAAGATCACAACCCAACACACTTTGGCCTAACACTTTAGCACACACAGCCATTTTTATTGAACCCGTTGATTAGATTAAATTGATTCATACAAGAACTCAACCCATACCTCAATCCCATTACTCCCCAACACAATCAAGAAGGAGAAATTCAGAATATTACAAGATTCGCAAAGTTTTAGAAGTCCACTTGCCTTAATCGAAATCGCAATCAACCCACAATCGGAGCTTTTTCCTTCCGAAAGCAATCCAAAGCAACACAATAATCAAATTATGAATCACAATTAAATTTCGGAACTAACAACACTAAGAACACGAAAATCTGGCAAAGGGGTTCAAATGGCTTTAAAAAATTGGATTTCGAAAACATGGTTTGAATCCGAAAATTCTCACATGGAATTAATCTTCAAAGCCTTAGGAAATCATTACTGAAAACCATTTTGAAACGGAAATCAAACTAGTCCACAATCACCATTTGATCAAAAATTCAGAGTTCATGCAAAACCCCCAAAATCCAACTTCAAAAACCCAATTTTCAAATTGAAATCATGAAAGAATCAATAGGTAATCAAGGTTTAGAGTTAAAATCAGTTACCCACAAGGTATCCACGAAAATTTCTCTTTCAAATCGCCTCCCCAAGTTTTAAAAAGTTGAAAAAGGGACATTTCCCGAATTTACACTGTTTCAGGCAAAATTAACCCTCCGCGAACCTGACTCACTTAGCCTGCGAACGCGGACGTCAAAAGGGAAGTTACTCTCCGCGAACGCGCCATTACCCTGTGAACGCGGAGGCCAAAGCACCACAAGCTCCGTGAACGCGCTCAACAATCCTCCGCGAACGCGGAGGTTAAAATACACCAGATACAGAAACTAGAAATTCAGCAATTCAACAAGTCTCCGAAAGGACCCTCGGAATTCGTTCGGAACCCTGTGCACACAAACTAGATATGCTACCCTACTAAATTTGACATTCTGGACTCAATGGAACCGTTAGAATTCGAATTCGAGGTCTCCTTGACCCGGAACCCGATAAAGCACAACAAAACTAACTTAAGCCTCAACAATTCAAATCGAGTTTGGGACCTCTAAAAATTCAACCAAGGCCACCCCTATACCTAAAATCATCCCCTAAATCCAACGGAGTTATCGGAAATTCCATCCGAGTATCCGATCTCCGAATGTTGACCAAAGTCAACTCTATGATCAAAATTTCACAAATTTCCAACTCAATGCCTCAAATCCACAATACAGCCCCAAATTTGATTCCGTCAACTCTCCTAGACCAAATTCCACATTCTTGAGCTGATGGAATCGACGGAATCCCCATTCGAGACCCGAAACTCCGAATGACCCCAAAATCACATTTTGATAACTTAAGCCTTTAGAATTCAAAACTTTCCAAAAACCATGACTTAACAAGAATTTCTTAAAACTAATTTCAGATATCAATCAAACATGACTCGGGCAACTCTCGGGAGGGGTAAAAAGGTCATTTTACAAAAAATTACCAAAAACAACTATCAGGGTCATTACATCAAGTATTGTTGAACATCCCAAAATAGTATAGTGGACAACTATTGTTGGATGGAGGAAGTACTAGATTAGGATGTTTAAATTTTAATTCTATGAAATTTATGTCCCCCCCGCAATCATGAACAATTAAATAAATGTGAAATTTGCATCCAAACAAAAATGACAAACAAATCCTTTTCTAGTGTCAAAAGAAATTCACAATTGCTTGAACTTATACATTTTGGTATATATGAATTAATGAAATGTTAACAAGAGCAAAAAAAAAAGATATTTTATCATTTTTATTGATGATTATTTTAGATGTAGTTTATGTCTATTTAATCAAAACAAAACAGATGAAGTCTTTCAAAACTTTAATCCTCTTGACATCCAACTTATAGTATAAGTGCTTGTTTTGATTATTTTTTTTAACCTCTCCTTTGCGGCTTCGATCATTTTACTCCCTTGGTAACTCAAACTCACAACCGTTCTATTTCCACATCTCTATTCATATCAAATTTAAATTAGATTAAAATTGTCATAGACTCACTTCACCCTTTAAAAATTTCAATAATTGATCTTCCACAGGAAATATTTCAATAATTGATCTTCCACAGGAAATTGAACAAGGTCATAGAAATACAAACAAACTAGTATGTATCAATTTGTCCACTAACTCACAATTTTGATTTAAGATTTTTTTTATGTAATGTGGAACTTTTGGAAAGGAAAATCTAGCCGTTCAATATGAACCATGAGTGAGGCTTGACCAGTCACATTCAGTCTTTCAAAAAATTGAAAAGCAGAATTCACATGAATTTGAAGAAATAAACAGAGAATCAAGGGTTGGTAATGAATAGTGATCTGACATCTTCTTCATGACAGTGATGATTTCCAACACATTGGCCCACACTAAATTTGATGATTGGTTGTACTAAATTTGATGATGGTTTGAGCTTAATGCCAAAGAAGCTTTACACTTTGTTACGATTATCGTTAAGTATTGTTTTATAATGTATCGTACTTTTTCTGCTCTATATTAACTAAATTTTTAAAGGTTTTTTTATTGTTTAAAATAATTGAGTTTTTCAAAGTTCAACATAAATGTCTGAATTTTTTTTTCATATTTGTCTTTTTATTTATTGAAGTTTTATATATATTTCTAGTAGATAAATTACACTATTTATAAATTTATATTTATGATTTTACAAAAAGAAGTAGTGAAAATTATGATTTAAATCATGTCCTTGAATATTTTTCTTAATATGTGTGTATTACCTCACAAATTCGATTTATATGAAACAGAGGGAGTATTATATTATTTTAATAAATACAATGTTTGAATATGCTATATCGTCTTTCAATATGTCATTACATAATAATATTGCACATCAATTATTTAAAGGATACATTTTAAAAAAGAAGTAGGGTATCGAGTAGACATATATCTACTATAAAAAAAATAGGTGACGATAGAATCATACCAAATTAATCATTACACAAAATGAGACTTCTCTTCGCTACCTAACTATGAATTTAATGATACCATACAATAAAATTTAAATAACAACTAAAACAAACATGCTCTTTAAGCTAATAATTAACACAATACAATAGCTCTTAGGTTGCTTCCTTTTGAAAATTAAATGGATCCTCAATATTCAGAAGAATATATATATTTGTAGGAGTCATATCATTGTGTATAATCTGGTAATTTAGTACACAAAATCAACCTATCAATAACAATTTATAGGACTTTATAGGAAGAGACAAATGATAAATTATTGGTTCAACCGAAACCAATAGTACTTGCATTTCAATTCACATATACATATTTTGTACTCAAGCCGAGGGTCTTTCAAAAATCGTCTTTCTATCTCTACGAGATAGTGATAAAGTCTGCGTACATTCTACTCTCCCCAGACCTCACTTATGAGATTTCACTGAGTATATTGTTGTTGTTGCTGAGTCTAGCTATATTCTAGATAATTCACCTGTGTCTGTCGAAAGTTGCGATCACAAACGAATTCAAGATTTGATGTTTATAGATTTATACAGCAAGAGGCATTCCATTGAAAAATTATTTGAAGTAAATATTTATGGACATATGCATCGATCATACCAAAGTTGAACAAATTTAAAGGAAGATGGACAATGACAAGAACGAGTTGTGAAGGCCTAGGAGTACAATAATTAAGAGTATGATGGTGACTGCAACGATGCCTATGCATTTCGTTATTTATTTTTATTTTTTCAATTTGACAGCAACGGTGATTTCCATTGAGAATTTTGTGTGCCAGAAGTCTATTGTCAAAAGAAAAAAAAAAGGAAAACCTATAATAAAAATGTAGAAAACATGGAACAATATGTAATTTGCTTTACCAAATTATTGTTAATTTTCAAGAATTGTGACCAATGAAGACTTTTAAATTATTGAATAGATAGTGTGATTGTGCTTTTCAATTCAATTGCCTTGTAAAAAATTGATCTAGAAAATCCGTGGCAGATCAAGAAAAAATTTATTCATGATGAGGTTGTTCTAGGAATGTTATTTATTTCATTTTTCGAGATGTTTGAATATATTCTTCGATACTGGAAGTTGGATGTGGCCAAAAGTTCGGAGAACGGGTGCAGGGTAAGTATTGACATGCATGTGGGGATGTAACTGAGGAGAATGCCCCTAAGAAGTATGAAGGTGGAAATGTTTGCTTAAGGAAGTTGTACAATGATGAGTATTCTCTTTCATGCATCGAATAGTTCAACGTTGGTGATGAAATTGGGTTTTATTGGAATCCTAGATCTTCAAGTTTAATGTTCAAATTACTTTCTCAGGTTCGCGCTTAATTAATGAAAGGTAGGATGTGCAAAAACCGAACCGACCGATAAACTGAACCGAAAAAAGTATTATTGGTTTATTGATATTGGGTTATTGGGTTAATGGTTTTTAATGGTTTTATAAAAAATAATTATCGGGTTATCGGTTCGTTATTGGTTTTTAATATTGGGTTATTGGGTAAACCGATAACTCATTAAGACTAGGAATTTACTATTTTGACCTATACATAAATATTAAATATTAATCTAAATACCTTACTAGTTATTGTCTTTGTCCTTGGCCTTCAATTCACACTTCATTGTAACTTTGAGTTCATAACTTCACATTATACAAAATGTCAAAACCTAAAGTAAGAACCCTTTTCCTCTCAATTTCTCTTTGTGTTACACTTGTATAGCTCTTTTCATTTTTGTTATTATTGTTTCTATTTTATGAGCATTTATAAAGTTACATTATTGTCTTGTCGCGTCAAATTTATTAGAGAAGTCATATATTTGTTTTATAAGCATTTTTTTATTGGTTAAATAGAAAACCGAATCGTTAAGGACCAAAATCGATAAACCAACAACAATAAAAAATATCTTATTGATTTGGTTATTGATTTAGCGTATTTAAAAACCGAAAACCGATAAACCGAACCGATAATACGTAAAACCAAACTGAACCGACCGATGCACACCCCTAATGAAAGGTCCAAAAATTTTGGACCAAAAACAACAGACTGTCATCATCTTTTGTTTAGTAATACTCTTTCATATTATTGTAAAATCCACAATGCATCCAAATTTGGTTGGATAACTGAAAAAATGTATATTATAGTTATATGAAGTGCAAATCATGCTTGGGAGTCATACCCTTCATTTCTATAAGGTATCTAAAGTGGTACTACACATGTTTGGAACCCAAAAAAGGAAATACTAGAGTGAATATATTATAACAACATATCCAGTATAATCTCATGCGTCAAGTCTGGTTAAAAAAGGATGTACGCAAAAATACTTAAAACCATGAAAAAAGAAAGAAAAAGAAAACATATAGAGTATAAACATACAAAAATGCTTAAATTTAGTGAAGATGTGGTTAAAAAAAAGGCAATAAGGTCAAAACTCCAAACTCAATTTTGTGCATAAGTCAAGTAAGCCTTTGAGACAAGAAAAAGCCAAGAGCCCAAATTCAACTTGTGCACAAGTTCAAGTGACACATGAGAAGTTGCTAAGAAACTCAAAATTTGTAACACTAGACATTTACCTCTGCCTTTTGCAATATGTATATGGACAGCACTTTTCCAACTAGCCTTCACAGCCTCGAGAGGACCATACCTTGACCCCGTGGCGGAGCCACATGTACTTGAGGGGTGTCCAACGACACCTCTTCAATAAAAAATTACACTAGGTAGTTAGGTAAAAATATGTTTTTATATTTCATATCGACACCCCGTGGCTTCTTTCTGAATTTACTTCTTTATATTTTGACATCCCTTAATGAAAGTTTTGTCTCCGCCACTTTCCCCTTCCCAAACAGACCCCTTCCATCACCTTTAAGAAATACTACTATATATTCTAGCCCCTAAAGTGCATTTCATTGTATACTAAAGTACTATCACTACTAGCCTCGCTAGTCTTTTGGTCATAGTAGCAAGACACTTATTTTAGTACTACATTTCAAATTTAAACTATAATGGCCTTCTCTGCTGGACAATCATATGCATTTTCAACAAATTTTGATCCCTTGCAACAAAATTTATGGGGTTCTAAGCCTCATATTTCATCATTTTCCCTCAAAGATACCAACTTTAAACAATGTGATTATAAGCCTAACATATTATCAAGAAAACCTCTATACATTTCAGCAGTACTAAGTGGATTTAGACATGCTGATGAATCAAAAGTGTCCAAATCTAGGGACCCTTTAGTCCAATGCAATGCATATGAAGCTAGTCGACCGCAATCGATACCCAGCAACATTGAGTTTGGCCAAGAAGCTCAGGCTGCTGCTGCTCAGAAGCTCAAGATTGGGCTCTATTTTGCAACATGGTGGACATTAAATGTTGTTTTCAATATTTACAACAAGAAGGTTTTGAATGCATTTCCATTTCCATGGCTTACTTCTACTCTTTCTCTGGCTGCTGGATCTCTTATGATGTTGGTTTCTTGGGCTACTAAGATTGCTGAAACTCCAAAGACAGACTTTGATTTTTGGAAAGCCTTGTTTCCTGTAAGTCAAATGATGAATCTTTTAGCTTCTTCATCATTTTTTTGGATAGTGAAACTCATGTCCTGTTTCTGTTCTGTTTTTTTTGCTTTTAGGTTGCTGTCGCTCACACAATTGGTCATGTGGCTGCAACAGTGAGCATGTCAAAAGTTGCAGTTTCATTCACTCATATTATTAAGAGTGGAGAGCCTGCTTTTAGTGTTTTGGTTTCAAGATTGTTAGGTGAAACTTTCCCATTGCCAGTGTACCTTTCACTTTTGCCAATTATTTGTGGTTGTGGACTTGCTGCTATTACTGAACTCAACTTCAATCTAATAGGTAAGAAGAAAATGCATGTTTCAATTACTCCTTCTGTTTTAATTTGTTTGTCTGGTTATGACTTGACATGTAGTTTAAGAAAGTAAAAAAGACTTTTGAATCTCGTAATCTTAAACTAAAGATAAGTATAATGTATTAAAATGTCCTTTGATCTTGTAGTCTTAAACTTGTCACGTGGGAAGTTAATATTAAAGAGTTATCAAGAAAGGAAAGTAAGACAAACAAATTGAAACGGAGAGAGTACAATTTTATCTTAGGATGTATTGTTTTATATGCTATTAGTTTTGGAATTATGCAATCTTTAATCTTTGATGAACTGCAGGTTTTATGGGTGCAATGATATCAAACTTAGCATTTGTATTCAGAAACATATTCTCAAAGAAAGGCATGAAAGGAAAATCAGTTGGAGGGATGAATTACTATGCTTGTCTTTCCATGATGTCTCTTTTGATTCTGACTCCCTTTGCTATTGCTGTGGAGGGTCCACAAGTATGGGCACTTGGATGGCAGAATGCAGTCTCCCAAATTGGCCCAAAGTTTATATGGTAAGTGCTAAGTACATATATAGCTCTTGAAATAACTGCCCTTTGGTTAAATTGATGAAAGATCCCATGTCACTTTCACTTTCTTTGGAAAAGCAAAAACAAGTATGTCATGTCACATGTTTACCTTGGATTCATGATCATGGTTTATATATTTCTTCTGTGGTTCTGGTTTGCATGGTAAAAGTGGTCCAAGAACTTACAAGATCTTAATAATCATACCTCCTAAAGAAAAAAGGTAGTCTGGTGCACAAAACATCTTACGTTAGCAGGGTCGTCCGAGGAAGGACCGCACCCCAAGGGGTGAGATGTAGACAATCTATCCTAATGCAAGTATTAGTGACAACTTCCATGGCTCGAACTCCTGACGTATAGGTTACATGGAGACAACTTTACCGTTTCTCCGAGGCTTAACCCTTCTAAAGAAGAAAAAGTGAACAAAAGATTTTCAAGATTCTATAAACTGAATTCTTATGTGATTGCTCTTTTGTTAGGTGGGTGGTGGCCCAAAGTGTGTTCTATCACTTGTACAATCAAGTCTCCTACATGTCCCTAAATGAGATCTCCCCATTGACATTTAGCATTGGTAACACTATGAAGAGAATTTCTGTCATAGTCTCATCCATCATCATCTTCCAAATTCCAATTCAACCAATCAATGCCCTTGGTGCTGCTATTGCAATCTTGGGAGCTTTCCTCTACTCACAGGTAACTCAATTCTTGTCTTCAAAAAAGTATTAAAAGTTGATATTGTCAAATGAAATTTTTTTTTTTCATATTTTACTAGGGGACCCATAAAGATGCATCCAAATAATCAATCTAGCATATGGGCAACTTGTTACTCCATGCTTAGACAATTATATGGATTGAGACCCCTCAAACAAACAATAAATTAAAGAGTCCTAGCTTCATTTCTTCAAAAATTAGACCATTTTGAGCTAACTTTGTTGTTATGGTTTTCTTGCAGGCTAAACAGTAACACTTGTTATAGATGAGACATTATCATGTTATCAATTTGTGAATACTAGAAGTATTGTTTTTTTCCTTAGCAAATGACTGGAGGCATGGCTAGATGGATGTGGAAAATGGGCAGACTAAGTGAACGAATGTGCCTTCTGAGTAATTGAAATGTTAAGAAAACCAAAAGAAAATTGGCGCTTCCTAGCTGAAATTCCCATCCAAGAAATTTGTATTGACCTTTATGCTGTGGATTCATATGACTATATTGTATGCCTTTTTGTGATAAATTATTGTAAAGTTTGGTTTGCTCTATTTCATATTCAGAATGTTAAGATTGATTCTGATAATGTCGGTCCGATAAAATTTGTGAACAACTGAACAACATAGACACGATTTATAAATTTAACAAAATAGGTAAAATGAAGATAGTACTAGGTTTTATTGGTCAAAGAGAAGTTGTGAACATTGAACAACACATGCAAGCTTTGTTATGCGACAAGACCTATGGACAATTTAACGAAATAGGTAGAATGAAGAATGTATTGAAGTTATGTAATACTAGCATAACTTATAAACAAGACAAGATTTGTCAATCCGTCAAGACATGAATAATTTAACAAGATAGGTAGAGTTAGGGATGTTAATGGTACGATTTGGTCGGTTAGAGATGGAATCCCCTGCCTCAGTTATCAATATCAAAAGAAATAGATGTTTTCCCATATATCACATAATAGTTCATAGTTTAAACACATTCAAATATCAAGTAGTGAACTGTCCAAGAAAGCCCAATTATCCCTCCATGACCTGATGACACTACATCAAAAATGATCTTTAGCGGCAATTAATTAATGGCAATAACTTAAGCTAAATATGTATTTTTAGCGGCAATTAACACTCTTTGTAAATGTCCCTAAAGCCTATAGCGACACTGAATCCAATGACAATCAATTAATGCCAATAAAAACTTTAGCACTCTTTGTTAATAAGTATATTTATTGCAGCTATAATTGTTTTGTTGTATAGACTTTTCGAATGTCTATTTTGATCACGCATCTTGGTGATGTATGTTCTTCTGTGTGCTTGAACCAACTCATGTGCTAAAAAGATTGTAGACGGTGAAATTTTATTGATAAATTCATATTAAATTTGGATTAAATCTTAAGTTCATGATACGTTGACCAAGTCAAATTGCTGGTTAATAAAGTCGGATTAATATTTAAGTCAAAATTATATGACTTAAATCAAGTCCAAATTACATTTGGGTCAGTCCATTAAGTTGATAAGACGAGCCCAACTCATGTACTTCAAACCTAAGGGCCAAAATTGCTTAGGCAAAAATACCCCTAAAACCCTAGCTCACAACTATATAAAGGGATCTTCATAAGACCAAAAAAAAAAAGAGAAGAAAGAAAGAAGAAGAGAAATACATAGAGAATCCTGGCTCTTCAGCGGTGATCTATAAGTCTTCCACATACCAAGAAGTCTTCGAGCTCCAAGTATTGAGCCGCAAGTATTTCATCATATCAATGTCTTCGCTTTAAGTATTGAGCCGCAAGTATTTCATCAAATAAAGTTATCACTCCAAATGTTGAGCCGCAAGTATTCCATCAAATCAAGAACTATCGTAAAGAGAAGAATCAGGGGATACGTATCTTTTTCTTAAAGATTTCATAAAGATTGTAACCTTCGCATAAATTCAAATAAAAATACTATTGGTTGCTTGCTATTTTCCTTTCCTATTTGCTGTATTTCAGGAATGAAACTTTAGACGCATACAAATTGGCACGCCCAATGGGACAATCTTTACCTCTCATCTCTTCTCTTCAAAAATCAAAGTTCAAGAACACTGAGATGGCTTCCAGAAAGGTCAACTTGAAATCCGCATCTGCAAAAGCTGATGGATCCAAATTCTGCGTTGCTGTGGGAAACATACTTGATGTTACTATGGGAAGCATGGAACCTGTCACAAGGAACCAAGCCAAATTGCTAGGACAACAAGCCTCACGAGTGCCGTCTGAATCTGCAATTGTCTTTGGTTCGTCTCCAAAATGTGTGAAATCTACCACAAAAGATGCAAAAGAAAACATTGCCGAAATGATCGAGAGGGTTCTTTCCCAATTAAGCTTATCTACGTCCAAAAAGTCCTTCACTTCAGCCAACAATGATGTCTTAAGCACCGGAGCTACTCCACATAAAATATTTGCATCTCATGTTTTAAAAAATCAATGTTATTCTCCATCATCTACGATGGTGATGCAAGCGATGGTGATCGAAACTTCCACTATAGAAGAACAACTTGCAAATTTGACAAAAGCAGTTGAAGGCCTTTCAAAATACATCAAATTACTAAGTTGACAAACATGATGGAGAATATGGAGGAAAAAGAACCCACTCAATTATGCGCAAAGCTTCATGAAACGCAAGAGAAAAGAGAGTCCTTCACAAAATAAGAAACAATCATCAAAGAGTTTCAAGTGTCTACCGAAGGTTTGGTTCTCGTTGACCAATTAAAAAACTTCATTAAAGAGGCTATCAATGATAAATCTGAGTCCACGTCCAAGTCTCCTCTGACATATGTAAAGTCGTATTCTCAAAGAATTGACAACCTAAAGATACATGTTGGTTAACAACCTCTTAAGTTGCAGCAATTCGATGGCAATGAAAATCCGAAACAACATGTAGCACACTTTGTCGAAACTTGCAATAATGCTGGAACATATGGTGATTATCTTGTTAAGCAGTTTGTTAGATCTCTTACCGAAATTGCTTTTGAATGGTACACAGATCTTGAATCTAGTTCCATCTATAGTTGGGAGCAGATGGAGCAACAATTCCTCAAGCGTTTTTATAGCACAAGGCGTGTTGTGAGCATGATCGAGATTGCAAACGCCCATCAAAGGAATGATGAGCAAGTCATTGACTTCATAAATCTTTGGAGGAGCTTGAGTCTTAACTGCAAAGATCGCCTTAGTGAAACTTCTGAGATCGAAATATGCATCCAAGGTATGCATTGGGATCTTCGTTACATATTGCAAGGCATAAAACTTAAAACATTTGAAGAACTAGCAACTCGTGCTCATGATATGGAATTGAGTATGACTTCATATGGAGATCAAGAGTTGTCCAACTTTGAACCTTATGAAGAAAATGTAATTGGCATTAAGGATGGGGACAAGTTTTCATTCAAACCCGAAATTGAAGAGTCTATGTAAGTCGACATGCTCCTTGACGTACGAGCCTAAACTGCAAGTCATAATGCTCCTCGACGCACGAGTCTAAAATGCATGTCATGAAGCTCATCAAATTCAAGCTAAGTCTTAAGTTTTGAAGCTCCTCAAATTCGAGCTAAGTTTCAAGTTTTGAAGCTCCTCAAATTCGAGCTAAATCTTCAAATCAAAATATTCCTCGACATATGAGTCTAAAATGCATGTCATGAGGCTCATCAAATTCGAGCTAAGTCCTCAAGTCATGAAGCTTCTCAAATTCGAGCAGAATCTTCAAGTTTCTAAAGCTCATCAAATTCGAGCAAAATCTTTAAGTCGAAATGCTCCTTGACGCGTGTCATAAAGTTCATCAAATTCGAGCAAAATCTTCAAGTCAAAATGCTTCTCGGCGCACGAGTCTGAAATGCATGTCATGAAGCTCATCAAATTTGAGCTAAGTCTTAAGTTTCGAAGCTCCTCAAATTCGAGCCAAGTTTTCAAATCGTGATGCTTCTCAAATTCGAGTCAAGTCTTCAAGTCACAAAAGCTCCATGAAAATGAGTTAAATCTTCAAGTTATTACTCTTGGCCCTCATGAGTTTCAATCTGTATGGTAAAAAGAAAAATTCAATAGGTCGAAAACCTTGAAATAGGTGGCCTAGAAAAATTAAAAAAAACTCACATGTTTTGCATTGAAGTGTAAAGTAAATATATTTTATTACTTTAAAATTGCAAGAGTTTTTACACATAAACAATCATAAGGAAGGGATGAAAAAAAATTGACATATTCTCCGATATAAAAAATCTAAGTAGAAAAAAAATCAAACGTCAAGAAGTGGCTTGTCAACTCATCTTGGATGTCCTTATCAAGTTCGTATCACCTATTCATCAAATATCATCACTTCAAATATTTTTATGGATTGATGCAATCATAAGCTAGTCTCTATCTTTGGCATGGGGGCATATTTTGAAGTCTAATTTGTGGAGTTGATCATGTGACAAGTAGTTGCTCTTCAAAACTAGGACAGACTACATCAAAATCTCTTTCTCGCCAAAGTCGAAACTACAGAGGAAGAGGTACAAAGTGTGGTTCATCGTTAAGCCGCAATTTAGAGGAAGATACACTAAGTGTGGTTCTCACCAAAGTCACAATTGTAGAAGAAAATGCACTAAGTGTAATTTATCGCTAAAGCCGCAATTGTGCAAGAAGATGCACTAAGTGTAATTCGTCGCTAAAGCCGCAACTACAAAAGAAGTTGCACCAAGTGTAGTTTATCGTCAAAGCCGCAACTACAAAAGAAGATGTATCATGTGTGGTTCGTCATCAAAATCGCAACTTCAAAAGAAGATGCACCTAATGTGGTTCGTCGTCAAAGCCGCAATTGCAAAAGAAGATGCATCATGCGTGATTCGTCATCAAAACCGCAACTGCAAAAGAAGATGTATCATGTATGATTCGTCATCAAAATCGCTTTTGCTAAAGAAGATGCACCAAGTGGTTCCTCATCAATTATGGATTACCCTTCACTTTTTTTTGGTCTGATTGAGACTTTTTGCGGTCCATCGTAAATCTACAAAAAAAAGTGACGTGTCACACGGTGCCAATTGCACAAAGCTTCAAATCGGCATGATGAAAACTGTGGCATGTGCCCTCGCGCTCGTCATGATGAATATGGTCCTATTAGCTTAAGAGTTTTGTATTTTCTCTCCATGTAGATGATGACAAAGTTCTCAATCAATATGCGGCTCTTTGGCGAAGATGCAGAGAAGTGAACTCACGAATGTTGTCCAAAGTCAATTGGATTGCTAACTTAAAAAAATTAATTTTGGTCAATTCATGAGAACTTTGGCTTTGATTTTTGGATATGTTGTAGACTTAATAGTCTATTTTCTATATAATCAAGTCAATCTGCATTCAAGCTCTCCTACACTAAGATACGGATGTTTTGGTGAGACTCCACAAATCTGTAAAACAATAATGGCAGAATTGAAGACCAACTTCAAACTTTAATTTTCATCAATCCATGAGGAGTATTACCTTGTTTTTTCGATATACTGTAGACTTTGAAGTCTAATTTCTATAGAATCATGTCGCTCGTCATTCAGAAGCTCCTACACCAAGATAGAGACGTTTTGGTGAGACTGCATAAAGCTGTTAAAAAAAACAGAAGGCAGATCTGATAGCAAATTTCAAAAATTAATTCCCATCAATTGAGAAGAAATTTGGCTTTGATTTTCGGATATGTTGTAGATATGTGAGTCTACTTTCTGAAAAATCAATCGGATCATGATTTCGACGTTTCTACAATGAGATATGAATTTTCTACCCTATGTGTGCTGTGCTAAAAAAGTGATGAAAATTGAGCTTGATGATGCCACAAATTGACAATCAACCACAGTAAGAGTATGAGTATTTATAGAAATGTACATAAATTGTGTTCGTACAAATTATGGAAAAATTCATATTTTGAAACAAAATTATGGTAAATTTTTCTAGGAACCAAATTATGGTAAGTTTCTGTAAGAATCAAGTTATGAAAAATTCCATTGGAATCAAGTTGTGGAAAATTTCATTGGAATCAAATTATGAAAATTCCATCAAGTTATGGAAAATTTCCATTGAAATCAAACATAGAAAGTTTTGAAAAACTTCATAAGAAAAAAAAATATTTACTTCACGAATGCTTCAAACGTTGTCTTTAAAGGTTCGACAAGCCAAATACCACAACAAGTCTTGAAGCAGGGGGCATTTGTAGACAGTGAAATTTTATTGATAAATTCATATTAAATTTGGATTAAATCTTAAGTTCATGATACGTTGACCAAGTCAAATTACTGGTTAATAAAGTCGGATTAATATTTAAGTCAAAATTATATGACTTAAATCAAGTCCAAATTACATTTGGGTCAGTCCATTAAGTTGATAAGACGAGCCCAACTCATGTACTTCAAGCCCAAGGGCCAAAATTGCTTAGGCAAAAATACCCCTAAACCCCTAGCTCACAACTATATAAAGGGGTCTTCATAAGACCAAAAAAAAAAAAAAAAAAAAAAATATCTAGAGAATCCTGACTCTTCAGTAGTTATCTACAAGTCTTCCAAATACCAAGAATTAGTCGCTCCAAGTATTGAGCTGCAAGTATTTTATCAAAATCAAAGTCTTCGCTCCAAGTATTGGGCCACAAGTATTTCATCAAATCAAAGTCATCGTCCAAATGTGTAAACACCTAATTTTTGACGTGTTTAAATTACTCCTACAATATATAATAAGATTATTTCTCTTATTATGTATTTTTTTATTTAGTAGTTATTGACTTCAAAATGTTTGAATTTTGTGTCAATGGACTGAGTTTTCTTTTGGGTTTGGATGATTAAAACCTGATGGATCCTATTTATTAGGCCTATTTTGTTTTTTTTTTTAAAATAAAATCACATAGCCCATTTGTCTTTTATTCAATTAATGAATTAAAGAAAAAATGGGATCCTCTAAAAGGGCAATGAAGTCATTTTCCATAGTCTTCTCTTAGAAAAAGAAAAATAGAAAAGAAAAAGAAAAATAGAAAAGAAAAAGAAAAAATTTCATTGGTACTTTTGGGTGGCTCATTGGGAAGAAAAAGAGTGCTCATGGAGAAGAGAAAAAGTTTTAATGGGAAGAAAAGGCTCAAGCATGCATTGGATGTTTAGTTTTCAAGAAAAAAAAAATTATTTCATCTTCTCAATCTATTTAAACCCTTTTCTTTTTCTATTTTAGGGGAAGAGAATTTTGAAAAAAGGAGGGATTTTGAAAGAGGAGGTTTTTGAAAGAGGAGGAATTTTTGAAAAGGGGAGGATTTTGAAAAAGGAGAGGAATTTTTGAAAAGAGAGATTTTAAAACAAGAAGAAAATTAGAAAGAAGAAAAAATCACAAGGATAGAGAGTACAAAAGTCTTCTAACAAACAAAAAAAGAGAGAAAATAAAAAGAAATATTTTAGAATAGAAAAAGATAGTTTCATCTTTTTGAGGATTTGTGGGTTCAACTAGTATTGCTTCCACTATTGCTTCTCATCACCTTTTAGGTAATTCTTTTTTTACATTTCGCAATGTAATCTTAAATTAATGAATCATGTTCTTCTATATTTTTTATTAAATTGTTTATATTAAGTTTGTTTGATTTAGCCAAGCATATTGTGATATTTGATATGATTATGTTTTATTATTATTATGTACATATGTGTTTATTATTAATTAGGTGTTAGTTTAATTTTATCTTGTTATGGAGTTGATACATAGAGATATGCTTTAGTAAAAAAAAAAATCCAAAGTTTTTTTTGTATTTTAGTTTCTGGCCATTTTAAGAAAAAAGGAAAAACAAAAAAGAGGCTATTTTGTGCAAAACGCAATATTGAACATTTTTTGCAAAAAATTATAAATCTGGTCATTTTTCATATTCTATTTTTTTTTAAAAATAAATATGTAAAAATGGTTATTTAAATAAATAAAAAATACGAATTCGGCTATATTTGGATTAGTAATTTAACTATTAGATAAATATAACTATTTTTACAATTCTCCTTCAAAAGAGAACAATGTGATCATTTTTGCAAAGCTGAAAATTTTGTTAGTCTAGTCATTTTTGAAATTGCATCAAATTTTGGGAAAAGATAAACCAATTAAAATGAGTTTCCTTCAATACTTTTTTTTCTATAAAAAAATGGGGACTTAATTATTATTTTAAAAATAAAAATAAAAAGAGCGAATCCTTTTTTTTTATCTCTTTTATTGTTGTTGTTGTTGTTTAAGTAGTGGTGTATAAATATTTCCCCTTTTAAAGCAATTATCATTTTGCCAATAAAAAATTAAAAAGAAATTCTTTTTCATGTTTATATGTTGCAACAAGTTCATTGATTCATTAATTTTTTTTAGTTGATTTATTAATTATTATTTGAAAAGATTTGAGTCATTAATTTTTTTTTTTTTAGTACATAAAGTTTATTAAATACCACCATGTGTTCGGTTACGATCCTTGGTGTGTATTATTTTTTTTAAAAAAAAAAGAGGTCTTGTGTGTGGCTACGCTCCTAGGCAAATCATTTTTGTAAACTTAGTGACTAACACAAAATTGCTTTTTATCCTAAAATTATTTAAGCCAAACATGAGTCAATAAAGTGACCGTTCTAGAACCACAGGACTCGGGGGGTGCCTCACACCTTACCCCCGGTCAATAGAATTCCTTACCCAATCTTTGTTTCGTAGACTAAAAAATAAAGAGTCATTTTCTTTTAATTAGGAATTTATAAGGTGACTTGGTACCCCCAAAAACTCAATTCCAAGTGGCGACTCCAAAAAATAAAAAAAAAAATTCTCTTTTACTTTTTTTTTTTCAAAAAAAAAAAAACCGTCACATTCCAAAAAAAGGCAAAGAAGAGGTGTGACAGATCTGGTGACTCCGCTAGGGATTTTTTTAGAATTCGAGCTTTGTATATTGACTTTTATTTGGCTATTTTTGTTAATTGGATACATCTTGTGTTTGTTGGTTTACATGCTTTTTGATGACTTATTGCTTTGATATTGTGTAATTTGTATATATAAATTGTCTTCTCTCACACACTCTCTAAGTCTCTGAAACATTTGTTATACACTGTGTGTGCGGATACACTCCACAGGACTTCTGTCTAAGATGAGCCGGTGTGCGGTTACGCTCCTGGTTCAGGATTTTAGTCACATATGTTAGGAGGGGTTGGACCACCAGTTAAGCCGGAATAGCTTTGCTATCGGTACGCTGACCCTCCCCGGCTCGAGTTGTCCGCTCGAGTAAGCCAGTCTAGACACCTTCGATATAGGGTGATAAAACTAGTTGAACGATCCTCAGATAATATTCGTAGTAGTCTAGGTTTATTAACATCATGTGCATTTGACCTAGCAGGACTCGACACAGGTGTTGGGGCCGTCTGAGACAAGTACCCACGCTAGACCAGCATGTTCATCTTACGTGCTACGTGAAAATAATTTGTTCAGAGGGCGGGCCTTTACATTGTTGACCAGCTTTAGAATAACTTGTCTTTCAATTTTAATTTTTTTTAAAAAAGGCTGAAAAAAAGGATCTTTCTAGTACGAGCCATTTATTTTAACGAACTACACACACCTGATTATCTAATGAGATACGTAGGCAACCCTCTTAGGGTTCGGTGATCCTTATTAAAAAAAAAATTAAAAATAATATTTAAAAATTTTCAAAAATGAGGATTCAAGAAAAAAGATTGTTGGCTACTGTATGTCCAATTTTTTCTGAACTACGAAATAATCTGATTCATGTGGTGACATGATACGTAGGCAACTCACATTGAATTCCATCGAAACTCTTTTTAAAAAATAAAGAAAAGAAAAAAATACAATAAATAAAACAAAGTTGGGATGAGACAAATGACCCTCTGAACTCATAATGTTAGGTGCTTGACATGAAATGTGTGATTAATATCTGTAAAATGCCTAACCCCTAACATGTTTGTTGTTTTTGTCTCTTTAGTTAGCTTTAGGTGGTTGGTTTGTGGTAAATTGGCAGAACATCTGTCTATCTTAGGTTAAAGAAAAGAACATCAATGATAACCAATATCAAAATCAATATTTTGTGGTGGTATCAGTTGATCGATTCAAAGAAGGAGATCACATCATCCAACCATGTCTCTCTTCTGCTTTTTCAATGATAGCAACGACAATGCTAAAATATGGTTATCAACCTGGTAAAGGTTTGAGAGCATGTTAGCAAGGAATCGTTGATCCCGTTGCTCCTTTGGGAAACCAAAGCACTTCTGGCCTTGGATACATACAAACAAACCAAGAGAAATGGAGATAAGGCTAAGAACCACAAAATGAGTGTTTGGACGCTGCTACAATCGATTCTCCATATTGCTCATTCCTTCATTAAACTTCAGGGTCAAGAAATTCAAACTTCCTCGGCTCAAGAGGACATTGAAGAAGTTTGTTAGGGTCTAGTCAGTTATTTTGTGAAGTGAACATGGTCCAAGTTGGTGAAGGTACAAGTCGCGCCGATGTGCAGCTCGTGGACTCAGGTGTTAAGCTAAACAATTTGGAAGCCACTCCTCTCCCCATAAGGAAGGAGTATTGGTAGTTTGTTTTGCTACTCTTTTGTATTTTGATTATTGTTAGGATTGTGATCCCTTTATTTTGAAAATGCTTTGTATTATTGTTAATCCTTCTATCCCTTTCCAAAAAAAAAATTCTTCTCCTTTGCCCTAATTTTATCTTTCATTTTTCAGTTTTGCTAATGCAGACTTTGATAACATGACATGCATGCGGAATTTACTCCAAATCTCAAAGAGTTGTTCATTCTCGAATCAGCAAGTTAAGATGTTAAATATGATGAAGATGGGGATTTTAGAGAAATTAATAGGGAATTGGAACAGTTTGAAGACAAATCTAAGCGTAATCTTAGTGAAATGGAGACAATTAATTTGGAAAGTACCAAGGAAGTCAAAGAAATAAAAGTAAGCCTTCATGTCGAGTAGAAAATTAGGGATGTCATAATCCAACTTTTGTTTGAATACAAATATATGTTGCTTGGTCCTATGATGATATTCCAGGTTTGAGTGTCGATTCATCCTGATTTTTCACCCGTCCAACAAAAAAGAAGAAAATTCAAATCGAACGTGAGTGAAAAAATCAAGGAAGAAATCATGAAACAACTAAGTGCAAATGTGATCCAAGCCATCCGTTACACTACTTGGCTGGCAAATGTTGTCCTTGTGCCGAAAAAGGATGGAAAAACAAGAGTTTGTGTTGATTATCGGGACTTGAACAAAGTTAGTCCTAAAGATAACTTTCCCTTACCCAGTATCCATATTCTAGTTGATAATTGTGCCAAACACGAAATTCAATCTTTTGTGGACTGCTATGTTGGGTATCATCAAATTTTGATGGATGAAGAGAACGCTAAGAAAACTGCTTTCACAACTCCATGGGGAACCTATTGCTACAGGGTCATGTCATTCGGTCTTAAAATGTTGGGGCAACTTACATGAGGGCTATGACCACCATGTTTCATGACATGATGCACAAAGAAATTGAAGTATACGTCAATGACGTAATCATCAAGTCTAAAACACAAGCTAACCATGTGCAAGACTTGAGAAAATTCTTCGAAAGGGTGCGAAGATATGATCTTAAGCTTAATCCAGCAAAATGTGTGTTTGGAGTTCCATCTGGAAAGCTTTTGGGTTTCATAGTCAGCAGAAGAGGAATCGAATTGGACCCTTTCAAAATAAAAGCCATTCGAGAACTGTCGCCTCCAAAAAACAAGGCTGAAGTCATGAGTCTACTTGGGAGGTTGAACTACATCAGTAGGTTTATCGCTCAACTCACCACCACTTGTGAGCCTATTTTTAGACTTTTAAAAAAGGATGTTGCTGTCAGATGGACGGAGGATTGAAAACAAGACTTTGACAAAATCAATGAGTATTTGTCCAACCCTCCCGTACTGGTCCCGCTAGAACCTGATAAGCCTGTCTTTCTATATCTGTCCGTGATAGATAATTCCTTTGGTTGTGTTCTTGGTCAACACGATTCCATAGGCAGAAAGGAGCGAGCAATCAACTACTTGAGCAAGAAATTCACTAGTTATGAAGTCAAATACACATTTTTGGAAAGGACATATTGTGCCATAACTTGGGTAGCTCAAAATTTAAGGCATTACCTTTTGTCGTACACAACTTACCTCATATCTAGGATGGACCCTTTGAAGTACATCTTTCAGAAGCCAATGCCAACTGGTAGACTCGCTAAATGGCAAATCTTACTCACCGAATTTGACATAATATATGTCACTCGAACTACAATGAAAGTTCAGGCTTTAACAGATCACTTGGCAGAGAATCCCAGTCGATAACGACTATGAACCATTGGACACATATTTCCCATATGACGAGATTAATTCAATTATGGAAGTAGATCTAGACAAAAATCAGGTTTGGAAATTATACTTTGATGGAACAATCAATGCAAAAGGCACACGGATTGGGGCGATTCTCATATCACCCATAGGGCAGCATTACCCTGCAACAACTCGACTTCATTTTTTCTATACAAACAACACAACAGAGTATGAAGCTTGCATCATGGGTCTAAACATGGTAATAGATATGGATGTTCAAGAATTGATTGTGTTGGGAGATTCTGATTTGCTTATTCGGCAAGCTCAAGGCGAATGGGAAACTCGAGACCTCAAGCTTCTTCCATACAAACAATGTGTGGAAGATCTTAGCAAACGGTTTATGTCCATCGAGTTTAGATATATCCCCAGGTTTCATAATGAATTGGCAGATGCCTTGGCTACTTTGGCCTCAATGTTTCCATATCCTGGCAACACTTACATCACTCCTTTGGAAATTCAAGTTCGGGACCAACACGGCTATTGTAACACAATTGAAGTAGAACCAGATGGTGAGCCATGGTACCTAGACATCAAGCAATTTTTGCAGACAGGAAAATATCCAGAACATGCTAATGATAGCCAAAAAAGAACTATTAGGCGTCTGGCTAGTGGTTTCTTTTTTAGCGGGGGAATTTTATATAAACGAACCCCGAATTTGAACTTGCTAAGATGTGTGGATGATGAAGAGGCAGAGAAGATCATGAATGAAGTGCATGCTGGGGTATGTGGACCACACATGAACGAATATGTCCTTGCAAAAAAGATACTTCGAACAGGGTACTACTGGCTTACCATGGAACGGGATTGCTTTCGCTTTGTAAAAAATGTCATCAGTGTCAAATTCATGGTGAATTAATTCATCACCTCCTTCAGAGTTGCACCCTATGGCTGTCCCTTGGCCTTTTACTGCATAGGGAATGGATGTCATTGGACCAATTGAGCCAAAAGCTTCTAATGGACATCGATTCATTTTGGTCGCAATTGATTACTTGACCAAATGGGTGGAGGCAATCACTTTCAAAGCAGTCACTAAGAAGGTGGTCATGGATTTTGTCCATTCAAACATCATTTGTCATTTTGGTATCCCGAGAACTATCATCACAGATAATGCTGCAAACCTTAATAGCAATCTGATGAAGGAAGTATGTGAGCAGTTTAAAATTGTGCATCACAATTCTACTCCATACGGACCAAAAGCCAACAGAGCAGTGGAAGTTGCCAACAAGAATATCAAAAAGATTCTCAGGAGAATGGTTCAAGGCACCAGGCAATGGCATGAGAAGTTGCCTTTCGCACTTTTAGGATATCACACAACAGTGCGCACGTCGATTGGTGCAACCCCTTACATGTTGGTGTATGGGACCGAGGCTATAATACCAGCGAAAGTCAAAATTTCGTGTCTCCAAATTATTGTGGAAGCTGAAATTGAGGATACTGAATGGATCAAAACCCGATTAGAGCAACTCACATTAATAGATGAGAAACGATTGGCAGTTGTGTGTTTTGGCCAACTTTATCAGCAAAGGATGGCTCATGCATAAAACAGAAAGGTGCACCCAAGACATTTTGAAGTAGGCCAACTGGTCTTAAAACGCATTCTCCCGCACCAAGAAGAAGCCAAGGGAAAGTTTGCCCCAAATTGGCAAGGTCCATACCTTATCAAGGAAGTATTGTCCAAAGGAGCCTTGCACCTTACTGAAGTAGAGGGAAAACTCACAGGCATAATTGTTAATGCAGACGCAGTCAAAAGATACTACATCTAATGCGTTCTAAGATACTGTGATAAGTTTACGGTTAGGAAGACAAAGGCTCCTCATTCAAAAAAAATCTTCTCTTTGAAATTTTGAACTACATTTGACTTGATTCTGAAAGGATACGTAGGCAACCCTTTGGGGTTCGTTCATACCATCAAAAAAAATCAATACTCCAGTATTCATATGAAACTGGGGCATTTTTTTATTTTTGATAGAATAGCATCAAAATTGCAATGTGATTCTATTTAAGCAATTGACTGTTGGGCCAACTCTCTAAGAATGCTAGATTCAATTTGTCTTGCACAAACAATTGATCATCAAAGACAACATTGGGAGTTATAAAAAAAAAAAGAGAGAAAAGAGGACTTATGAGTAAAAACCTTTGCGAGCACAATAAGTCCAAAAAAAAGAAGGAGAGAGTCTTATCGGTGAAAACCTTTACAGGCACCAGAAGGCAACAAGACAGAAGATCTTATTGGTGAAAACCCTTGTGGGCACCATCCAAAAAAAAGAGAGAAAAAAGAGGACTTATGAGTGAAAATCCTTGTAGCCACCATAAGCTAAAAAAAAAAGAAAAAAAGGAGAGAGTCTTATCGATGAAAACCCTTGCAGGCACCTTAAGATAAAAGGAGAGAACAACATGAAAATGACTAATCGGACGAAATCTGCAAAGAGCACCATTTCTCAACATCTCTGCATAAAGGGTTTCTAGGATACAAAGATCAGTTTTGGATTGATGAGCTTCAGACTTTGAGAATTAGACAACTCAAACGGATCAGCGGTCAAGTCCAAAATGCATGTCATGGTTCACTCAAAGTCAGCATATGCCTCCAAATAAGTTTTCTTCCTCATTTTCTTCAAAAGGAATACCCTTCCTTAGGTATAGGTCTGTCTTGATCCAATTTGTCATACTCTTAAATATTTCATATTTTTCTAGTCTTTTCGATATAATCTCGTGGAAAGGCAAAGCAAAGCAAAGGGATTGCAAAGCTTACTACGGTTTCCCAAAAGTGAAGTTGAGTACCTGAGTTGGCATGCCATCGAGCAAGGACTAAAAATGCTTCAGATCTTCACCGAAAACTTATGTGAAGGAACATGATAAAGTCTCTTGTCATGAAAATAAAATTTTCAAAAGGAAATTCGTTCTTTGGAAGATCAATTGCATCATGGTATTTGGTAGTACCAAGAAGATTAAGGTCCCTGATTGACAAAGAGGAAGCTTCAAAAGGTTGTTCAGCCAAGAATTTGAAGTAGAGTTTGAGAAGTCCGTTGGAAGTATGATCAAGTCATCAAAACATCAAGGCCACAAATCAACCATCACTTTTAAACTAACAATTTTCTCTTGCTCAACAAAGGAACAAAAGAAAATGCAGAATTACAAGTCAAAAGATGCAACATCAAAAAAAGAAGTTCTACAAAGTCTTCACATGCTTTGTTGTTTCATCTCAAGCTATTAGCATTCTTGCCTCTCAAATCAAGAGCTTCGGGCAATACGTCTGATCTCACTCCCTCCTTAGGAAAGAATCTCCTACTTGGAAAAATCTCGTGCAATAGCACCAGTCTTTCATTCACGTGCAATACGCACCAATCTAAATCGTGTGCAATACACACCAATCTTTCATTCATGTGCAATATGCACCAAATCTTCCTTTCATGTGCAATACGCACCCGTCATTTATTCATGTGCAATGCGCACCAGTCTTTCTTTCATGTGCAATGCGCACCAGTCTAAATCTAGTGCAATACACACCCATTCTTTATTCATGTGCAATACACACTAATCTTTCATTCATGTGCAAGACGCACCAGTCTAAATCTCGCGCAATACACACCCGTCCTTTATTCATGTGCAATACGCATAAATCTTTCATTCATGTGCAAGACGCACCAGTCTAAATCTTGTGCAATAAGCACCAGTCTTTCATTCACGTGCAATACACACCAATCTAAATCATGTGCAATACGCACCAATCTTTCATTCATGTGCAATACGTACCAAATCTTTCTTTCATGTGCAATACGCACTAATCTAAATTTCGTGCAATACGCATCGATCTTTCATTCATGTGCAATACGCACTAGTCTTTCTTTGATGTACAATATGCACTAGTTCTTCTTTCATGTGCAATACGCACCATATGCATATCCTGGACAATACACACTAGTATTCATGTGCAATATGCACCATATTCATTTTTTGGGTAATACGCCCAATCTTATGTCAACCCACAAAGACAATACGTCCCATTTTAAACTCTCAAGGCAATACGCCTCATTTCTCCTTTTCTTCCTAGGATTATACGTCCTGGTTCAAGATTCTCACATCTTTTCTTCTTCTAAAGGAAATACATCCTATTAGGATTCTTCATTTTGTGACCTTGAGTTTTGAGTTTCAATCACCAACTCAAGTCAAAACATGCACCTGAGAATGATCTACAAGTCGCCAAGCGAGCATCAAGATCAATCTCAAAGAGAATGCGCAGAGCAAGTCAAAGATCAAGACAAGACCCTAAGAAGACACATCAAGTAGGGATCTTGTAACTCCTAGAATATAGAGAAGCATAGTTCTCTAGCTCTTTTCCTTTTATGTAACTATAGACAGTAGATGGTGACAAGCAACAAGAAGCAAACTTTTTGACCATAATGTTCGATAGTTTCGGCTATCAAATTTTCTCGAACTAAACTGACCTGATTTCCTTTTAATCAAGGATATGTAGGCAACCTCGAAAGCGAGGTTTGGTCACCTTTTTTTTTAAAAATGAATTTCAACGGAGTTCGAAACAGTAAATAATTAGCCACTTCGTTCACTTTCTTTGCTTGAAAACTCTTCATGTTCCAAGCAAAGAGGGGCATGCTCTGAACACCTAATTTTTGACGTGTTTAAATTACTCCTACAATATATAATAAGATTATTTCTCTTATTATGTATTTTTTTTATCTAGTGGTTTTTGACTTCAAAACGTTTGAATTTTGTGTCAATGGACTGATTTTTCTTTTGGGTTTGGATGATTAAACCCTGATGGATCCTACTTATTGGGCCTATTTTATTTTATTTTTTTTAAAAATCACATAGCCCATTTGTCTTTTATTCAATTAATGAATTAAAGAAAAAATGGGATCCTCTAAAAGGGCAATGAAGTCATTTTTCATAGTCTTCTCTTAGAAAAAGATAAAATAGAAAAGAAAAAGAAAAATTTTCATTGGTTCTTTTGGGTGGCTCATTGGGAAGAAAAAGAGTGCTCATGGAGGAGAAAAAGTTTTAATGGGAAGAAAAGGCTCAAAGATGCATTGGATGTTTAATTTTCAAGAAAAAAAAATTATTTCATTTTCTCAATCTATTTCAACCCTTCTCTTTTTCCATTTTAGGGGAAGAGGATTTTAAAAAAAGGAGGGATTTTGAAAGAGGAGGTTTTTGAAAGAGTAGGAATTTTTGAAAAGGAGAGGATTTTGAAAAAGGAGAGGAATTTTTTAAAAGAGAAAGATTTTAAAACAAGAAGAAAAAATCACAAGGATAGAGAGTACAAAAGTCTTCTAACAAACAAAAAAAGAGAGAAAATAAAAAGAAATATTTTAGAATAGAAAAAGATAGTTTCATCTTTGTGTGGATTTGTGGGTTCAACTAGTATTGCTTCCACTATTGCTTCTCATCACCTTTTAGGTAATTCTTTTTTTACATTTCGCAATGTAATCTTAAATTAATAAATCATGTTCTTTTATATTTTTGATTAAATTGTTTATATTAAGTTTGTTTGATTTAGCCAAGCATATTGTGATATTTGATATGATTATGTTTTATTATTATTATGTACATATGTGTTTATTATTAATTAGGTGTTAGTTTAATTTCATCTTGTTATGGAGTTGATACATAGAGATATGCTTTAGTAAAAAAAAAAACCAATGTTTTTTTTGTATTTTAGTTTCTGGTCGTTTTAAGCAAAAAAAGAAAAACAAAAAAGAGGTTATTTTTTGCAAAACACAAAATTGGACATTTTTTGCAAAAAAATATATGGTCATTTTTTTTATTCTGTTTTTAAAAAAAATGTTTTTTAAAAATAAATATGTAAAAATGGTTATTTAAATTTATAAAAATACGAATTCGGCTATATTAGGATTAGTAATTTAACTATTAGATAAATTTAACTATTTTTGCAATTCTCCTTCAAAAGAGAACAATGTGATCATTTTTCCAAAGCTGAAAATTTTATAAGTCTAGTCATTTTTGAAATTGCATCAAATTTTGGGAAAAGATAAACCAATTAAAATGAGTTTCCTTCACTACTCTTTTTTCTTTTATAAAATGGGGACTTATTTTTTTAAAAAAAATAATAAGAGCGAATCCTTTTTTTTTATCTCTTTTATTGTTGTTGTTGTTGTTTAAGTAGTGGTGTATATATATTTCCTCTTTTAAAGCAATTATCATTTTGCCAATAAAAAATTTAAAAAAAATCTTTTTCATGTTTATATGTTGCAACAAGCTCATTATTTCATTAATTTTTTTAGTTGATTTATTAATTATTATTTGAAAAGATTTGAGTCATTAATTATTTTTTTTTAATACATAAAATTTATTAAATACCACCATGTGTTCGGTTACGATCCTTGGTGTGTATTATTTTTTTTTAAAAAAAAAGAGGTCTTGTGTGCGGCTACGCTCCTAGGCAAATCATTTTTGTAAACTTAGTGACTAACACAAATTTACTTTTTATCCAAAAATTATTTAAGCCAAACACTAGTCTATAAAGCGACCGTGCTAGAACCACGGGACTCGGGGCGTGCCTCACACCTCCCCCGGTCAATAGAATTCCTCACCCAATCTTTGTTTCGTAGAGTAAAAAATAAAGAGTTGTTTCCTTTTAATTAGGAAGTTATAAGGTGGCTTAGTACACCCAAAAACTCAATTCCAAGTGGCGACTCCAAAAAAAAAAAATTATTTTTCTCTTTTACTTTTATTTTTTATCAAAAAAAAACGGTCACATCCCGAAGAAAGGCAAAGAAGAGGTGTGACAAAATATTGAGCCGCAAGTATTCCATCAAATCAAGAACTATCGTTAAGAGAAGAATCAGGAGATTACATATCTTTATCTTAAAGATTTCATAAAGATCGTAACCTTCACATAAATTAAAATACAAATACTATTGTTTGCTTGCTATTTTCCTTTCCTATTTGTTGTATTTTAGGAACGAAACTTTAGACGCATACAAAATGTTTGTATCCAATTTTTCTCCTCGAGATGAATCCAACTTGTGCTTGACAGATGATATGAGGCATCACCTTTTAAGGTCTAGAAGCAAGTACTCTTGACAATCAACTTGTAAAGGACAGTACAATAGGCTATTGTCATGTATTCTTTAACTCTCTTCTACTAAAGACCACTTTTACAGATCTTGCACTATCGGGTTTTCTTAGTCTACTATGTGATTTTTTTCATTGGTGGTCGATTTTGTTCCTGTACATAGCCTACAGTTGTACTGTTGCCAAAGCTATTTGGTAGAGATGTTACTAAGTTCTTCCTTGTTTAATTTCTTAAACAAAGGTCTTGAGTTCTTTCAACTTACACCAAATGTTTTGCATCCTCCCATTAGCTAGTCTTTGAGTCCAAATGTTGCTTACTAAGCTCAGGAAGGAACTGTGATCATACCAGACAATGAAGAATCTGGAAAGGACTACAAAGCTTCTCTGAGTATCGATCATCGATAATGAGAAGCATGGGAGAGTGATAAGATATGTAGGGTACACCATACTTTAGCACTGCTTGCCTCCATTTCATCATCCAATCATAATCTGCAATGTCTCTATCAATCCTTCTATATACTCTATCAACTCTTTTCTGTTTATTTGATCATGTGTAGTATTCACCTTTCTAAGGCAACTCACTAAGAAGAATATCATGCATACAGTCTGAAAACTCCTTCACTTTAGTAAGTTGGACAGATGAGTCATATAGTCTATCTTGTGAATAGATAAGTGAATTTAAGTAACCACATATCATCTAAGGCCATGTTGCTCGGACTTTCCAAAAATGTAGCCGCTTCTGTGTCGGATCCTTCAAAAAATGGACTACTTTGGAAGGATCCGACATGCATCCATCAGCATTTTTGAAATCATAAATAGTTGTCTACAGGCATTTGAAAATTTCCACCTCTACCCTTGACTAGACAGTGTAATAGCAGAGGATCTTCATACAATTTGTCAACCTTATATTTGTTAGTTTTCCACTGTAGTCATAGTCTACCACAGTTAGAATTTTGATAATTAGTGTGCACTTCTTATCTTTGAGAAATATCTTGCTAATTTTGTTTGATGTTGGTTCCTTCAGTTTTGTCTTAATTAAATTAGCTAAGGGAATTTTATTGCTCTTTAGGTAAAACTTGTTGGGTAATATCAACATTCTACCTATGGCAAGGCCCAAAAGGGGCTGGGTGGTCTGGATCGGAGTCATGATCGAACATGACGCTTGCTTGGTGAACTTAGTTAAGAAATAAAGTTGCAACTTTGCTATCAATTATAATTTTTGGCATGATAATAAGCGCTTGATTCTAACAAGTGATATTAGAGTCATGGTCATGCGTTCAATTCCCAAGAGCCTCATTTTGCATGAGGCCCACGAGGAGCTGGGTGGCCAAGTCGAAGTCGTGATCGAACATGGCGTTTGCCTTCATTTATAGCTTTTGGCATGTTGATAAGCGCTTGATCCTAAGAAAGCCTCAATTATTGTTTGCTTGTACCTCTTATTAGTTCTCTTAAACATTTCAGAATAGCCAAGTCAGAGGAATTTTACCCCTCTTCTTTCCCTGTCTAGAGGGACTTATTTGCTCACTTTTACACTTTCTTTATAACACGTCAAATCCATTATTAAGTACTGGATGAGAAATTGATTTCATTAGGACTATGATAAATTCACTAATTTTTAGGCTCTACAACTATAATTGATCACAAGACAACAATTTCTTGTATAAAAGAGATATTGCTTGCGGATTTCGAATTTTCCACCATATATTGGTGTAGGTAAAGCTATATTTTTGTTTATTTATTGCAAGATGATATTAGCAATAAACTCACAATCAAATTATTAATTATATAGGTATACTTGTCCACTTTGTACTTTGCACGCTCCTTAAGAAATAATGAATAATATGAATATTCTACCACAATACTCAAGTAAAATAATTCGGGAATAAGTAATTAATATTAAGGGTAATACATAAAGAAAAAAAATTAGTATGTTCTTTGCTTGACATGCTAAAAGTGACAATTTATTTTTAATATATTGGACAAATAAAAATAAACGGAGAAAATATATATAGGCTTACCTAGTGATGCCCATTTTCTTCTTCATAATTGATGCCATTACAATGTCACTTTCTTTTTAATTAACAATGCCGACCGCACGCAGTTCAAATTTGGCAAATATTGAAAACATAACATGGGCAAGTTCCTTTCGATTTCAACGCTATAACTATTTTTTTTCTTAATTAAATAAATCTCTTTATTATTTGGTATTAATATTTTTAAAATTTTTTAATAGGTAAAAATAATAAAAGTCAGTGAATCTAATCTAAATATATTCAAGAAAACCAAGAAACATTCCTCTTGTTCCTGTTCATTATCTTAGACAAATTAATAAAGAAAACATTTCTGTCTCTCCAATTCTCTGCACTTGTTGAGACTACAAGCATAAATAAAGAATAATAATTATTAATCTCTTCCCGTGAATGGTGATAATAATTAATTTTATGATTTTAGATTAGACAAAATGCCACAAGAGTCTAAACATCTTTTTGTCTATGCTAATGGCAATGGGTAACCAAAAATGGATTTACACTCCGTTTCATATTACTTGATCCTATTGACCTAACACACTTTCAATTTTTGAAGCGCATTTTATTAAACTAATCTTATTAATAATGTTTTGAAACTTTAAATTTGAATATTACTATTTTATATAGTTACTTATTCTAATGATAGTGTTGCGAAAATATCGTGAATTAACTAGCACACAATCACAAACAAAGAAAATAGAAAAGAAGAATAACACAAGGATTTAATGAGGTTCGGCTATGCCTACTCCTCCCAGCAAAAACAGAGAGAGTTTTCCACTATAAAAGAAAGAGAACAAATTTTACAATGCTTTAGGATCCCCAACTACATACCCTATATATAGATTCCAAATAAGCCTAAACCTATAAGGAAAAGCTTTTCCTAATCATGTAGGAACAATATTTTCCTTTTCCAAATCTATTAGGACAAAGGGTCTCCTAAACTAATAGGAATTATAGTTTCCTAAAATATACAAGGAAATAATTCAAGACATAATTAAAAAATCTTCCCCTTGGCTTGAATTCCTTTCATCAATTGAAATAACGTCTCTCTGCCTTGCTCCCAGCCCTCCAAAGGGCGTACTGAGTACAACTCACACCAATCAAGTCTAGGCAATGCCTAACCTTATTGGTCCGGACTGTCTTGGTCATCATATCTCCTGGATTATCATGTGTAGACACTTTCTTCACATCAACAACCCCTTTAGATATAACATCTCGGATAAAATGATGTTTGACTAACTTTTGTCCCCTTGGCAATGAACCAACCTTTCATGTTTGATTCTTTTAAAGAGACTCAATCTCTTCACCCATAGCACCAACCCGTTGATCCGCTTTTGAACTAGAAATAGCTTCTTTATAGCTATTAGGCTCAAACACGTCAATGGTCTTTGCAACTGATAAAGCAAATTCTATACAATTTGCATATCCCAAAAGATTTTCATCAACCACGTTTGCAAAACTCTTTGGTTGATTGATCACCCTTTTTCTTCTACCTGTTGCAATGTTATATGATTGTTGTTGCATAGGTGCAACATCATTATCATCTTGATTAATGTTTTGCACCTCCTCCACTTCTGAACTATTGGGCTGAGCTAGTAGAGATTCAACTTCTAACTCTATGCGGTCACTAACACAGTGATCTGTTTTTGCTATTGCCTTTTCCTTCTGACTGTCCAGTAAGGCATATTCATTGAATGTCACATCCCTGCTAATAATTAATCCCAGAGTCTTTTGATCTGTGCACCACAATCTATAACTTTTCACTCCAATTGCATACTCTAGAAATATGCACTTCTTTGCCCTCGGCTCAAGTTTTCCATCCCTTACATGAGCATAAGCAGGACAACCAACTATTCTTAAATTTGAATAATCAGCAGGCTAATTGGACCAAACCTCAAAAGGAGTTTTGAACTCAATAGCTGTAGATGGAGATCTATTGACCAAATAACAAGCTGTATTGATTGCTTCAGCCCAAAAATCCTTGCTAACACATGAGTGTGAAAGCATACTTCGTGCTTTATCACAAAGTGTTCTGTTCATATGTTCTGCAACACCATTTTGTTGTGGTGTTCCAACACAAGTGCGGTGTCTCACTATGCCCTCTCTGTTGCAGAAGTTATTGAACTCTAAGTTGCAAAATTCCAACCCATTATCAGTTCGAAGACGTTTAACTTTTCTTTCGGTTTGCCTCTCAACCATCGTCTTCCATTTAACAAATGTTGAAAATGCCTCATCTTTTGTTTTCTAGAAATACACCCATACCATTCTTGAGTATTCATCAATCAAAGTCATAAAGTACCTTGCACCACTTTTGGAGGGAATTCTGTTTGGACCCCACTAGTCTGAATGTATATAATCTAACTTGCCTTTGGTCTTGTGATTAGCCTTCTTGCTGAACTTCACCCTTGTTTACTTACCAAACACACAATGCTCACAAAAATTTAAAGCTTGATCTTTGTAACCATCCAACAAGTTTTTCTTGTTCAACAAAGACAATCCCTTGTCACTCATATGACCAAGTCGCAAGTGCCACAATTGAGATTGATTCAGACCACTCTTCCCAGAAGCTACAACTGCTTCCCCTTCAACTACACTGGCTTGTAGATAATACAATCTAGAATGAAGCTTACCCTTCATGAGTACCATGGAGCCTTTACATACTTTGAGTGTTCCATTCTCTGAGTGAAACTTATATCCTTGATCATCCAAAGTCGAAAGAGAAATCAAATTTCTCTTCATTCGAGGAACATGCCAACACTTAATATTTCTGATAATGCCATCGAACATTCTCAATCTGATGTTACCTATTCCCTCTACCTCTAATGGATTATCATCACATAGGTAGACAGTCCCACTCGTCTGTTTGTACGTTGCAAACCAATTCTTGTATGGACACATGTGAAAAGTTGCACCAGAATCAAGAACCTAAGAATTTTGCCTATGATCAGAACTCACAGCACAAACTTCCCCTATATAGTCATTGTCATCAGAATTATTACCAGAGTCAACAATATTTACTGAGTAATCAACTTTCTGTTTCCCCCTTTTCTCCTTTAGTTTAGGACAATCTCTTTTGTAATGACCCTGCTCCCTGCACTCATAGCAGTTCTGCTTCCTTGCTCTAGACTTCGATCTGGCGTTAAACCTTTTTCTATTAAAGTCCTTCTGTTTTGTTCTTCCCCTACTCACAAGACCTTCACCCTCAGTTCTGCTATCCGGAAAGCTCTTCTTCAACTCTTTAGATTTTAGTGCATTACTAACATCATCAAGTGAGATATTATCTTTCCCATATAGCAATGTATCAGCAAAAGTATCATAAGACGGTGGTAAAGAAAATAACACGATTAAGGCTTGATCCTCACTTTCAATTTTGATATCTACATTCTTCAAGTCCATTATAATTGAATTAAACTCATCAAGATGAGTTTTGACCGGTGTACCTTCATTCATACGAAGATTGTATAACCTCTTTTTCAAGTAGAGGCGGTTTGTCAGCGATTTCTTAGAGTACAGATCTTCTAACTTCTTCCATGCCGTTGCTGCAGATTTCTCTTCAGCAATTTCCCGAAGAACGCTATCTGTAACGCTCATAAATATCGCACTCAAAGCCCTCTCCTTCAGGTCTGCTTGTTCTGATTCTTTCAACTCTTTTGGAAAATCCTCCTCAATAGCCTTCCATACTCCTTGTAATACCAATGACGATCTCATTCTAATCTTCCATAGACTAAAATTAGATCCCCCATCGAATTTCTCTATTTCATACTTTGTTGAAGATGATGGAGACATCTTAACCCTTGATTATGTCTAGAAATTCCAACCAAGCTTTGATACCAATTGTTGCGGAAATATCGTGAATTAACTAGCACACAATCACAAACAAAGAAAATAGAAAAGAAGAATAACACAAGGATTTAATGAGGTTCGGCTATGCCTACTCCTCCCAGCAAAAATAGAGAGAGTTTTCCACTATGAAAGAAAGAGAACAAATTTTACAATGCTTTAGGATCCCCAACTACATACCCTATATATAGATTCCAAATAATCCTAAACCTATAAGGAAAAGCTTTTCCTAATCCTGTAGGAACAACATTTTCCTTTTCTAAATCTATTAGGACAAAGGGTCTCCTAAACTAATAAGAATCATAGTTTCCTAAAATATACAAGGAAATAATTCAAGACATAATTAACAGATAGTATGAATTTTTTTTGATAAAACTCTCTTAATTTGCTAAAATAGATATGTACATTGAAATATTTAATTTTAGTATAGAGATTAAGTAACATGAAATGGACGGAGTAACTCACAAACATATGTAGTAAGATAAATCAACTCATTGAAATTATAACGAAAATTTAAAATTAAGTTTTTCCTAAATATTAAAAAAAACGTATTTTTTTGGTGGGGATAAACTAAAAAAAACAATCTAATAAATTAGGAGTATCATTTAAACAACAAAGGTCAACCATTATCCCTTGAAATTTCTTTTCCTCTCAGCACGTCTTTCATGTCATGTTAATTAATTAGAAACTATTGATTTTAACTTCCTCAACTTTTGGCCCCACAACAAGATTCCACAATCATGGGTCCCACCTATCTTCTCTTGTCTCCTACTCTCATACCCAAATTTATGTGACACAATTTAAATTTTAAAAGCCAAACAATTTAATTTTAATCGTAAATTCGAGCATAAAATTTTCATAGTTTTTAAATTTTATTTTAACATAAGTCACAATAATTTGACAAATTCAATAATTGCTATCAAAGAGAGACTTGTCTGAATCTCGAAATTAAAAAAGTCTCATCTAAATTAAGACGTAGGGAGTATTTTTCCTTATTTATACACAGTCCCTCCCTTCAAATGAAATGAATATATCCCTCAAACCACTTCAAGAAAAACTAATTAGTTTCTCTTTCACATGGATTTAGGTCCAAATAATTCACGTGTGAATAATATTGAGATGGAAACAAATGATCATGTTGATACACCTGAAGAAAGTGGATGGACAACTTATTTGGAAGATTTTTCAATGAACCAAAGGGAAAATAACTATAGTTCATCATCATCTGATAATAATTCTTTTGGTAGCCCTTCTTTGCTTTCTGATGCTGCTTCACATGCTGCATGGAAACAAAATTCTCAATCTCCTATGAGTGTTTCACCATTTCTTAAGAGGTTGAATTTGAAGAAACAAAAAAGAAACAACAAAATTTCTGATCCTGATTTGGAAGACACTGCTAGCTCACCTGTCAATAGTCCAAAGGTCCATCACCTAAAACTTTCTACTTTTTTTATTTTTATTTTTATGTATCATATTCTTGTTTTTTTTTCCTTGATCTATTTAGGTTCGTTATCGATTAGGTATCAGTAGAAATATAAATATAAAGATAAAAGAAGTAATTATATATGGATGATTGTATATAGATTGAATTGAATGGTCAAGATCATGTTGTTTATTGGGAATTACATAGGGGAGAATGAGTAGACATTGAATGATTAAATTTTGATTTCTTGTTATCGTGGAATTTGTCATATCAATATGGATCTTCCTTTTACAATTGACGAACTCCTACTAATGCTAAGAGTAGTAGGGGCTGTAAATCAGACGGTACACAACTTGGTTTGAAATTTATGGTACTTTAATTAGGTCAAATCAACTTTAGGATGAAAATCTTGGGTTCATCCAAACTTTGATCATCGGGAAATTACATCATATATATAGAGAGAAGGATCAAATTATTTTTTTTATGTATATATGATAAATATTTGTGTTAGTTAGTGAAAATTCCGACTTCTCCATAATTTTGTATTGATACATCTCTCTTGCTTTGCTATCAATAGGTAAGTAATATTAAGCAGATGGACATCAATTATAGAACAGAAAATAGCAGTGGACAATTCCAAGAAATGAAGACAGTTGAGAGAAACAACAAATCTTTTGATGGAAAAGACAAAAATGGGTACATAGAATTGAAGAAAAAGGGACTTTGCTTGGTACCTTGGTCCATGATAGTCAACAACCATGGCTGATCTCCCTAACATCCCTCTCTCTTCATGTAAGAAATCTTCATTTTTTTTGGAGGGGGTGGGGGTGGGGTACTGTAAAGAATACAGGGAAAACATATCGACAACCCCTAAAATTATCAGTGAATTTCATTTAGACACTCAAATTACGATATGTTTTATTTGAACACCTGAACATGATAAAATATTCTTATTAAATATTTTCGACTCCAATTTTAGAAAATCACTTTTGTATGTATTCTCAAGCGTATATTAGTACATAATAAGTTGATCATATAACATATATATATGTTACATTCTTTAATTATATATATTAGCCTCAATGGCGACTTTCTTGAGGTCTTATGACTTATTGATGATAATACATATAATTAAGAGAAGTGATCAACTTATCTACGTAATCAATGCTTGAGAACACACACAATTTATTTCTCCATATTTTGAGTCGGAAATACTTAATAGGAAAACTTTATCAGGTGTTCAGTTATAGCATACCGTAGTTCAAGTGTTTAAAAGAAATTTAATGAAAAATTTAAAAGGCCAAAAAGATATAGTATATGAATTGTAAAAATGTAATATTGAGTTGCTCCATTATCATTTGTCACAAAAGGAAAAAAGAGAAAAAAGGAAGTAAAAATTGTAAATAGAGCTTCTTTTTCTCTTTACACAAGTATTATGTAAAGAAGCAGTAAAGCATTATTAATAGTAATGTTTTGTTTTATTTTGGGAAGTCTGCTAATGACAGAAAATCTAAAATCATGTATGATTAACAAATATTAATAGTAAGTTGTTAGTTTTCTATTTTTCTAGCTAAAAGATTGAGTTGGTTGAGAAAGATTTGATTCCTACATATACTTATTTTATAACCATAACAACATCAATTACTATATCTAATTCTCAAAAAAATTAAATTGGGTTAATTATATAATCCTCACCAATCACATTTCCCAATTAAATTCATATTAGGCCAATATTATATATATAAAATAAAAATGAAAGTATTAAAGATTCTTTATATTTTTTTTACGGGCATAGCTTATACAAATCTTTATTAGAACTAAAAAGGACTCCTATAAAGCATATGATCTAAAATAAGTGTATTAATATATGTTGAGAAAGATAGATTTTTTCCTTCTATTATGTCATCCTTAATGATTCCAAGAGATTGTAGGTTTTTTCAAGATAATTTCTTGTTATTTTAGGTCTATCTTTTCATTCCCTTTTAACACTTAATTAACTCATCTATATGGTTGCGCACATACGAATTGATGCATCTGAAGATCGACACAAAAAAAATCAAGCCATCTCAAGCGTTCTTCTCTTATTTTAGCATTAATATATACTTGTACCTTCTAACTAATGTGATTATTTTTAATATTATTTAATCTTATATAAATTGATATTCATTATAATATTCACAGTTTTGTGACACTAATCTTGATTTAAGAGTTATTTTATAGAAGTTCAATTTGCTGGTTAACTTGACGCAACAAGTTAGTTACTGTTGTAAAACATAAGCAATATACTACAAACACTAAAGACAAGATATATGGGGAGTAGAATGTAGAGATCATCTTATTCAAATGCTTTCATGTTTCTCATATGTGTCATGTGTATCTTACAATAGTGAATGAACAACCATATATATAGGTTGAATAATCACCCCAAAAGTCACCATATTAAGTGTCATAATAAATAGATACATTCTTATCCAAAATGGTTCATAGAACCTAGGGAATACACATACATGAATGTAAGTAGTTCATGTATTGAGAATATGGACAATCCACTAATTCAATGAATGAATTTATAACACTCCCCCTTGGATGTCCATAGATAATGTGCCTCGTTAAAACCTTACTAGGAAAAATCCGATGGGAAAAAGCCTAGTGAAGGAAAAAGAGTACACACATCTCATAATATGCCTTGAGTGCTGCCTCATTAAAAACCTTACCAGGAAAACCAAATTGGGACAAAACCATGATTAAGAAAAAGAGTACAGCGCGTATTTCACTCCCCTTGATGAAAGCTTTACTTGATATCCTGGAGATAATGCATTTCAATCTCATATCTCAACTTCTCAAATATTGACATAGGCAACGCCCTAATAAATAATTTTGCTAGATCATCACTTGAAGAGATCCGTTGAACTTGTATCTCACCATTTTATTGAAGATCATATATGAAGAAGAACTTTGATGAAAAGTACTTTGTCCAGTCTCCTTTGATGTATCCTTCCTGCAATCGAGCTATACATGCAGCATTATCTTCATACATGGTGGCTGTAATATCTCTTTTCAAAGAAAAATCATACAGTTCCCAGCATCTGCATAATCAGAAATCTGTATGTGCACTAATTGCACTAATACATGATATTTTTCAATCATTTTCATGAGATCGAAATTGATCTTTCTTTATGTTAAGCAATCTCATAACCATTGGAGGTACTCAATGGAATTACTTTATGACCTTTTAAATCCCTCAAGGATTTTCATATAACCTTCATCGTCTAGCTAGACATGGCAATCATTCATTACACAAATTCAAGCATTTCATCTATTGCCAGACTGAAATAAGTTTCATTGCATCCACCACAGAAGAGTATATCTCCATTTAATAATATCAGGATTTTTGCGAAAACCTTTTATACCCCGAGGCACACACCGTATTTTATATTTTACGGTTATACTTTTGCACAATAATTCATTTGTACCCCACTGACATTATATATTGATCCATGGACTATAAGTCCAAAAACATCCCTTTTCTAAGTGAAATATAATATACTTGAATTGTGCATTTCATTTGGCCAATTATTTATCTGTCCACACAATATGACAGATATTTTAATTCAAGATCCTCGTCATCATCGGTAGCATTGAGCGCTACTTCATATCAAAGATACCGTCGACGGTCTTTTGACTCGATTCCAATATGACATAACTTATTGAGATCTCTTCATATTCATCATTTTAGGTACCTGAACCTTTGCCAAGGTTTTATGAAGTGTTATGTCATCGTGCTCCTTTTAAAGCATTTGCCTCATTATCATGATCATCTTGATAATTTGCTCCTCTCCTTTCTTAATTTTTTTTCATTTGGAATCGATTGGTCTATCACGCTTCAGGCGAATCATAGACTCTGTCCTTCAAGGACTTCTCATTGGAGCATTTGCAGCTGAATTATAACATAGGGTCAGCAAATTCATCTGGCAATTACTTTACATCATTATGCAAATGAATTATCTTTTGAACTTCAAGTTCACTTTTTTTTAACAAAGATCTAGATAATTTATCCCATAATTTTCAGCTGTCAATCATCTCTCCCCCTAATATTAAAAAATCTAACATTCACCCCAACCTCATTTGAGGATCCATCTTTGTGCGTGGTGGAGCAATTAAATCAGATATCGCACATTCAAACTTTAGATGGAAATTACTTGGTTCCTGACCCTGAACCAATAATGATGAGGAAACCTTGTTGGCTTGATGCATACATGTGTTGCTACATGTTAAACAAATTCATCTCATACCAAATTTTATTTGGGGGTTTTGTTCTCATATCCATGGTTTAGCTATAATTGGAGGCATACAATTTCTGCTAAACCAACCAGTATAATCAGCATAATTTCATAGTTTGGAACTGTGCTCCTAACTTAACAATTCGAGCAAACAATTTTACAAAAACCAATTTGTAAGTTGACAACAAAGCACATGTGACCATCTCATGGATGCAAACTATCATATAATTGCAAATGATCCGCATGGCAGGTGAACGGGCCCATATTCACCTTTTTATATGTTCCAAAATCCAGGAAATACAATCCTAACCTTAGCTGGTATAATGATACAATGATCATTTTATCATGAGAACAAGCAACACAAGAGAATTCTTGAAGAATTTTTTTATTTCTTCATCATAAAGCCACGTGAATTCTCAATTAGTTTTGCATTACATATGAACCGGAATGGCCAACCGATCATGCCAACTGATCTTTATTTCTCGAACCTCCCGTAGAGGCGAGTTGTGGCATATATCAAACCCACAATGATTTTATCACATCTTGACTCACTCTCTTTCAGAATGGTCGAGCATTCACTATGCTTATCACATGTCACATTCTCTTCAAGAAATGGACTAATCATTTATATGTGCTTCATAAATTTGCATTATAAGCACATTGTCATGCCTTTAAAAAATTATCATTTTTGCATGACCCACCTCAACATCACCCTGAAAGGTCAAGTGTACCATCACCTTATCTTCCTTTCTTTTGATGGAGGATTTTTATAAATTTATCAAATTATTAGGTCACACAACGACCACAGGTCCAATGACCTTTCATACCATTATGATGATAAGAGTTACCTTCACATTTTGAAGGACTATTTGGAGAACTCATAGTGTTCTTCCTTTTATAATTACCTCAATAATGACTATTATAATTCTGTCCCTCAACGCCCTTATTCATACATTCAATCACTTGTCATCTTTCAGACTTATTATTCACTGCTACCACATTCATACGATAGAATGGAGCAATTGAGCGGATTTCAAACTTATCATGTACTGCTCTCACATTCGCATCAGGGAATGGAGCAAATTCAATGGGACGAATTTCATGACTTTTCATCAAAGCCTTAATCATCATTATATCATCACTATGGTGCATTGAGACTCAAATTTTATCTAAATCAGGCATGCTATGCCATAATTCTATGGGACTTGAACCTAATCCTTCTCATTATGGTGCATCAAAACTCAATTTGATGTCTTACCCTCTTGATGCGATAGAACTTGAATCTACCGTCTTACCCTCAAACATTTTTCATTAAGGTGCATCCGGACTTTAAACTGATGTCTTACCCTCAACCAACAACATAATAGACCGAAGTACAACATGATTCACCCTTTGAGTCTTTCAAAATATTTAAATAAAAATTTTAAAATATCAAGATTAGCGTAATCAAAACAATACTCAAATTCATGCTGCCAAAACTTTGTACCTTCTTCCATTTAAGGAATTTAGTGGAGCAGAGGATATCCAACCAATAGTAATATATGCCTTTGCTTCCTTGATTATATTGCAGTAGTTATCATTTTTCATTCTTGATTCTCATAACGAGATCAACCAGAACAAGAGTTAAAGAAACACTAAAACTCAATCTCAATTGGCTAGAGTCTTGTGCTGATAACGTGTTGTAAAACATAAGCAATATACTACAAACACTAAAGACAAGATATATGGGGAGCAGAATGTAGAAATCATCTTATTTAAATGCCTTCATGTCTCTCATTTGTGTCATGTGTATCTTACAATGGTGAATGAACAACCCTATATATAGGTTGAGAAATCACCCCAAAAGTCACCATATTAAGTGTCATAATAAATAGATACATTCTTATCTAAAATGGTTTATAGAACCTAGGGAATATGCACCAGATACAGAAACCAGAAATAAAAAACCCAACAAGTCTCCGAAAGGACCCTCGGGATTCGTTTGGAACCCCGTGCACACAAACTAGATATGCCAGCCTACTAAATTTGACATTCCGGACTCAATGGAACCGTCAGAATTCAAATTCGAGGTCTCTTTGACCCAAAACCCGATAAAGCACAACTAAACTAACTTAAGCCTAAAAAACTCAAATCAAGCTCGGGACCTCTAAAAATTCAACCAAGGCCACTCCTATGCCTAAAATCATCCCCCGAATCCAACGGAGTCATCGAAAATCTAATCCAAGCATCTGATCTCCGAATGTTGACCAAAGTCAATCCTATAATCAAAATTTCACAATTTTCCAACTCAAGGCCTCAAATCCACGATACAGGCCCAAATCTGATTCCATTAACTGTTCTAGATCAAATTCCACATTCCGGAGCTGATGGAATCGACAGAATCTCCATCCGAAACTCAAAACTGAGAATGACCCCAAAAACCACATTTTGACAACTTAAGCCTTTAGAATTCAAAACTTTCCAAAAATCATAACTTAACAAGAATTTCACAAAACTAACTTCGGATATCAACCAAACATTACTTGAGGCAACTCTCGGGAGGGGTAAAACGGTCACTTTACAAAAATTACCAAAAATGACCTTCAGGGTCATTACAATAACTTGGCCCAATAGGCTATAAAACTACTTTCTAATTCATAATATGGTTAATAGACTTGTCCTTCAACCTAATTCGTTTCAAATTATGTGTCGTTATTCTCTTTATACTCCACATAAAATATTACTTTCTCCTTAACTTTTATTTGTCCACTATACTAAAAATACGTTTTTACCTTTACTTGTCACTTTTAGCATATCAAGAGAAAAATGTATCTTTAATTTTACATGTTTTATCCTCAACATTAGTTTCTTATTTTCCAAATAATTTTCAACACCTAAAACTAAAAATCAATCAATACGAATATTATGGTAAAATACTCATATTAATCATTATTTTTAGTGGGTGTGTAAAGTCCAAAATAAACAAGTAAAAAGGAACGTAATGGAGGGAGCAAACATGAGAGATTTAACAAAAAACTATTTTACCTTTCATTGATATTTGAACAACCATAACATCACCCCCATAATTGTGGTGTTTGTTATCATCAAGAACAATTACTACTAAAAATATATAAAATAAGAAAAAATAATTAATTTTGTCTTGAATTAAAAAAATTACAAATAATTTGAGATAACTATTTTTAGAATTCATGATAGATAATTTCAGACAGAGGGAGTAATCAATATTCCCCCGTCATGCCAATTTATATTAAACTTTCCATTTTTCGAAATTCAATCTATGTAAAATTTGATCAACATTTTAAATGTATTTTTTTTGTATAGCTATTGAATATGTAAATTTTAATCTTTAAAATAATGAGTTGATCTATGTAACTTTAAAAATTAATTAAATTAACTCAAAGTGAAAAATACAATATATAAATGGAGACAAAGGAAGTACTAGAAGTCACGGCATACTCTATATGTGCGTATATATAGCTTCCAATATTTGTTACTAATTGTTACTTCATAATTAGTTTGTATAAATTGACAGTGTAATAAGATTTTACACTATCAAATATATTTTAAAAACATTGTAACAAATTAGTTATCTTTATTAATTCACAAGACCACTAATCTTATTTATTATTGGATAATTATCAAATATTCTTTAACATGTCACTTAAGTAGATAAGTAAAATAATAAAAGCAAAGACGTTTCTGTTGTAAAATATAAGCAATATACTACAAGAAATAAAGACAAGAGATATGGGGAGTAGAATGTAGAGATCATCTTATTCATATGTGTTCATGTCTCATGTTGTGTCATGTGTATCTTATAATGGTGAATGAACAACCCTATTTATAGGTTGAGAAATCACCCCAAAAGTCACCATATTAAGTGTCATAATAAATAGATACATTTTTATCCAAAAAGGTTCATAGAACCTAGGGAATATGAATAAGTAGTTCATGTATTAACTCAATGGACAATCCACTCATTCAATGAATTTATAACACTCCCCCTTGGATGTCCATAGATAATGTGTCTCGTTAAAACCTTACTAGGAAAAACCCAGTGGGAAAAAGCCTAGTGAAGGAAAAAGAGTACACACATCTCATTATACGCATTGAGTGCTGCCTCGTTAAAAACCTTATCAGGAAAACCCAATTGGGACAAAACCATGATTAAGGAAAAGAGTACAACACGTATTTCACTCCCCTTGATGAAAGCTTTACTTGATATCCCGGAGATGATGCATTTCAATATCATATCTCAACTTCTCAAATGTTGACATTGGCAACGCCTTAATAAATAATTCTGCAAGATCATTTCTTGAAGAGATCCGACTTGTATCTCACCATTTTGTTGAAGATCATATGTGAAGAAGAACTTTGATGAAAAGTATTATGTCAAGTCTCCTTCGATGTATCCTTCCTTCAATCGAGCTATACATGCAGCATTATCTTCATACATGGTGGTTGTAATATCTCTTTTCAAAGAAAAATCACACAGTTCCCGGCATCTGCATAATCAACAATCTGTATGTGCACCAATTGCACTAATACTTGATATTTTTCAATCATTTTCATGAGATCAAAATTGAGCTTTCTTTATGTTAAGAAATCTCATAACCATTGGGATACTCAATGGAATTACTTTAAAACCTTTTAAATCCTTCAAGGATTTTCATATAATCTTCATCGTCTAGCTAGACATGGCAATCATTCATTACACAAATTCAAGCATTTCATCTATTGCCTGACTGAAATAAGCTTCATTGCATCCACCACAGGAGAGTATATCTCCATTTAATACTGTCAGGATTTTTGTGAAAACATTTTATGCCCCGAGGCACACATCAAATTTTATATCTTACGGTTATACTTTCGCACAATGATTTATTTGTACCCCACTGACATTATATATTGATCCATGGACAATAAGTCCAAAAACATCACTTTTCTAAGTGAAATATAATATACTTGAATTGTGCATTTCATTTGACCAATTATTTATCTGTCCACACAATATGACAGATTTTTTAATTCAAGATCCTCGTCATCATTTGTAGCATTAAGCGCTATTTCATATCAAAGATACCGTCGACGGTCTTTTGACTCGATTCCAATACGACATAACTTATTGAGATCTCTTCATATTCATCATTTCAGGTGCCTGAACCTTTGCCAAGGTTTTATGAAGTGTTATGTCATCGTGCTTCTTTAAAGCACTTGTCTCATTATCATGACCATCTTGATCATTTGCTCCTCTCATAACTCAAAAAAAATTTCATTTGAAATCGATTGGTCTATCACGCTTCAGACGTACCATAGACTCTGTCCTTCAAGGACTTCTCATTGGAGCATTTGCAGCTGAATTATAACATAGGGTCAACAAATTCATCTGGCAATTAATTTGCATCATTATGCAAATGAATTATCTTTTGAACTTCAAGTTCACTTTTTTTTAACAAAGATCTAGATAATTCATCTCATAATTTTCAGCTGTCAATCATCTCTCCCCCTAATGTTAGAAAATCTAACATTCACCCCAACCTCATTTGAGGATCCATCTTTGTGCGTGGTGGAGCAATTAAATCATATATCGCACGTTCAAACTTTAGATGGAAATTATTTGGTTCCTGACCCTGAACCAATTATGATGGGGAGACCTTGTTGGCTTGATGCATACATGTGTTGCTACATGTTAAACAAATTCATCTCATACCAAATTTTATTTGGGAGTTTTGTTATCATACCCATGGTTTAGCTATAATTGGAGGCATACAATTTCTGCTAAACCAACCAGCATTATCAACATAATTTCATAGTTTGGAACTGTGCTCTTAATTTAACAATTCGAGCAAACAACCTTACAAAAACCAATTTGTAAGTTGACAACAAAGCACATGTGACCATCTCATGGACGCAAACTATCATATAATTGCAAATGATCCTCATGGCAGGTGAACGGGCCCATATTCACCTTTTTATATATTCCAAAACCTCAGGGAATACAATCTCAACCTTCGCTGGTATAATGATACATTGATCATTTTATCATGAGAACAAGCAACACAAGAGAATTCTTGAAGAATCTTTTATTTCTTCATCATATCAGCTGATGTGAGGCCAAAAATATATATGTTTATCATTATTTGTCTCACATTTAGTATTTTTATTTGTCCTTTTTGAGCATGAATTTTATGGAGTGTGCTTAACAATGTATTTTATTTGTAAGATTAAATTGGTGTGAAGATGAAAAAGCTTGGAGCTAAAACGAATTAAAAATAAAAGATTCTAGAAATAAAATCAAGCAGACAGCTTAATGGATTAAATTGAATATAATAATAATATTTTATATATGCGCCAAAAGTGCAGAATGCAAATTCTCATGGAAATAAGCCTGTTACCACGTGACTAGCAACTAAAGACCCTCCGATTTGCATAATTGTTGAGGCGGTTTCACGCTGGAATTTCAATTCCTTTTGGTTTTGGATTCCTAATTTATTTTGGACTCAATTATTTTATTTAGGGTTTTCTATGTCTATAAATAATCCATAGAAATAATTATTAGAGACACTTTTTAAGGAGGAGACTTGGTAAGGAAAAGTTGTCAATACTTTTTAGGGTTCTTTTCTTAGGTATTAGTAGCTAAAGACCTTTGTTCTGGGGCTGCGGCTATGGATAATTGTTGAACATCGATTATTTTGAATTAATTATTGATTATAGCTTAAATTACTTTTGTGTTCTTGTTTTAGTATTTCATGCTAGGCCACCATAGAAATAAATCTATTGTCTATTCTTAGACTCGAAAGATGAAGAGGTAGATAGACCAGAGAATGCAAAGAGCTTGTTCTAACTTTGTTTAGATTCATGTTCAGCAGTGACGCCCGGACGAACACCTTGCTTGGTTACGAAACAGGATGAAATATAAATGCTCGTAATTTGAGTAGGCGATTAGAGGTCGAGAGATCATGATCATAAAATCAACCCTATAAATCAGTAATTTGATAACCATATTTAATTCATTACATGAGATGCGATACATGAAACCTTATGCATGTTGCAGCCCTGGAATTATCTCAATTACTGTAAGTTAATCTTTTTATTTAATTCTTGCATTCTTTTATTTCTTTTGATACTCTTAAATAAATAATTAGACTAGTATAATTTAGTAAATAGTTAATTGACAAGTCCCTGTGGGTTCAATATTCCGGTTCTTAAAGAGCCACTTATTACCTCTGCGACCACGTACACTTGCGTGTGCATTTGGGAGCAACAAGTTTTTAGCGCCGCTGCCGGGGACTTAGAAATTAACTATTCTTCTAGGTTATACTTTTTCTTTTTTATTTATTTATTTTATTTTATTAGTTAATTTTTTTTTTCTTTTCTAAACAATTAAATTTTCTTTTCCTTTGAATAATTTGGTACTCTTATTGATATGGCTTATTGGGACAAACCATGGTTGGGTGAGGAGTATTCTTATAAGTATCCTTGTAATTATTGTAATGGACCCCACTTGGATATCGATTGTCCTATATGTCATATATGTGGTGGTCAATTTGGTCATTGGAATGGTTGTCCTAACTCTTACTCCCCTTCCCCGAACCCCTATTATGATTCTTCTGTTATTTGTGATGTTCGCAGGGGTGATGCAATGGATAATGCAAAACAAGAGGTTCACAATGAGAATTCATTTATGGAATGTGCGGACATGCTGGACAAAGTTAATTTTAAAATCTCAGAACAAATATTTGAATGTGTGGAAGAGCAATCAAAAATCAGAGAAATGCAGGCTACGCTTGACGATATTGGATTGCAAATTGCAGTCCTAGCTAAAATAGAGGAAGATACTAAATCCCAACAAATAGAAAGTCGTGAAGAAGAAGAGATAGTGAGCCAATATTGGATACAAGGAAAAATTCAACTTTTAAAGTGTCAAGAGTCTATCAGTGATGGTCTGACATATATGACAACCCAACTGATAGAAGGAAGAGTTGAGCTCACACAAGAAATAGATCAATTTGGCTCAGATATTCATGACTTGGAGGCTCACTTGAACAAAAAGGTTGAGGCGTCTGATGCCCAATTACCAATTGTTGTGGATGATGACCAACTAGTGGAGCAAAAAGATGAATTCCAACCATTCAACTATGCATTATTCCTTAATGCCGATATTGAAAAGAGTACAAAAGTGAGAATGTTGTAAATAATGTTGCTTTGGATTTGAGGCATATTGGACCTCATTCTAAACATTTTTCTACATTATGCTTGGATGACGACATGAAATTCGAGTCATCTGAACTAATAGAGGAGTGTCTAGATGAGGAACAAGGCCCCTACATTCTAAATTTTTCTAATCCACATAGACAAAACGACATTCCTCACATAAGGGCCAAGAAGTGCAAGATGCGACATTTCTTACTTGGTTCTTTTATCTGTATACCACCTCCCCTAGAGAGGAGCAGAAAAATTGATGCAAAGTTAGGGGTACAATTCATTAGTTCAAAGTGGAAAGAAAAGTCGTGAATTTACTTGTGTCATGCCGCGATATTAAATTAGGCGCTTATTGGGAGACAACCCAATTTATAGTGTAGCTTGTTATTTTATTTTTTTATTTAGTGTCATTTTTTCTTTTGGTCTTGTTTTTTTGCAGATTAGGGGAAGTCTGAGTACCCAAAAATTTGGAGCTAAGGAGCACGTTTGAGCTTAAGTGTGGGGTGCGTACGACCCTTGATGAAAATTAAGAGAACATGCTACTAGCTAGGCCTAGAGGCCTCAGGGAGTTTTCCTAACCCTTGTTTTAAATTTTATTTGATGCTTTGGGGACATAGCATCTTTTTAAGTGTGGGGTGGAGGAATGAATTCCTAGTTTTTTATTACTTTATCAAGTCTTTTTGTATTTCTGGGTGGGTTACTCGGCTTTTGTTTTCGATACTTTTCCTGAGGATAGACCCTTTGAACCGATAGGGAGTTAATTTTTATTTTTTTATTTTATTTTTTTTTAGAGAAAAGAAAAGACCCTTTTGAGTTGTGTGATACTTGCTATTTAAGCCTAATTTTGAATAATACTTTCTTGTGAATGCATGATTCCTAATGAAATTGCAGACTCTTTGACACCGAGGTTCATGGTTGTGACTTTGTTTATAGCTTATTTTATTTTGTAGTTTGTTATGATCATGTCTCTCTTAAAAGTAGAATTGATCCATCTTGATTGATACTTGTGCCATGTGTGGTGAGAATTTGTTTATTCCATGTTTTGCATCTTAGTCTAGAACTTGCCCTGCATGTTATTGAAGCGAAATAAAAAGTGTTGCTCAATTTAGGAGATGATAATAGACTTTCTTTGATTTGTCTTGTAAATTTTAGCCTTTTCAGATATATATCACTAGTTAGCCCTTTTGAGCCTATAGCCTTTTCTTGGTAGCCATATTTTGCCCTTAACTATTTTGTTGAATCCCTAGTTTTTGCACCTTGCTTCCTTGAGCACTGTAGCATAGACTTATTATGATTGGTAAATCTGAAGAAAAAAAAGGGATGGTTATAAGAAAAGAAAATCAATGATGGCTACAAAGTGATGAAAAAGCCCTTTTCGAAAGAATGTGACATGAAAAATAAAAAAAATAAAAAGGGAGAAAAAGAAAAAAATCCTTTGAAAAAAAAAAGTAAAAAAATAAAATAAAATGATGGAAGCATTCTGGAGATGATGAGAATTACTTGTGAAATAATTGTTGAAGAGAGGGTTGAAAATAAAGAGAAGAAAATAATGAGCGATGAAGTCTAAAAATACAAAGTGCTTAGGGAAGTGTGAGTCACTATTATATAATTTTCCTACCCGTCCCCTAGCCTACATTACAACCCTTAAAAGTCCTGTTTGATTCTATTCGAGCATGCTTAATTAGTAGAGATGTACATAATGGGCAAGCATATGGTTCTTTGTGCATACATGAGAATTTTATTTGTGAGTGTGAGTTGTTTTTAATGCTAAGTCCTTAATTTATATTCAATCTTTTGAATTGAGTGTGTGGACTATTTCTTCTTGTGAGGACACTTGTTTCATGAAATATAGGTGATGTTATTAACTTTCTTTGACGAGAGTAGGTGAACAAGCTTAAATTTGATGAGTTCAAAGTCTGTCCTTGAGGTTAGGAGGTTAGAGGTTTGTTGATTATTTGTTTATCTTGCATAATGATTGAGAAGTGTATTTGATGTTTTGAAATTTGTGGATGGCCTAATTATTTGTATCAGCTAAAAGTGATGGCGTTCCTAGTATGAATTTTTGAGATGAGCTTTAATGTTTGCTCGAGGACGAACAAAAGTTTAAGTGTGGGGTGTTGATGTGAGGCCAAAAATATATATGTTTATCATTATTTGTCTCACATTTAGTATTTTTATTTGTCCTTTTTGAGCATGAATTTTATGGAGTGTTCTTAACAATGTATTTTATTTGTAGGATTAAATTGGTGTGAAGATGAGAAAGTTTGGAGCTAAAACGAATTAAAAATAAAAGATTCTAGAAGGAAAATCAAGCAGACAGCTTAATGGATTAAATTGAATATAATAATAATATTTTATATATGCGCCAAAAGTGCAGAATGCAAATTCTCATGGAAATAGGCCTGTTACCACGTGACAAGCAACTGAAGACCCTCCGATTTGCATAGTTGTTGAGGCGGTTTCACCCTGGAATTTCAATTCCTTTTGGTTTTGGATTCCTAATTTATTTTGGACTCAATTATTTTATTTAGGGTTTTCTATGTCTATAAATAATCCATAGAAATAATTATTAGAGACACTTTTGCATCACATTTGAACCGGAATGGTCAACCAATCATGCCAACTTATCTTTATTTTCCTCAAACCTCTCATAGAGGTGAGTTGTGGCATATATCCACCCATAATGATTTTATCATAACTTGACCTATTCTCTTTCAGAATGGTCGAGCATTCATGGTGCTTATCACACGTCACATTCTCTTCAAGGAATGGATTAATCATTTATATTTGCTTCATAAATTTGCATTATAAGCACATTGTCATGTCTTTAAAAATTTATCATTTCTTGCATGACCCACCTCAACATCAACCTGAAAGATCAAGTATACCGCCACTTTATCTTCCTTTCTTTTGATGGAGGATTTTTATAAATTTATCAAATTATTAGGTCACACAATGCCACGGGTCCAATGACCTTTCATACCATTATGATGATAAGAGTTACCTTCACATTTTGAAGGACTATTTGGAGAACTCATAGTGTTCTTCCTTTTATAATTACCTCAATAATGACTATTATAATTCTGTCCCTCAACGCCCTTATTCATACATTCAATCACTTGTCATCTTTCAGACTTATTATTCACAGCTACCACATTCATACGATAGAATGGAGCAATTGAGCGGATTTCAAACTTATCATGTACTGCTCTCACATTCGCATCAGGGAATGGAGCAAATTCAATGGGACGAATTTCATGACTTTTCATCAAAGCCTTAGTCATCATTATATCATCACTATGGTGCATTGAAACTCAAACTCAATGTCTTACCCATATAAGGCGCGTTAGGCCATAATTCTATAAGACTTGAACCCAATCCTTATCATCAAGGTGCATCAAAACTCAAATTGATGTCTTACCATCTTGGTGCGATAGAACTTGAATCTACCGTCTTACCCTCAAATAGTTTTCATTATGGTGCATCCGGACTTTAACCTGATGTCTTACCCTTTTGGTGCGATGGGACTTGAATCTATCGTCTTACCCTCAACCAATATAACATGATTCACCCATTGAGCCTTCTTAATTCATAAAATATAATACTCAAACTCATGCTACCAAAATTTTATACCTTCTTAATTTCCATTTAAGGAACTTTGTGGAGCAGAGAATATTCAACCAGAAGTAGTATATGCCTTCGGTTCCTTGTCAATGTTAGTGACCGAACACTACTGTATTCTAAATCACAAAAAGATTCTAGAAAATACATACCTGATTTTATGCATATAATACCTTGATTGCAGTAGTTATCATTTTTCATTCTTGATTCTCATAACGAGATCAACCAGAACATGAGTTAAAGAAACACTAAAACTTAATCTCAATTGGCTAGAGTCTCATGCTGATAACGTGTTGTAAAATATAAGTAATATACTACAAGAAATAAAGACAAGAGATATGTGGAGTAGAATGTAGAGATCATCTTATTCAAATGTCTTCATGTCTCATGTTGTGTCATGTGTATCTTACAATGGTGAATGAACAACCCTATTTATAGGTTGAGAAATCACCCCAAAAGTCACCATATTGAGTGTCATAATAAATAGATACATTCTTATCCAAAAAGATTCATAGAACCTAGGTAATATGAATAAGTAGTTCATGTATTAACTCAATGGACAATCCACTCATTCAATGAATTTATAACAGTTTCTGATAAAGACCTCCTTTTTCTTTTTCTTTTTTTGCATCGGAGAAGTTACTGCTTTGGCAACGTTTATAGCAACAAAAATTATTTATTTGTTTTGAAATAATAATTGTGTTAAATATTTAACATCCGTTAGTTTGAAAAACCAATATCATACATTTCACGTAATTGAAAATTTAATGTACTTGGTCGAATAATATATATATATATATATATATGGACTGAAATTGGTAAGGGACTAGAATTGTTTTTTTTTTTTTGGTAAAAAAAGGGACTACAATTGTTATTCACCCTTAACCCTCAAGTTGTGTACCTTTCAAATTTAAGCAGACAACATAAATCAGGACTTTTAATTTAGAGGATTTTCGCAAATAGTCACTATAATAAATTTAGTTATGCTCCATAGCTATAGTTTACATATTTACGCAGGGGGCGGAGCCACCTTAGGCTAAGGGTGTTCCAGTGAACACCCTTCGCTAGAAAATTATATAGTGTATAAAGGTTAAATGTTAGTTATTATGAGTGTATATTTGATTTTTTTTACATCCTTAACATAAGTGAGAAGAAAATTTGCACACCCATCTCGAAATTCCTAGCTCCTCCACTGTATTTACGGGCTATAGCTACAATTTAAGCTGTCTCGTTTGTATAACTCGCGGGTGAGTTTGTATAATTTGCGGGTACATTTGTATAATTGAGTTGTTTTTGTATAAACTCGAAATAACAAATTTATACTAACACAAACATCTGAACTTTAAACAATTATACAAATTATATTATACAAAAAACGTGCGAATTATACAAACTCGAAATCCATGCCCACGTAATTATCACTGAATGTTGGTTAATTGACTAAAATTATAGCTATAGTAACTAATTAACTAGTATATGTTTGCTTAACCATGTAATTTTCCCTTTAATTTATTCAAAAATCTATCTTATTTCTTTAGCAACTAATTAAGACTTGCATCTCATCCAAGTGATGCATTATTATGAAAATGATATGCACATAAATTTGTAATACTTTACTTAATTGAAAACAACTCTAGTAAATAGCTAGGAGGAAAAGTTTAGTGCAACTTAATTAATTAAAAATTGTTTTCTTGAAACTAGGTGCTTGTCATTATCAATTAATTAAAATTTAGAAATAGAAGACCCCTCCATGTGCACACACGTAATTTCCTTAATAGAGTCCACTCTTTGTCACAATCGTTTTGATTATTTCCTTAGCTTCTAATTACTTCTTCTGTTAATTATATATTATTTAATAATGATTTTGATAGTCATGGTGATGACCATGATGCCGACATTTTAACAACAAAATAGATTAAAATATTACTCTAATAACAATTATGTTTATTATAATCCTAGAAAATACCGAAGAAATCAATTGGAAATCTCCAATCAAAGCAAGTTGCCAATTGATTAAAAGATGTATTTCTAAAAAAAGGCGAAATGGTCTAATGGATCCTTATACTTGTATGTGTTAGTATTGTGGATCCTTCTACTTAACTCTTTACTAACTAAACTCTTAAACTCAATCAAAAGATGATTTTTAAACCCCTCCTACCATGTGTGTTGCTCACTCTCCATTAAATAGATGACATGTCAAACTCATGTCACATAAATTAATAACATGTCATAATTATATTTATTAACTATTTTAAGAATTATTAATCAAAATATTAAACAAAAAGTAAAATAATTCTTTAAAGTAAAATTCTTATTTCTCTCACCTTCTCACCTTCCTCCAACTTCCGTCCAACTCCCGTCCACCTCCTCCGACCAACAACCACCATCCTCACAACCACTTCTAAGAGCCTCTTTTTCTTCCATTTAAATTTGTTTTCATACAAAAAAAGAGAGACATCAAAAATGAAAGTCTTGAAAAGAAAATCTTGAATTTTGAAAATATTAGATCTAAATTAATCTTCCTTTGTTTCCTTTACTTTTCTTCCTTTGTAAGCCTTTTGTATTTGAAAATTTTACTCTTTAATGGTGATATTTCGTGAAGCAAAATTGGAAAAAAAAAAACAGGTCTATTGATTGGGTGGGAATGGCTGAAGAAGAGAGTTGGGGCGGAGTTGGGATTTGGGGGGGGCGGCTGAAAAAGGGAGTTGGGGCGGGGATGGGGTAGGGGTAGTTGAAAGAGGGGGTTGGGGTGGAGATGGGGTGAGGGATGGTTGAAAAAAGAAGGTTGGGGTGGGGATAGGGGTGGGGGATGGCTGAAGAAGGTGAAGTTAGGGGAAGAAGAAGACCTTTTTTAAAAAAATTATTATTATTTTATAATTTTTAAATTTTTTAAATTTAAATATGCTATTCACTTGCTTTTTCAGGCGTGTGGTTACACTCTCTCACCAACTCAACCATCTTAATGCCACATAAGGATAGTCAATGGTCAGAGGGGTTTGATATATTGTGTTTTACAGAGTTTAAGTGTTTAGTTGATAAAGGACTAAGTAGAAGGATTCATAATACAAATTCAAACAAGTACAGGAGTCCAGTAGACCATTTCGCCTCTAAGAAACGAATCATAAAGTTAGTTTTGTGCTTATACTTGGAGAGGTATATATATCAAAAAAGTATTTGACAGAGGTGATTAATTAGATAGGACATGAGTACATTGCAGCTTATTAAATATATGATTTTAAGTGATATTTTAATCATAAACTTTTAAACCTCTTAACAAATTTTAAGTGAAGTCATCAGTGACACTGATGAAAATTAATGAGTAATATATAGTAACTAAATTAAAAAAACTAGGCCAATGAGTTTTGAACAGATAATTAGTGGTCGATCAAATCAGGTCAAGTCTGATGGAACGTTCAACTACTATATATGCACATAATTAATCCAAGAACCATGGCTGTATAGTCATGCACATGGTTAACGTTGTCAGTTCATAATCCATAGTCGAATTAATGTTAAATTACTTGTTTTATTAGTCACTTCTAAAGTTGTTGGGTGTGTAAGAAAGTCCACATTGTCGTATAGTTAAAAACAAAAGGAAGCTATATATAAAATATAGCAATACTATTAAATAATGTGAGGCTTTTGGAAAAAATTATGTGGATACGTCCAAAGCAAACATTAATGTATATCACACCATGTTAATGGTATTTTATGTTAATTTGGCCTATAATCATATCGAAACTTATAATTTAGCTGAACGAGTGAGTTCACTTTACTATCTTTAGTCGTAACATGAAGATCATGTGCACGCATAAAAAAGAGAGAAGAAGAATAACTATTAATAATATAGAATAAATATTAATTAACTAATTTCTTTTAAATGACAATTAAATCATAACAATTAAATTAAAAAATCATACCTCTAAAGGTGAGTTAATTCCTTGGATGGTAACACAACTTATGAGAATCTATTAAAGTTATTTTTTATTTTTTAGGACAAGAAAATCACATAATTTATGGAGATATCTTATCAAAAATACTTTTATTTTTTTAGGATAATAAAGTCACCTAACTATTGTCGACTTAAAAATACAAAACACATTTAACATAGTATATCATATTAAAACTTGATATTTTAATAGGAAAACTTATTTAATCCATGATTATTTTCTTTTAACACCTTGTCGGACCTTAAAATCTCTTTTATAGCACTATTTACTCTTGATCGTGGAATGTAATAACTATTAATTTAAAAAGATGAATTCTTTCGGGTACCAATTCAAAAGTGAATTAAAATTCAAGTCATTTTGTGTATTTAAAAATTACTAGTAATCTCATATTGCAGATTATTGTTCTCTGCTTAAGGAAAATAACAGATAAATATATTATTATTTGAAGTTGTTTATTCATATATTCAATTCAAGGCAGAACATTGATAGCTGAAAGTGAAAGATTTTATATTTATTTTCATACTCCATTCTGCTTAAAATACCAATTTTATATAGATGATAAATAGCAATTAAGATCAACACTTGCAATGAAATTAAAAATATGCCAGTTAAATGAGTAGGATCATGAGTTAAATGCATTATATTATTAAAAAATGAGTCTTATATAATATGATATGACATGTCAAATATGTGCCATATATATTCTGAATCAATAAGTAATAATTGAGTGACTTTGTTGTCCTAAAAAGAACAATGACTTTATGTCCCAACAATTTGAGTGACCATTCAAGGAATATTAACTCCTTGTTGCATTCTCAGTTTTTTATACTCCTAACTACTCTCCGTCACGTATTAGTTGATCATCTTATTAAAAATAGTTGTCCCATATTAATTGTCCACCTTACTAAATCAAGAAAGGATTAATTAATTTTTTTCTGTATTACTCTTGTAATTAATTCTTTTTGAAAGTGTTCACATTTGTTTGTAAAATTTTCAAGAAGTTTTTTAAGAGGTGAATTAGTAAAATTAGAGGTGAATTAGTAAAATTATCTTCTTATTTAGATTTCTTAATATACGTGTAGAAAAAGAAAAATGATCAACTAATATGAAATGGAAGGAGTACGCGCACTACATGATTCATTGTCTACTAATGTTGGACATTTGTGAATTCCAAAATTTGTGAAGGAAAAGATTCGTCACGAATTGGTGTGACAAAATATTCCGTCACAAAATCAAATTATTTAATTAAAATTTACCTTGTTAAAAAATTTGTGACAAAATCTTTTTTTCGATCATAATTTTGAGACGAAATTACAAGTTTGTCACAAATTTGTGACAAAATTGCAAGGGATTTTATTTTGTCATAAATTTGTGATGAATTGTGACATAAAATCGTCAACATCTGTAGGGGCGGCTCAAGCACCGTAGTGAACTAAAGTCAAAAATGAATTTAAGACCTTAAATTCTTATTTTTTTTAAAAACATTTAATTCAAAGTTTATTCTTCTAATCTTTTAAAATGCATAGTTGTTAATATATTTGAAAATTATTTTTGAGATGCAAAGTTATCTCTTTCTTTTTAGTGAAACTGTTTACTTTTTCTACAAATAGCTAGTACTCCATCCGTTTCAATCGTTTGTTGAATTTTTGACTTGACACAAAAAAAAATATTTTAAAAAAGAAGATTTCTAGATCTTAAGGTCTTAAACTAAAGATGTGTATGATATACCAAAATATCAGTTAATCTCTTGTGATCGTAAAGGTATCACATGAAAATTTAAAATTAAAAAGTTGACGAAAATAGAAAGAAACATTCTTTTCGAAACGAACTACAAAAAAAGTAAGATAAATAAATTAAAATGACACAATACCATCTATTTTTTTTTTAAAAAAAGCATCTTATAATATCTCTATTATCACTAAAAGGGGCCCCTCAAATTTGAGGGCCTAAGGCGGATGCCTTATTTTCAAAGGCGTAGAGCCGCCCTGTACATCCATCATGAAATTGGGATAAACTTGTTTGTCACAAATATTCTATCACAATTTTGTATTTTTCTTGTAGTTATACTCTTAAATAATGTGAGATCTTTTAAAATAAAAGATACAAGCTTAACCCAAAATATACGATATCGATATTATAACTAATATGTTAAGAATGTCTTTAAACGGTTAGCCAAACAAATATTATTTGAAATAGAAGTAGATAAATCACCACCAACATGATTATGATGTGTGGATATAGGTGCATGTAAATTCAATATTTAGACCAGTAGGTGTTAATACAATGTACTCACTACTATTTAATTTGAGACAATAGCTATGACCTTTATATATGCATTTATGGTAAGCTTTGAGTGCAATCACATGCGTTAATTGCAAATTCTAATCACGTAATTGCGTTAAGTGGGTGGCAAATGGAAAATTAGTTTGTCCATCATTTTCTTAAACACTTCCTAATCATATAATTAGGGTTTTGGGAACATGAAGTTACAAGTGGTCTCCTAAATTTGTTGATCATTTTCTTAAACACTCCCTAAGCATCTTTCACTTTAACACTAGGTCATTTTTTTTTGGTTTAGAACTAATGTCTTTCACGCGCCAATATAAGGTGTATCACACATACATATTTTTATAATATTTGCAAAAAAATGCTAATAAATATTTTTGTTATAATATAAGTGTCAAATAGAATAAGTTTGAGTAATGAAAACGAAAATGCAAATAAATTTATTAGAAATTCACTTGTGACTTTAGTCCAAATAAAGGTACACTACAATCCTAAAACCAATACATTTAATTCTAAAGTATAAAATCCAAATATTGATTCTTAGCTTTCAAAAGAAAATTTATCTAAAGCTACATAAAAGTTACTGCAACTCACAATAATTTATAAATAAAAATCATATATCAAAGAGAAAAAAGACATTTGGCTCTTTAGTGTTGGCATTATTTATGACAATATAATATATTTATCCATAGGTAATAGCCAATTACACTATGAATATTTACTTTGTCTATGCCAACTAATTAAGTATGCAAATTTTCCCCTCGACTTTGGGGATAAATGGGTTTTCCATTCAAAAGTTATGTAACCTAAATTAGAGATATCTTCAAGTATTAAGAAAGAACAAACTTTTGGTAATTTGGAGCACTATTCCTTTAAAATTAGGTCAAACTCAACACAATTTGAATAATCAGAGTAGATTCTGGATACTGGATGGATACACAACAACAACAAGAAAATTATAATAAAATTCCTCTACCCCTCCCCCCCCCTCTGAACCAATTTAATATCAAAGGATGCGGTACAGTGGATGATGTTGCTATTTCTTTAATCAGAGGTCTTAGATTTGAGTCCTGGGTATGAAAAAATTCTTCATCGGGAGCTCTTCCCGTTGAATTGTAAAGATGGAACTTCGACCAAACTCAACCCCAAAAGCTAGCTTATAGGGTAAGGATTGTCCAAGTCCATATAAAGAGACCAACTGTCAATAATCCTTTTTATGATGTGAGACTTCTTAACACTCTTCCGCGCATCCAGACCTCGTTAATTGGAGCGTAGACGCACATCTAGACCTCGTTAACTGGAGCGTGGACAGTATAATAGGGGGCCCAACATCGATGAACAAAATATTGAGATGGGTCGGGCTCTAATACCATGTAAAGATTAATCTTGGACCAAACTCAACCCCAAAAGCTAGCTTATAGGTTGAGGATAGTCCAAGTCCATATAAGGAGACCAACTTCCATCCCTTTTCCGATTTGAAACTTCTTAACATGAATAGGCCTTACATGACACAAATTCGAATTAGTCATGCTCTAATATAGGTATTGGACACCGAAAAAAAAAAACAATCAAAGGTTACATGCCTATCTAACCAATTCTTAATAAGAGGGTCATATTGCTAATCATCATATTTTCTTGATTAGAGAGGGTTCATAATTCTAATCACCATATTTCTTGATTAGAGAGAGGGGTCATTATTCTAATCACCATAATCTTCATCCAAGAATATTAGAATGTCTAACTTTGTAGTCTGAGTTTGATGTTTTTTGTTGTGATTAGTGCATCTCTCGTGTGTTGTCACACAAACGAGGAATCTTTATGATGAGATAATTACATTCATGTTTCCCACTAATCAAAAAATCCATTTGAAACAATAATTATTCAGTGAAGATAATCCTCAATTTGTCGCTTCTTAAATTTTCCATTCATTGGATTTGGAAAATAATAATGATTTGACTTCATTAAAAACAACATACTTTTTACTAGGAAACTTTTAACAATTTGTTGTCTATATCCGTGACATATAATCTTTGGGATCACAAATTTGGAACATTTTTTGTAGTATAAATTTCTTGCAATATAATTTCTTAATTGACTTTTTTCTACAAGATAACAAAATCTTAACAAACTTTTGAATTAATTAGAATTTAGGAGAAGCATAAAATCTTGATCATATCTCGTATCTTTGAATTTGATTTTTTTTTAGAAGTTTGTAATTATTGTAAATAATAATAATAATAATAATAATAATAATAATAATAATAATAATAATAATAATAATAATAATAATAATAATAATAATAATAATAATAATAATAATAATAATAATAATGATAAAAATAACTAACAAGATTAGCATAGCATGTCCCATGCTGATTTGGTCCTTCACTATAAAAAGATTCCTTTGATTAAATTTTGTAAAACAATTCCATCAATTACAAGTAAATTAAGAATTTCCTAATGTATCGATATCATTCTTTTTGTATTTAACTGAATTTTAATATATTAGGTTTATTATTTACTTTTAAAATGTAAAAACTATTTTGTGCATTTATTTTTTACGTATTGTTATGATAATTGACCTCCCTCGAGATAATCTCAAAAAAGAAATGCTTAAAAAATAATTGAGATTAGGGATGTCAAATGGACAGATTATACTGAATTTTGATCAGTTAAAATGAATTGAGTTAGATTGAAATTGGCCCACAGTTACTTGGGTTTAAATGAATCGAAGTGCACAAATACTCACTTTTGAGCCCATTGTTTGAACAACAAAAATTAAACTTTATCCAAATTAATTTTAAATATCGTGTATCCTAAATTATCCCAAAATGTATACACTTGCAAAGAAGTTTAAAAAAGAGCACAAGTTAAATAAAAATATTTAAATGAGGTATCCATGCACTTGACTTCTTCTTCTTTTTTTCTTTTTTTTTTAAAAAAATGTGTTTTTCTAACACTTTTTTAGCTGTAAAAGTATATTGCTTCTCCTTTTTTCCTTTTTTTTTTTAACCAATTCAAACAATATTGCATTGAATTGAAAAAATTAGCGCTCCTATTTTTTATTTTTTTTTAAGGAAAATTAGCTTGCAATTACACTCTTTGAATGATATAATTTTGCATTAAAAATAATGAGCACCTATATCCGTAAAATGTTGGATTCACCACTATGTGTCACAGTCTATTAGTAGACTTCCTTTGATTCTTTTCGAAGGGTTAGTATATAGATTTATTGTATAAAAAGGTAATAGGTAATGGGGATATTGTATAAATGAGATAATGAATATTTATGTGGATATCGAATGCCATGATCAAATAGCCATATCTTGAATATTGCACTTGTAACTTTTTTATAGGAAAAATCACCCACATATCTATTTAAGGGTTAATATTCCAACTTTTAGATCTACTTTTTTTATATTACTACTTATAACATTTTAATTACAAGTATTAACAGATTAATTTTTATTTATAAATTAATTTATTTAATTTAATTAATTAATTAATTATATATTATTAACTAATTATATATTATATAATGTTATATAATTAATAGGTGAGAGAAATAATATTAATGAGAAAGAATTAATTTGTAATTATCTATTACACCTTTTAAGGGATTTTTTTAACTTATCACATGTCAATCCACACCCCCACCCTCACGTTCCTCTTTCCACCTTCCGTTTCTCTTTCACCTTTTTCTTTGTTCTTTTTTCACCATTCTAATTAACAAAATATCTTTTCCATAAATATAGTAATTTATAATTGACAAGATAAATATTTCCCTTGATTTTCTCCCAATTAGTTGATTCTTATTTTGATTATTTTATTATTCCTAAGATAAATATTAATTACTATTCAAATATTTTAAATTTTTCACCGTAGGTTTCAACAAGCAATTTCCTCTCTCTTTAATCTTTCTTTTTTTGCTTTTCTTGATTTTTTTTATTTTAAACTTTGATGTTGTTTTATTTTTTTAATCTGATTTTTTTTTTAGAAATAAGAATTCTATAATTTGAAAATTTGATTTAGTTTTTTATTTTATTTTTAATCTGGAACTTGATTTTTTTAGAAAAAAATGTGTTACTGAAATTTTGAACTATGTTTTGATTTGTTTTTTTATATCTAAAATACTTTTTTGTGGGTGAAATAAGTATATTTAATTTTGAAATTTGTTGTTTATAACACTACGCATTTTATTTGGAATATGTTTTTATTTTGATTTTTTTTATTATATGAGAAATAAGTGTTTTAATTTTATTTTCTTTGCTAAAGGCTTTTGATTTTTTTTTCATATTGATGTTGAAGCGGATACTATATATATTATATATATATATATATATATATAACTTGATTTAATTAATATGAGATCATAAAATCTTTAATAATGAGTTTCTAAATTTTAGCCTAAATATGGTTTTAAAAAATCACACTTAAATAGGGAATATAAATTGAAGAGAGAGAAATATATAGTACTTGTATTAATTATTAATTATCTTAAAAAGGAAAGTAAAACGCAGTCCCTCTTTTTACTCATAAATATGATAATTATTATAATAAATAAATAAAATTAAATATAATTTAATTTAATTCGAATCTGTTATGACCCATAATTAGATACAACATTAACTATATATTTGAAAAACAATGAATACACAAAGGATTAAGTAGTACATATAGTAAATGTTCTAATATTATAATTCAATAGCTTAAAAGATAAAATAAATTAAAATACGAGTTTGTCACAATTAAACAACCAAATCAAAATCAAAATAACTTATGACTTTTTTGGTGCAGGGTAATTTGAACACGTCTTCCTGTTGTGTCTCTCCCGACGACATGTACTGCACGTAACTTTAGCCTCTATTCTGAGTTGCGAAGTTATCGCATTAACTAGACCACTATATAGGCAGAAAGAATCATATATAATTTCCTCCAAATGAAAATCAACATATTTGCCTGTTCCATCATAAATCATTGTGTCGGTATTAAATGATACAAAAGTACAAATATATATGTTATATCAGTATACAAATTTCATACCATTTTTATGCACACTTTATATACATATTTCATGCCAAAAGTCATCACTGAATCATACTAGATTCATGCCAAAAGAATATAAAAAATATACCATTTTCTAACTAGTAATTGTCAATTTAGTATAACAGCACAAATGCATATGTTATACAAGTATACAAATTTCATACCATTTTATGCACACTTTTCATACATATTTCATGCCAAAAGTCATCACTGAATCATACCAGATTCATGCCAAAAGAACATAAAAAATATACCATTTTCTAACTAGCAATTTAGTATAACAGCACAAATGCATATGTTATACAAGTATACAAATTTCATACCATTTTATGCACACTTTTCATACATATTTCATGCCAAAAGTCATCACTGAATCATACCAGATTCATGCCAAAAGAATATAAAAAATATACCATTTTCTAACTAGTAATTGTCAATTTAGTATAACAGCACAAATGCATATGTTATACAAGTATACAAATTTCATACCATTTTATGCACACTTTTCATACATATTTCATGCCAAAAGTCATCACTGAATCATACCAGATTCATGCCAAAAAAATATAAAAAATATACCATTCTCTAACTAGTAATTGTCAATTTAGTATAACAGCACAAATGCATATGTTATACAAGTACACAAATTTCATACCATTTTATGCACACTTTTCATACATATTTCATGTCAAAAGTCATCACTAAATCATACCAGATTCATGCCAAAAGAATTAAAAAAATATACCATTTTCTAACTAGTAATTGTCAATTTAGTATAACAGCACAAATGCATATGTTATACAAGTATACAAATTTCATACCATTTTATGCACATTTTTCATACCTATGTAACCCCTGTAACGTGGAGTTGGGAAAAATGCAGAAAACTGCTGGAACACTGGTTCTACAGAGGCCACCTACGGACTGTAGGTGGAATGACGGGTCGTAGGTGGGAACCGTCAATGGCACTGTCAGCCTTCAGGATTTCTAAGTTTCTGAACATTGACCTACGGAGCAACAGAACGGGTCGTCATTCAGTCGACGGGCCGTAGATAGGTCTCGTAGGTCCCCTCCAGACTTAGTCAAATTTTCAGTCCTAAAGCCTGACCTACGATGGCCATGTACGGACCGTAGGTCAAAGGACGGGCCGTACATAGGTGTCGTCGTTTCGAAGGCCTAAGTCGAAAGTTTCTGAAGTTGGTTCTATAGTTGAACAGGACGGACCGTAGAAAGACCTACGAACCGTAGGTCACGACCATAGGTAGATTCCGACAATTTTAATGAAGGGTATTTCAGACTTTTCCCTTCCCTTCTAAGCCCAAAATTCGACCCTTTTCCTCGTAGTTAAGGCTTTATCAGTGTTTAGACATATTAGATTGTCATTAACACTTGGGAATTTTGGAGAGAAGCTTCAAGAGGAGAAAAGCTAGGGTTTTCAAGCATTCATCCAATTTCTTCAAGATTCGTCAGATCTTTGATCTTCCAGGTATGTAAGGCTTTTAGTGTTGGGTTTGTTCACCCTCATGCCCTATATATGTCAAAAACTCTATGAATTAACCTAGGGTTTGATTTCTTGATTCTAGCGAAAATTGAATTGATCCATTGATTGTCGTTTAATTCAATGCTTGAGTAATTGTGTTCATATTGTTGAATATTATTGTGATATTGTTCATGTCTATATTTCAACATGAACCCTAGTCCTTGAGTTAAATTCTAAGTTGCTGAAAAGAAGTCTTTTTAACTATATAATTATACTAAATTGATTTCTTAAAGAGGAATTTTGAGAAGAGCTTAAAGAAGAGATTTTGAGAAAAGTTTTAAAGAAGAAGTTTGAGATCAGTTTTGAGAAGCATTTGGGGAACTAAGTATTTTTCCCCAAAATTTCAGTATTTAAAGAATAGAAACAATGCTTTCTAAAGTAAGTTACTGAGTACTGAGATACTCCAGAAAAACAGTTACCTCTTTAAGAGGATTAGTTGAGTAATTACCTCAACCCAGAAAAGATAATGTTTTTAAACATTTGAGATGAGTAAAAGTAAAAAGATTTTGGGAGTAGTATTGAGCACCGATATGGGGGAGAGTTCAAACAACTCACAGCCTCCATAAACCATGCAGCCAACATGGGTAAAGGATTCATACTTTTTAGATGATTTCCTTCCATATAGTACTTAGTGGATCCACTTAGTGAGTTCGAGAGTCCTATGCCTGACAAGTATAGGACCGTTCTGGTAGCGTGGATGTTACGCTGTATCATCACATAGCTCATAGTGATGGTTGTCGGTTAGAGAAACTCCCCAGAGTAAAAATATACATTATTTTCATATTACTTGAGAAGTTGAGTTTTTTTAGAGATGAGTTAGCTTGTGAAGTTTTAAAGTGACTTTATTCATTTAATTCTTTACATTCAGTTTTGAGTTCAAGGTAAAGCTAAGGTGCTTTCTATATACTTATAAGTCTCATGAAAACAGAGTTGAGTAAGTGACATTGTAAAGTTGTAATGGTTTTGTTCCTTGTCTCTCTACATTCAGTTGAGTTACTCATATCCTTATTGGTCTTCACTACTTTCATTTCAGTTATTTATCTACTCAGTTATATAACATACTCGTACATTCCATGTACTGATGTCATTCGACCTGCATCTTTGTGGATGCAGATACAGGTGTTTAGGATCATCAACATGCATTCGTTGAAGATCATTTACACTTCCGCAGTTAGTAGTTTTGGTGAGCCTCCTAGCACTCCCAGAGGATTCATCTTTATCTTTTTATTTCAGTTTTGTTGAGATGTCGTAGGGTCTGTCCCGATATACGTCTTAGTTATTTAGAGGCTTCATAGACAGGTCTAGACTTGATGGGTCCCTCAAACTTATTCTTCTTTCCTTACTTTTGAGTTTTGACTAATGCTTCTAGTAATTGCATTTGAGTATTTTTCAGATATTAATTGGCTTTGTAATCTAAGTTAAGTTTTATGAGTTAACTAGGTCATTATAAGAGCCCCACATGCTCAAGTTAAGTCTTCCGCTAAGTAGTAAGCCAGGCCAATGGTTCGCTTGGGGATCAGCAATGGTTCTCAAGTGCCGGCCAAGTCCAGTGTGTAGGCTCGGGGCGTGACAAATTTGGTATCAAAGCACAGAGTTCAAGAGTCCTAGGGAGTCTATGAAGCCGTGTCAGTAGAGTCCTTGTTATCGGTGTGAAGCGCGCCACATCTATAATTAGGAGGCTGCGACATTTAGAAACCTTTCACTTTCTCCACTTCGTGCGATAGAGTTCATCTCTATAAAAGTCTTTCCTCTAATTCGTGCTTACGCGTGTCTTTTCTGATATGCCTCCACGAAGTGCTGTTCGGGGACGTCCTACCAGGAGAAATGTTGATTCGGAGAATCAGGAAGCTCTAGTTGCACCTGAGGTGCAAGACTCTCAAAGGGATATTACTAATGTTGAATTCAGGAATGCAATTCAGATGTTGGCTTAGGTAGTGACTAACCAACCTGGGCAGCAGAGAGTGGACCGACAGGATGTGCCTGATACATCCAGAGTCCGTGAGTTCTTGCGAATGAATCCCTCAGAGTTCACTGGATCGAAGATTACTGAGGATCCGGAGAGCTATGTTGAAGAGCTTCAGAGGGTGTTCGAGGTGATGAGAGCTACAGATGCTGAACGTGTGGAGTTGGCCTCATACCATCTCAAGGGTGTTGCTAGGATCTGGTACGATCAGTGGAAGAAGAGTAGGGCAGAAGGACCCCCACCTCTAGGCTGGACGGAGTTCGAAAATGCTTTCTTGGGACGCTTCTTCCCTCGAGAGTTAAGAGAAATGAAGATGAAAGAGGTCTTGAACTTGAAGCAAGAAGGCATGAGTGTGCAAGAGTACAGCCATAAGTTCAATCAGCTGTCTCGTTATGCTCCGGAGATGGTGGGAGATATGAGGAGCTGAATGAGCTTGTTCGTGTCTGGGTTGTCTCGTCTATCTAGCAGGGAAGGTAAGGCGGCGATGCTGATCGGAGACATGGACATAGCTAGGTTGATGATTCATGTGCAGCAGGTTGAGGAAGACAAGTTGAAGGATAGGGAGGAGTTTCGCAGCAAGAGGGCCAAGACTGCAATTCAGGAGACTGGCCATCAAAGGGCCGGCAATGGGAATCGGTCTAACTTTCAGTAGAGATCATTTGGACCTGCTCCATCTTCAGCTAGCGCACCTGCACCTAGGAACAGGAATGATCGCAAGGGTCAAGGGTCCCAAAATTTTAGGGCCTAAGGCACTCAATCACAGGGAAGTGTAGCACAAAGCACGGATTACGTTCCCGCTTGTGCTAAGTGTGGCAGACGTCATAGGGGAGAATGTCGTGATGGATCCAACGGTTGCTTCAAGTGTGGTCAAACAGGTCACTTCATGAGAGAGTGCCCAAAGAACAAGCAGGGTAATGGGGGCAATAGAGCCCAGTCTTCTTCAGCAGCTCTAGCAGATAGGAGCATTCATATAGGAGCTACTTCAGGGACAGGCGGAGGTACAAACTGTCTGTATGCTATGGGTACCCGACAGGATCAAGAGAACTCGCCAGATGTTATTACTGGTATGCTTCGAGTTTTTACCTTCGATGTTTATGCCTTAATTGATCCAGGCGCGAGTCTGTCTTTTGTGACTCCTTTTGTAGCTACGAAGTTCGGCATTTCCCCCGAACAACTTCTTGAGCCTTTCAGTGTTTCCACACCTGTTGGTGAGTCTATTCTAGCATAAAGAATCTACCGTGATTGTACCATCTCTGTCTATCACAAGGACACCATGGCTGACTTAGTTGAGTTTGATATGGTGGACTTTGATGTTATTCTAGGTATGGACTGACTTCATCCTTGTTATGCTTCAGTCGATTGCAGAACTCGAGTAGTCAAGTTTCAGTTTCCTAATGAGCCAGTTTTAGAGTGGAGGAGTAATTCAGCAGTGCCTCAGGGTCGTTTCATCTCATACCTTAAGGCCAGAAAGTTAGTTTCCAAGGGGTGCATTTACCGCTTAGTCTGAGTTAATGGCTCTAGTGTTGAGGCACCGCCTATTCAGTCAGTTCCAATTGTGAGTGAGTTTCCAGAGGTCTTTCCTGATGATCTTCCCAGAGTCCCTCCTGAGAGAGAAACAGACTTCGGAATAGATATTCTTCCTGATACGCAACCCATCTCTATTCCTCCATATATAATGGCTCCAGCTGAGTTAAAAGAGCAGTTGAGAGATCTTCTTGATAAGGGTTTCATCCGACCAAGTCTCTCACCTTGGGACGCTCCGTTCTTGTTCGTGAGGAAGAAGGATGGTTCCCTTAGGATGTGTATCGATTACTGCTAGCTGAACAAGGTCACCATAAAGAATAAGTATCCCCTTCCGAGAATTAATGACCTTTTCGACCAACTTCAGGGTGCCACTTGTTTCTCTAAGATAGAACTCAGATCTGGCTATCATCAATTGAGAGTGAGAGAAAGTGACATCCCGAAGACGACTTTCAGGACCCGTTACGGTCATTATGAGCTCCTTGTTATGTCCTTTGGTCTGACTAACGCTCCTGCAGCATTCATGGATCTTATGAACAGGGTATTTAAGCCATATCTTGACATGTTTGTTATCGTGTTCATTGATGACATACTGATTTATTCGAGGAGTGAGGAGGACCACGCTAGTCATCTCAGAATAGTCCTTCAAACTCTCAAAGATCGAGAGTTATATACCAAGTTTTCTAAGTGTGAGTTCTGGCTCAAATCTGTGGCATTCTTAGGCCACATTGTCTCTGGCGAAGGAATTCGAGTCGACACACAGAAGATTGAGGTAGTGCAGAATTGGCCAAGACCCACATCTCCAACTGATATAAGGAGTTTCTTGGGGTTGGCTGGTTACTACAGAAGGTTTGTTGAGGGGTCCTCATCTATTTCGTCTCCATTGACTAAGTTAACTCAGAAAACAGCTAAGTTTCAATGGTCTGAAGCTTGTGAGAAAAGCTTTCAGGAATTGAAAACTCGGTTAACTACAACTCCCGTGTTGACCCTACCAGAAGGTACAGAGGGTTTATTTGTCTATTGTGATGCATCCAGAGTTGGGCTTGGTTGTGTATTAATGTAGAATGGTAAGGTTATAGCCTATGCCTCCAGACAGCTGAAAATTCATGAGAGGAACTACCCAACTCATGATCTCGAGTTGGCAGCAGTAGTCTTTACTCTAAAAATATGGCGTCACTATCTCTATGGTGTCCATGTGGATGTGTTCACAGACCACAAGAGTCTCCAATACGTTTTCAGTCAGAAAGAGCTCAATCTTAGACAAAGGAGGTGGTTAGAGTTGCTCAAGGATTACGATATGAGTATCCTTTATCACCCAGGTAAGGCTAATGTGGTTGCTGATGCTTTGAGCAGGCTGTCCATGGGGAGTACTGCTCATGTGAAAGAAGGCAAGAACAAACTAGCAAAGTAAAAAGATTTTGGGAGTAGTATTGAGCACCGATATGGGGGAGAGTTCAAACAACTCACAGCCTCCATAAACCATGTAGCCAACATGGGTAAAGGATTCATACTTTTTAGATGATTTCCTTCCATATAGGACTTAGTTGATCCACTTAGTGAGTTCGAAAGTCCTATGCCTGGCAAGTATAGGACCATTCTGGCAGCGTGGATGTTACGATGTATCATCACATAGCTCATAGTGATGGTTGTTGGTTAGAGAAATTCCCCAGAGTAAAAATATACATTATTTTCATATTACTTGAGAAGTTGAGTTTTTTTAGAGATGAGTTAGCTTGTGAAGTTTTAAAGTGACTTTATTCATTTAATTCTTTACATTCAGTTTTGAGTTCAAGGTAAAGCTAAGGTGTTTTCTATATACTTATGAGTCTCATGAAAACAGAGTTGAGTAAGTGACATTGTAAAGTTGTAATGGTTTTGTTCCTTGTCTCTCTACATTCAGTTGAGTTACTCATATCCTTATTGGTCTTCACTACTTTCATTTCAGTTATTTATCTACTCAGCTATATTACATACTCGTACATTCCATGTACTGATGTCATTCGACCTGTATCTTTGTGGATGCAGATACAAATGTTTAGGATCATCAACAAGCGTTCGTTGAAGATCATTTACACTTCCGCAGTTAGTAGTTTTGCTAAGCCTCCTAGCACTCCTGGAGGATTCATCTTTATTTTTTTATTTCAGTTTTGTTGAGATGTTGTGGGGTCTATCCCGACATCCGTCTTAGTTATTTAGAGGCTTCATAGACAGGTCTAGACTTGATGGGTCCCTCAGACTTATTCTTTTTTCCTTGCTTTTGAGTTTTGACTGATGCTTCTAGTAATTGCATTTAAGTATTTTTCAGCTATTAATTGGCTTTGTAAGCTAAGTTAAGTTTTATGAGTTAACTATGTCATGATAAGAGCCCCACATGCTCAAGTTAAGTCTTTCGCTAAGTAGTAAGCCAGGCCAAGGGTTCGCTTGGGGATCAACAATAGTTCTCAAGAGCCGGCCACGTCCAGGGTGTAGGCTCGGGGCGTGACAAACTTGATATCAGAGCATAGAGTTCAAGAGTCCAAACACCATAAAATCACTTATTTAATGATTGATTAATTAGAAAACATAAATTAAGGATTAGACTCTTTTCCCATGAAGAAATCTAGCAAAGTCCCTTTTGTTTTGCAGTGGAATCAACTTAACACGCATGGCCTCGCAAAAGAGGTTCTCATCTTGTAGGAGCGAGTTTGCGTGCACGAGACTTCCTTGTTGTCTCGCCTACTTGTTCAACTTTATACAGATTTAAGTATTTACTTGTACACACCTAAAATTGGTGGGCATAAATGTAAAACGATGACAAGTTAAAAGGTACATCTATTTATTATGCCTAGTTTGTACTATTATGGCAACAAGGTATAATGGGTACAAATATCTTACATAAATCTCTGAGACATAATTGACTAGTATATGGGTATACGTGCAACTTAACCTTCGTGTCAACGGAAGCAAGGAGATTTTCTTTATTTGATTTTACATTCCAAAACCACTCAACTAGATATCGAATTTCTTCAGATTGATGCTCATCATTGGAGGTTAGTCCAGTCACAAGTTTCAACAACACCATCCCAAGCTGAAGACATCTATTTTAGTGGTGACTTTTTTTGTCAACAGAGATCAGACAAAGTAAAATTTTCGTTAATATAAAAATAGGAGACTAAAAGTGGATTGGTTCCGTTGAGGTAGAGATTAGTTCAATTGATGCTAATTAAAATGGCAGTATTTACCAGATCAAACAGTTGAAATGAAAGAGATATTAATATCAAAAAATGCATACTTACCAGCATACGCAGGAGCAAGGTATCTAAATGTTCCTGCAAGCCTTGTTGCAACAGACCTTTCTTTGTCAATAGCAAGTTTTACTAATTCAAAATCAGAAACTTTTACCCTAAAATCATCATCTATAACAATGTTTGATGATTTGAGGTCATAATTGTGAAACTCTGGCATGCCATATTATGAAGGTAATCCATCACTCGAGCAAAATCTAGAGCAATATTGAGAAGTTCAGGTTTTCCCACTAAAAAAGATGCTTACTCAGAGCGCCCTTTGGCATAAATTCATATACTAAAAACCTCTAATTTCCTTATTCAATGGAGTACGTAACTCAAGAGTGAAACTAAATGGCGATGCAGAACCTTGGAAAACACATATATTTCTGCCTGAAATTCATCCAATGCCTTGCAATTGATAATCGCAGATTCTATTCTCTTCACTACAATTTGAATTCCATCTTCAGTTACACCTTTGTAAACACCTCCAAAGCCACCACGACCAAGCTCATTCTCTGGTGCAAAATTATTGGTTGCTCTCCAAAGATCTTGAGTTGAAATGACAAGATTTCCACTCCGTGCGTTACACGTGTATTTCTTGCGTCACACGTGTATCTCGTGTGTTACATGCGTACATTCTATATATTACACATGCATTATGTGCATCACACGTGTATCTCGTGCATTACACGTGCATTCCGTGTATTACACATGCATTCCGTGAGTTGCATGTCAATCTCGTACGTTACATGCATGCAATTCATATATTATATGTGCATTTTGTGTGTCACACGTGTATTTCATGCCTCATACGTATATCTAGTGCGTCATATGTGTATCTCATGAGTCCAATATGACCTATTACTTAAATCAACACGATATGATAAGTTTTTGAAGCAATTTTAAACATTCTTACACATACACTTTAATTAAATTTATCAAATCTGAAACATATATATATAGCAGCGATAAACATCAAGAAGAGATTTGAAAATAAAAAATCTATCCCATTATTTCACACTAAGGCAAGAATAGTTCTTTTATGAGGTTCGAATATAAGTTAATTTCGAAGAATCAATATAATCAAGAAGACTAAAATTACATAAAATTAATTTTACCGATTTAAAATACTTGACAGCTAAAAAGTTGAAACCACAGAAAATATGAAATAAGGTCATCTTTTTTCATCTTAATTTGTCATTAATAATGACTCATTTTGTCTAAACAGACAGTACTAACTAAAACTCTTTCCTAGTTCATGTATTTTTATCTTGCACCCTATGGAATGAGAGAGAAAAATTTGTGCTTCGTCAATGACTTTCTACGGGAAATGATCCATGTGGCCCCATTTGTTTTGTTTTAATTTGGTGATAGAGTCACCCAAATTCAAGTTGAGGGTTTGAGCTTAAAGGGTCATTTGCCTCAAAACTTGAATGAATTATATAAGCTTCAGATCTCGGCCTAAATAAGAATGGTTTTAGTGGAGAATTGCCCATTCTCAGTGGATTATCAGAATCGAAGTATGCTTACTAATTGGATGGAAATCAATTTGATACGATCCCTACATATTTCTTGAATGGTATTAGCACCGTTCAAGTTTTGGCTCTATTCTGACTGAGTTGCAAAATTTAGCTGAGCTTGCAACTTTTCTTGCGTATCTTCTAATATAGTTGGACATGTGCCTAATTTTTTTGGAAATTTTTAATTGCTCACTGTTTTAAAGCTGTCATATAGCCGTTTAAGCAGTAATATACCAGAAATTTTTTGTCATTCAAAGCTTCAAATTTCGTGGTTGAGTAATTAAGATAGTTCTAGAACGACTAGTTCAAATAGTTGGTACTATGCATTAACTTATGTTGTAATGGCTTCAAGGCAACGATTTTAATGGAAGAATTCTTGATACAATTATGTTGGAGAATAAAGACAGAAGAAACAAGTATAAGAAGAAGAAAAAGAATAATTGCAGAGAACTTTCACGTTATAATACTAAACTGTAAAGCAAGTACAAAAGACACTTTAAATAGGAATTAAGACTCAACCACCTTAGAGAAACATGACCCACTAACTTAACCACAACCTTATCCACTAAGCTAAATATTAGCAACTAACAAAAGATATGTTTTGACTCAACTAGGACTCCTAACAAACGTGTTACTCTGCCAACTAAATAGGAACCTCTAATTACGTTTGAATCAATATTCAACACTCCCCCTTGATTCAATATTACAAATTCCAAGTTTCTACCGGAATTGATCATGCTTGGCTTGTGGGAGTGCCTTGGTGAGAACATCTGCAATTTGATCCCTTGTACCGCAAAACTTCAACTCTATATCACCTTTTGCTGTGTGGTCACGAATGAAATGATAACGGATTTCTATGTGCTTTGTTCTGCTGTGAAAAGCTGGATTCTTTGTCATTGCAATTGTTGCCTTGTTATCGCAGAATATGTTTATCGCACCCTCTTGTCGATAGAAAACATCAACTAACAATCTTCGTAACCATAAGGCCTGACATGATGCTGAAGTTACAGCAACGTACTCTGCTTTCGATGATGATAATGCAACCACATCCTGCTTCTTTGAGCTCTAAGAAATCGCTCCAGATCCTAAATTGAAAACATTTCTAGAAGTGCTCTTTCTGTTATCTATACTTCCTGCCCAATCACTATCATTGTATCTTGTCAAGCTGAAATCTGCATCTTTGGAGTACCAAATACCAAAGTCAACTGTCCCAGCAACATAACGCAAAACTCTTTTGGCAGCAACAAGATGTTGCTTGGTAGGACTATGCATATACCTGGACAACATACTAACAGAAAATATAATATCAGGACGAGTATGTGTCAGGTAGTTCAAACCTCCGATCAAGCTTCTGTAGTGACTAGGATCGGCAAGATTTGTGCCATTTTCAAGCTGAAATTTTTCATTTGCATTCATGGGTGTGGCAGCCGCTTTACAATTATGCATACCAAACTTTAATAGGAGGTCTTTTGCATACTTCATTTGAGAAACAAAAATTCCATCTTCTACCTATTTCACTTAAAGACCAAGAAAGTATTGCAAAATACCTAAATCTGACATTTCAAACTCCTTCATCATGCAAGATTTAAATTCAGCAACTAAAGTTTCGCATGACCCCATATAAATCATGTCATCCACATAGAGACAAACTACCAAAAAATCACTCATACCTTGTTTCTTTACATATAATGTAGGCTCATTCTCGCTCCTTTCAAATCCATTCCTCAGGAAGTACGAGTCAATTTTGTTGTACCATTCCCGTGGCGCTTGTTTTAGCCCATAAAGAGCCTTCTTGAGCTTGTATACTTTGCTCTCATTGCCACTAACACCAAAACCCTCTGGTTGGGAAACATAAACTTCCTCTTCCAAATCCCCATTTAAGAATGCAGATTTAACATCAAATTGATAAACGGGCTAGCTCAGCTTAGCAACCAAAGATAAGAGTATTCTCACTGTTTCAAAGCGAGCGACAGGTGAAAACGTCTCATCGTAATCAATACCTTGATGTTGTGCATATCTCTTAGCTACAAGCCTTGCTTTGTATCGATGTATGCTCTCATCTGCATGACGCTTGATTTTGAACACCTATTTGAGTCCAATGGGTTCCTTTCCTTCCGGTATATTCACCAATTCCCATGTCTGATTATGCTCAATTGCTAGCATCTTTTCTATCACTGCATTTTTCCATGCTTGACTCTCTACAGTTTCTTTAAAACAACTGGGTTCAGTAACATACAAAGCAAAAGAACAATCTTCATAAATCTCCCTTAATGATCTGAATTTCATTGGTGGAGTCTCACTGGAAGAATCTCTTGAAGAAGAACTGCTGCCACTTCTTTGGAGGGTTAAGCTGTGATCACTTGCTGGAGCAGAGGTTCTTGATTGATGAGTAGCAAGGCTGCTACTTGCTGGAGAAGAACTGGATGGGTTCCCTGGAACAGAAACTGCTGTAGGTTCTTGTTCAAAAACTTCATCAATATGCGACAATTTAATATTCGAACTAACATTTCCAGAATCAAAGTTCCAGCTAGCATTTTCATTAAACATAACATTTCTACTTATCACAATTTTTCCACTCACTGGATTATATAGCTTATAAGCTTTGGATTGTGTGCTATATCCAACAAAGATACATTTCTTTGATTTTTCATCAAGCTTATATCTAGCTTGGGAATTCACCAAAGAATAAGCTATACATCCAAAAACACGTAAGTGGCTTACCTTAGGCTTGTTACCTCTCCATGCTTCATATGGTGTTTGATTGAGAACTGCCTTGGTGGGTGAAATGTTCAGCATGTAGACAGCAGTAGCAACAGCTTCAGCCCAGAAATATTTTGGTACACCTCTAGCTTGCATCATGCTTCTACCCATTTCAATGACTGTCCGATTCTTTCATTCGGCGACACCATTCTGCTTTGGAGTATATGGTGTTGTGAGCTCTCTGTGAATACCATTTTCCTCGCAATAGGTGTTGAATTCATTTGATATAAATTCACCACCTCTATGTTTTCGAAGAGTCTTGATTCTACAACCACTTTGTCTCTCAACAAAAGACTTATATTTCTTGAAATTCTCAAATGTTTCAGATTTGAATTTCAAGAAATATACCCAGCTCATTCGACTATAATAATCCATAAAAAGCAAAAAATATCGACTTACACCTAAGGACTCAACACTCATAGGACCACATAGATCAGCATGGTCCAATTCAAGACAAACAAAAGTTCTCCAAGACTTGCCTACAGGAAATGAATTTCTATTTTGCTTCCCATACACACATCCTTCACAAAATTCAAGAGCATCAATTCTAGGCAAACCAAGAACCATATTTCTACGACCTAATAATTGTAACCCTGTTTACATTCAAATGACCATACCGTAAATGCCACAGATTAGCTTCTGTATTGCCTTTGGTAATTAATGCAAAACTTTTAACATCAGAAACTTCAAGAGGAAACATTATATTTTGAGTCATTTGAATGTCAACAATTTTGTGTCCTGAGTTTTTATCTTGAATGCTACAAGAATTGTCATCAAACAAAATAGAATATCCACAAGTCATCAGTTGCCCAACACTCAACAAGTTATGGGCCAAACAAGGAACATACTGCACATCATGGAGAAGTTTGACATTACCATGAGAAGTTTGTAGAGCGATTGTGCCTTTCCCGTCCACTGTCATTTCCAAGACGAACTTCTGACTTCTCCGATTCATCAAGTTCTTTGAACAGTGACCTTCTGCTAGACATGTAGTTGGAGCAACCACTATCAATGATCCATACGTCATCTGAACCAGCATCTATTGAGGAGCGAGCCATGAACAGATTACCCTCCTCTTGTTGTTGCTTAGTGAAATTGGCATGTTGTTGTTCATCCTTTTGTTTAGTCCAGCAATCAGCTTTCTTGTGCCTCTTTTTTTGCAATAGCGGCACTGAATACTGCTCTTGAACTGCCAGTGCTCACCACCAAACTGAGTTTGTCCTCTGCCACGACCTTGTCCACGGAAACTACCTATGCCTCCATATCCTCTAGCATTTGAGACTTCTGCTTTGCCTTTGAAAGAAGACTCCCCCTTGATCTGAAATGCCTTCTCTTCACCCTTTTCTTGAGAAGCATTTAGTCTATCCTCATGAGCTTGCAATGAACTCATCAATTCATCAAAACCATAATTAGATAAATCATGGGACTCCTCAATAGCAACTACGACATGATCAAATCTTTTATTAAGACTTCTCAAAACTTTAGAAACTATAGTTTCATCAGTAATTTTGTCACCGTATGCCTTCATATGATTAACAATTGCACTCACCCTAGATAAGTAGCCTTGCACAAATTCACTACTTTTCATAGATGAATTTTCGAAATCACGTCGGAGTGATTGAAGTTTGACGGTCATTACCTTTGTCGAGCCGTGAAATTCTTTTTTCAGAATATCCCATGCCTGCTTTGAGGTTTCTGCAACAGCAATTCTGGAAAAAACCGAGTCATGCATCGCTTGCTGGATGTAAAACAGAGCCTTGGAGTCCTTTTTGTTCTCCCGCAACCTTTGTGCTTCATCTTCCTCAGCATCGCCATTCTCCACCAAACCCTACAATTCTTGAGACTTGAACAAAGTCTTCATCTTTATGCTCCAAAATTCATATTTATCCCCATTAAAGATGGGAATTAGTTGTTGAGATATGGCAGATGCTCCATTGGTAGTCATTCTTTGCCCAAAATTTTCACTTTCTTGTTGCTATTGATTTGCTCCAAGTTTGACCTAACCTGGCTCTTAATACCAATTTTGTTGGAGAATAAAGACAGAAGAAACAAGTATAAGAAGAAGAAAAAGAAAAAGAATAATTGCATAGAACTTTCACATTATGATACTAATCTTTAAAGCAAGTACATAGGACACTTTAAATAGGAATTAAGACTCAACCACCTAAGAGAAACATGACCCACTAACTTAACCACAACCTTATCCACTAAGCTAAATGTTAGCAACTAACAAAAGATATGCTTTGACTCAACTAGGACTCCTAACAAACGTGTTACTCTACCAACTAAATAGGAACCTCCAATTACGTTTGAATCAATATTCAACAAATTAGTGATTTGAATTCGTTGAAGGATCTTAGTTTAAATGAAAATCAACTCATGGTTTGATTCCACAAGGATTGGTGAATCTAAATTTGACTATGTCAAACTTGAGAGATAATATGCTAATAAGTCATACTCCAAAGTTTAGAGCTGTTAATGCTATAGATTCCTCAATTTCTTTCTGTTAGTTCAACTCCCCGCGGTATTCCTTGAACTCCTCAAGTTAACACACTATTAGATCGTTTTGGTGGTTGAAATTATCAAGTCAAACTTTCTTTGGAATAGTCCGGTTATGATCCATGTACATATCCTTGACGTTAGGAATCAGTTGCAACTGGTCATGTTATAGTAGTTAATCTACAAAGAAAGAACTTTATGGGTATGCTTAGCCCTTCATTTGCAAACATGGAGAAGCTCACTTAAAAGGAAATAGTTTGCACGAACCAGTTCCAGCAAACATAACAAAGCTCTAATTTTTGAGATTGTTGGACTTAAGTGGAAACAATTTTGATCCACCATTGCCAAATTTCAAGTATAGTGTGAAAGTCATTATGGACGAATATGCTCGTCTTGTTGCTAAAGTAACTATGGCGGCTACCAAAATGATCATTATAGTTGTGAGCGTAGTTTTTGTCACTTTTTTGTTTTTCAAGAGCAGGAAAAAATGAGAAGACTGAGTTACTACTGTCTTAGAAGAAGATCACAAGATGTGCATCACAAAAGAGTAGAAACCAATAATTTTGCATCTGAGAATGAGCTTGATCATGGTGTCTTTGGAGTTGTTACTAAAGGTGAAATTCAAATTGCGGTGAAGAGAATGGAATCTGCGATTATCAATTGCAAGGCATTGGATTATTTTCAGGCAGAAATAGAAGTGATTTCCAAGGTTTGGCATCGACATTAATTAGTTTCACTCTCTAGTTACTCCATTGAAGGAAATGAGAGGCTTTTGATATATATGAATTTATCCCAAAGGGCACTCTGAGTAGACATTTTTTTTCTGGGAAAGCCTGAACTTAGAGCCTTCATTATAGACAAAGGGATTCAATATTACTCTAGATGATGCTCAAGGGATAAAATATCTTCATAATAGGGCACACTAGAGCTTCATATATCGTGACCTCAAATCATCAAACATTCTTCTAGATGATGATTTTAGAGCAAAAGTTTTTAATTTTGGATTAGTGAAAGCTGATCCTGACAAAGAAAATTTTTTTGCAACAACGCTTGCAGGAACATTTGGATACCTTGCTCTTGAGTATGCTGGTAAGTGGTAAGTATGCAATTTTTTGTCATTAATATCCTACATAAATAAACAAATGCGTACATTGACTAAAAATCTATTTTAATTGTGACTTTTCTGGTAGTTAGTATGTGTATCTCATGCGTTGCATGCGTGCAATTCATTTGTTATATGTGCATTATGTACGTCACACGTGTATTTCGTACATCACACGTATATTTAGTGCGTCACATGTGTATCTCGTGAGTCCAATATGACTTATTACTTCAATCAATACGATATGAGTTTTTGAAGCAATTTCAAACATTCTTATACACACACTTCAATTAAATTTATTGAATCTGAAACATATATAGCAGCGATTAACAACACATTATTTCACACTAAGGCAAGAATAGTTCTTTAATGAACTTCAAATATAATCTATTTCAAATAAATAATATGATCAAGAAGACTAAAATTAGAGAAAATTAATTTTACCGGTCTAAAATTCTTGACAGCTAAAAAGTTGAAACCCTTTGAAAGGAAATAGAAAAAATGGAAAAAGGTCGTCTATTTTCATCTTAATTCATCCATTAATAATGACTCATTTTGTCTAAACAAACAGTACTAACTGAAACTCCTTCCTTTGACCCCAAAATCAGAAAATAATTTCAGTTCTTTTGTGGATTATCGAATTCGAAATATGCTTACTAATTGGATGAAAATAAATTTGATATTATCCCTGGAGATTTCTTTAATGGTCTTAGCACCGTTCAAGTTTTGGCTTTGAATTTGAATCCCCTTAATAAGAGTGGATGGTCTATTCCGACTGAGTTGCTAAATTCAACTGAGCTAGCAATTTTTTCTTACATGTCTTGCAATATTGTTGGACGTGTGCCTGATTTTTTTGGAAAATTTTAATTTCTCACTATTTTAAAGCTATCGTATAGCCGTTTAAGCGTTAATACACCAAAAAAAAATTGTGATTTCAAAGATTCGAATTTTGTGATTGAGTACTTATAAGATAGTCCTAGAACGACTGGTTCAATCGGTCAACTTATGTTGTAATGGCTTGAAGGCAACAACTTTAGTGGATCAATTCTTGATATAATTGGTGATTTTAATTCCTTGAAGGATCTTAGTTTAAATGAAAATCAACTCACTGGTTTGATTCCACAAGGATTGGTGAATCTAAACTTGACTATGTTAGACTTGAGCGATAATATACTAATAAGTCCTATCCCAAAGTTTTGAGCTGCTAATGCTATATATTCCTCAATTTCTTTCTGTCATTTCTACTCTTGGTGCTCCTTAAGTTAACACACTCTTAGATCGCCTTGGTGGTTGGAATTATCTAGTTAAACTCGCTTTGGAATAGTCCGGTAATGATCCATGTGAATGTCCTTGGTTAGGAATCAGTGGCAACCCTAAAGGTCAGGCTATAGTATTTAATCTACAAAGCAAGAACCTTACGGGTATGCTTAGCCCTTCACTTTCAAACATAGATTCACTACTTGAAGTTCACTTAAAAGGAAATTGTTTGCATGCTCCAGTTCCAGCAAACTTAACAGAGCTCTAATTCTTGAGATTGTTGGACTTAAGTGGGAACAATTTCAAGGATAGTGTGAAAGTCATTACGGATGGAAATGCTCGTCTTGCTACTAAAGCAAAATGATCATTATAGTTGTGAGTGTAGTTTTTGTGGTCTTAGTTCTTGTTACTTTTTTGTTTTTCAAGAGTAAAAAAAACGGCAAGACTCAATTACTATTGTCTTAGAAGATCCCAAGAGAGTGGAAACCTGGTCATTTCAACCCAAGATCTTAGGAGAATGAGCTTGGTCGTGGTGGCTGTGGAGTTGTTTACAAAGGTGTTACTGAAGATGGAAGAGAATGGAATCTGATTATCAATTGCAAGGCATTGGATGAATTTCAAGCAGAAATAGATGTGCTTTCCAAGGTTTGACATCGCCATTTAGTTTCACTCTTGGGTTACTCCATTGAAGGGAATGAGAGGCCTTTGATATATGAATTTATAGACAAAGAGACTCAATATTGCTCTAGATGTTGCTCGAGGGATGGATTATCTTCATAATATGGCACGCCAGAGCTTCATACATCGTGACCTCAAGATAATGTTAGCTACATAAGTAGATATCATTCAACCCAAATCACTAATAATAATATGTATATTTATTTTCTTTATGGTTAAGTCCTAATTCCCCCCATTAATATTTTTTTTCATTTTTGTGACATATGTTGTCGTATTAAATGGTAACAATCATTTTGTTTCCTTGTTCCCATTTTAGATATAGCTAAATGTTGGAAGTGATGTTAAAAGTCGAGCAAAAGGATAATATAAAAGAATGTGTCGTCAGAGGACTAAATTCAATTAGGTTTTTTTTTTTTTTTGGTTAAAATAGACTCATTTGCATCTATACCAAATTTTGTTAGCTTTATTTTTTTCACAAAAAGAAATGATATTTTTGACCATTATATATATATTTCGGATTGAGAATCTTTGGGTATATTAAAAAGATCCTTACCAGGTTATTGGAAGGATCAATTAGCATGTATTTATCACGAGTATGGTGCTGATGAGCCAAATTGGAAATTCACAATGTCTCTGAAACACAAGTGGGTGAAAAATGAAAAAAAAAAGAAAAGAAATAGCAACCAAGATCAAGAAATCTTGGCTTTTAAAGACTTGTCCTGGACCCAGATTAAGTCCAATAAATTCTAGGTCTAAGTTTCCTCATTTTTCTCCCATAGGTAAGCTAACTAATTTTGTGGCTGAAGTTGTTGTAAATCCTGATCTCAAGCATAATAAGGAGATTGCCTTAGAAACATAATCAAGTGTTTTATGACTTGTAATTGTGTAACATTTTTTATGAACACATGTTTGATGGAACTTGTGATTGGACTAAACACCTTTGATGAACATCGATCTGAGGAAACTTGATATCTAGTTGAGTGGTTCTGGCAGATAAAATCAAATAAAGAAAATCTCCATGCTTCCGTTCACCCAGCTCTTGATGTGAAGGAAGATATCCACAAAAGCATTTGCATTATGACTGAATTAGCTGGACATTGCATTGCCAGAGATCCTAATCAATAAGCCTAAAATGTCACACGTTGTGAATGTTCTTGGCCAACTAGTTGAGTCTTGCACTGATTTCTTTTTATTTTATCTGTATATATAACAATATATATGTGAATTTTTAAAAATTATTATGTCTTAATTGACACGAGATGCACGTAAGACACACAAAATGCACAAATGACGCATGGGATGTATATGTGACGCACACTGATACTATTTTTATCTAATATACTTGAGAAATTACTTTAAGGATTGACTTTCGGCCACCAAATCCATTAAGTTGCCCTTGGACAAGGCGCACAGGTAGGAGAAATGTTTCAATCGCCTTGTTCCATTGTCATTCCGTTACACCAGTAGCCTAATGTGGTTTTACATTTCAGTCATTATATATGACAAAATAATTGAATCTAAACTTGACTATGTTAGACGGGACAATAATATATGCAAACGCGAAAATCCTGTTCGTTTTATGAGGATAAATCTATTGTGGAAACTTATACTTTCTTTTAAGGAGAGTGATGCTCAAAATACTTATGCAAAAGGGTTTTGATTTTCTTAATTATAATGAGTCTAATAGGAGTATTTTATTTTGTATATTTCTTAGGATTTTCCATTTGTCATGTAAGAGATTGGTGATTATAACATCAAGAATAATAGAACTTAACTTGCCATATAAAATGAGCTCCACACAAACATTACGAAAGGAAATACTATCTTTCCTAAGTGGAGTTTGGGAAGGATAGTCTGTATTCAACTTTATTTCGTTGAACTCTTAGCTAAAGTAACGCATATAAAACATATTAAAAAGGGAAAAACAAATAATACGATAATCGAAGCAAAAAATAATAAGAATAACGAGTAGTAAAAAATCAAAGAATAAGATAGTAGGAGAGTAATAAAACGTCCTAGTGTTAGTCTCAAAAACGTTTCTGCCTATATTTCGAGTTAAAGCCAAAACAATCCTAAATTTGGCTCAGTGTTGGAAGGCTGAAGTCGACAAGGTTGTTGGCTGCCGAATTGGGTTAAATCAGTGAACTAATTAGTGTTCAAAGATCAACCTAGTTACATTTGGTATCAAAGCGCAGTGTTGTAAGGAATCAAAAGATGGTGAAAAACGCTGAATTACATGAACATGTATGTGGAATTGAAGCTTTTATTGGCATGACTGATGAACGACTTGATGACCCAAACCTAGTGGATTTGCTCACGCAGTTCTATGGAATGAAGACGGAATTTGAAACTTTTAGTTCAGAATTAGGTTAATATCGGGCTGACATCGAAGACCAACTAGCGGAGAGTATAGTTTTCGTGAGACAGCAGCGTTACAACTTGATGGCGTGATGAAGGATAATGAGACCCTTCGAACTAAATTTGAAAAAGTATTGAAGGAAAAAGAAATTCTTCACGTAGAATTGTCCGTCTTGCATTTGGCTATTGCTGCTTCTAGACCAACACGTGGGGAGTCTTCTAAGGTGAAAATTCCCGAGCCTAAGGCATTTGGGGGCACAAGGAGTGCCAAGAAACTCGAAAACTTCTTATGGGATATGAAACAATATTTCATTGCAGCCCATGTACGTGATGAAGACAAGGTGTCAATCACTACTATGTATTTAGCGGATGATGCAAAATTGTGGTGGCGTACAAGAATGGCTGAACAAATGAGTACTGAACGTCCTAAGATTGATTCGTGGAAACTTCTGAAAAAAGAGTTGAAGGATCAATTTTTCCCTCGCAATGTAGGCTGGATTGTTCGGGACCGTTTGAAGACACTAAGGCAGACCGAATCCGTTAGAGACTATGTCAAGGAATTTTCTTCTATGATTCTGGATATTAACATCATGTCCGAGGAAGATAAGTTGCATAATTTCCTCTATGAATTACAGAAATGGGCACATAATGAACTATGAAGGCAGAATATTAAAAATCTTCCTAGTGCAATTGAGGTGGTAGATGCATTGGCAGATTTTCGTTTAGGACGGGATGATGCTGAAAATTCTTCTATTTCTTCTAAGTCTAAGGGAAAAGATAGAACGAAGGATTGGAAGAAAAAGGAAAAAGATTATAATGTTGAAGACAAGGCCAAGGAGAAGGAAAAAAAGAGGTTGGACCGTCCAAAGGTAAAGAAAAAGCTAAGTTTGATGGTTGTTTTATTTGTGATGAACCACACATGGCAAGGTATTGTCCAAAACGAGCAAAATTTGTCAATTGTTTACTAGTTGAGACTGATAATGTCGAACCAGAAGAAGAACTAGTGGCTTATGTTAATCCTTTAAGTGTTCTGTTAGACCCCTTATCTAGTCACTCACTAAGATGGCAGCATGGGCAAGGTTTCAAAGCATGTTGACCTTTTTTCTTGGATAAGCCAAGAAACAAACATGCAAGGCTAAGTTGGCGACAGACTGTTGATAAAGCTAAGGTATGCGCAATGGCACCAAGGCCTGATTCTGAAGTGGCAAGTGAGGACCAAGAACTTGAGGGAAAGGCAGCTTGGTGAGGACTTGACAAGATGAAAGATTAACAATGACATGTGGGCTTGGCATTGATATTCAAATACAAGACAAGGGCAAACGATCGGCAAAGCTAAGGCAGTAATGAAAGGGCATTGATGCCAACGTGAGATAATTAAGGAAATGGCATGGATTTGGACCTTGGAGTGGCAACGTTGAGTTGGAGCAATACAAGGTTGAAAAGTCTAAGTATGACAGTGATATGCATGTGTGTAGCTCGGCCAGAAGACAAGCAAAGCCAAAGCTGCTCGACGGTTACAAAGCACATGCCATACACATGACCGGTAGTTACAAAAAGTGCAGTCTTATCCTATTTCGGCTGGGGCTTGGTTTTGGCACCTTGTTTGAATTATTTTGAATATCCCGAGCAGTTGTGGATTGTCAACTTCATAGGATAGGATCAGGCTAAGCAAGCCAAGTGTTTCCTTCCTTTTTCGCCACATGTTGGCAGTTGGCTGCACATAAAATTATAAATGTGCAAGCTGCCGTATTTTGGAATTTCGGATTGATTGTTTTAAGTATTAGGGAATACTAAATAGAGAGACGAATCTAAGTATAAGGTCTAGGGTGATCTTATAGTGCCAAGGCTGGTACAAATATAAGTGTTCTTGTATTCACTTTAAATAATACGAGTTGGGAATTGAGTTTTCTGTAAAGCTGATTGTCTTATTCTCTTTTCCTAAATTGCTTGGCTATCTTCTATATTGTTGCCTACTATTTTATGTTGCCTAAAAACGTCCAAGTGTTAGTCTCAAAAACGTTTCTGCCTATATTTTGAGTTAAAGCCAAAACAATTCTAAATTTGGCTAAGTGTTAGAAGGCTGAAGTCGACAAGGTTGTTGGCTGCCGAATTGAGTTAAATCAGTGAACTAATTAGTGTTCAAAGATCGACCCCGTTACACAAATCATATATAATGTCTATCACAATTAGTTGATTCACTACAAAATGAACATAGTAATATTCAATATTTTTCCAAACTACCTCTACCACTCCTCATGACCACCATTAGAGGTATCAAATGGGTAGGTTGGACTGACTTTGAGCATATCAAATCGGGCTAAGGTAATAACTTAATTGAGCGGGCCCCCCAAAAGCTACTTGGCTTGAAATGGATTAAAATGTGGATCACATTACAATCCATTCAATTCTTACATATTAAATGAATTTTTTTTTACAAAATTTCTCATGATTCAATTTGGGCTGCATATTAACCCAATATTTAATAGGCTGAAATGAGTTCAACTAATAAATAGGCGGGGCAATAACCCGCTCAAACATGAATAGATTGGATGGATATCGATTGATGTTGATTTTGCCACCCCTAACCACTATAGTCAACCCTCCTCAAATAGCTGTTAGGATACTACAAAACAAAAATTATTTAAGAGTCTTGGTTTATATTGAAAGTAAAGCAAATTATTTCTAATGTCTATGTTCTTTCACTACAAAATGAACATAGTAATATTTTCATATAGCTCAGATTAGCTTAGTTAACATTTGAATTTTGTTTTTTAAAAATAATAAATTTTAATTAAAAATCTGATTAAAATTAGGCACATTTTTAGAGAGGAGATCTAACAATAGAACATAACCCTTTTAACATCATCCTTGAGAGAAAGAATGGGTCTTATAGAAACTAGCAGTCTAGCACTTGGATATGGTGGCGACCGGTGACAGCGATGGTAACCGTGTTTACGACAGAGGTGGTGATGGTTACTCGGTGAACATGGTGGAGGAGGCAGTGGCAATCTGCAAGGGATTGTACTCGGGATGACGGCAACAACGGTGGAGGTGGTAGATTACTCTGGTGGAGGAGATGGATGGTGAAGACGATCATGCATTTCGCCCGTGAATGCACCAACGGTGGTCGTTGATTATCCTTATGTTTGTTTTCTATCTTAAGTTATTATGTCTTTGGTGCTTATTGTCATTGTTGTTCTAGATTACCTTTAGTCTTTTCTATGATATGGTCGTTTGTTCTGCCCTTAGTAGTTAATGGTATCAGTTTCATGTTTTAGTAAAGGGGAGTCTTATTTTTGTAGCCGCATCCAAAAAAAAAGAGAAAAGGTAAGCATTGATGCTAAATTTATGTGTAATTTAGTAATTTTCGCAAAAATCGAATCGATCCATAAATTGAATCGAAAAAAAAAATTATTGATTTATTGCTATTGGGTTAAAGGTTTTTTAATGGTTTTATAAAAAATAATTATCGGGCTATCGGTTCGTTATTGGTTTTTTATACTGGGTTATTGGGTAAACCGATAACCCATTAAGACTAGAAATTTACTACTTTTACCTATACATAAATATTAAATATTAATCTTAATACCTTACCAGCTACTGTCTTTGTCCTTAGCCTTCAATTCACACTTCATTGTAACTTTGAGTTCATAACTTCACATTATACAAAATGTCAAAACCTAAAATAAGAACCCTATTCCTCTCAACTTTTCTGTGTTACACTTGTATAACTCTATCCATGTTTGTTATTCTTATTTCTATTTTATGAGCATTTATAAAGTTACATTATTGTCTTGTCGCGTCAAATTTATTAGAAAAGTCATATATTTGTTTTATAAGCATTTTCTTATTGGTTAAATCGAAAACCGAACCGTTAAGGACCAAAATCGATAAATTGAAAATCGATAAAAAAAATCTTATTGGTTTGGTTATTGATTTAGCGTATTTAAAAACCGATAATACGTAAAACAGAACCGAATCGACCGATGCACACCCCTATTTTCAACGAAATAAATATTTTAGATAGATAACGAGTTTTTACCGAAAAGGGTCAAAAATACCCTTGAACTATAGGAAAAGGTTTTAAAATACCCTTCATCCACCTTTTGGTCTAAAAATACCCTTCTACTTATCTTTTTGGTCTAAAAATACCCTTCTATTCACCTTTTTAGCTCACGTATACCCTTAAAACTAACTCTCTTTATTTATTTAAAATATTTATTATGTGTCTTTTTTTATTAGATGAAATAAAAAACCCACCTCTATTAGATTTTTCCCCATAATTTATTCAAACCAAAATAATATACCTCTTCAAGACTTCCACAAAGATATTTTTAAACATCTAATAATTTTTTATATTTATTGTAGTTTTTTTATTATTTTTTTAAAAAAATTATTTTGAGATTATGAAGAAGAATATTATTTTGACTTGGATAAATTATGAAAAAAAATCTTTTAAAAAAACTTTTAGAAAACTATTAATATTTTTATATTTGGTGTAACTTTTTTTAAAAAAGTTTTTCGGGATCATGGAGGTATATTGTTTTTTTAGATTTTGTTTGTGTATGATTTGCCCAACTTTCCTGTGCAAAACTTGCTGCTCCTTTCATTTATAGTTCATATATAATTAGTAGAAAGCATTACTAACAGGCAGGAATAGGAGAAGGAGAAGGAGAAATCGATCAGTCGAAGGAAATAAAAATCGTACATACTAGTTTTTTTAAAAGTTTTTTTAGATTTTTCCCATAATTTGTTCATAATCCCAAAATAAATTTTTAAAAAAAGCCAATAGCAAATACAAAAAAAAAATTAGAATTTTGAAAAGGTATATTATTTTGACTTGAATAAATTATGGGAAAATTTTTAGTTGAGGTGGAAATTTTATTTCATCGAATAAGAAAACGACACATAATAAATATTTTTTAAAAAAAAAAGAAAAAGAAAAGAAAGAGTTGTTAGTTTTAAGGGTATAAGTGAGCCAAAAGATGAGTAGAAGGGTATTTTTAGACCAAAAAGATGAGTAGAAGGATATTTTTAGACCAAAAGGTGGATGAAGGGTATTTTTAGATTTGATCCTTTTCCGAAGTTTTTATTATAAAATAGATATACATTCAATGAAATAAATATTTTAGATAGATAACGAGTTTTTATTATAAAATAGATATACGTGGAAAGCACAAGTCAATAAACTTGTCGATTAAGTAAGATGATGAGGATGCGATTATTCGGTTTATTGTTCTCAATATGAAATAACAAGAAATCAAGTGAATATCCAAATATTTTTAACTCAACAACTTAATTTTTTTTACCTTTGAATGTGCACAACTCCAAAACTTATAACCTTGATTTCTTGGAGTCCTCGATATTTTCATTTTACAATTCTCTTTGCATATACAAACATCTTGTTCAATTGAATATATAGACTTTTCGGATTGTTGAGACGTGACTATCAAATTTCAAAAATCAAAATATAAAGTATAAACGGGCGAACTGTCCATTTTAGTATGTGTTTTTAGAGAGGGTCCCTTTTGGTGCTTAGGGTTCAAAAAATGTCCGTTTTGGTGCTGGACTCTAATTTTATTCATTTTAAATTATTTTTTAAATACTGTAACTCAATATATTAATAAATTTTGGATAGGTAAGAAACTAGAGATTAATTGGCAAAGGGGACATTCCCAAAACTTATTCTGACAAATAGCCACTTAATTTCTTTTTGATTTAATTTTTAGGGTTATGTTAAGAAAAAGTGGGGTTGGATTGTGGGGTCAAGAACCTTTTCATCACTTTAAGAATTTGGGGAATAAAATACAAGTTTATAAAACATCATTTTCATCCCAACAATTCAAACATTAAATAAATTTCATCCCTCCAAAAAATTAAATTACAATCTCAATATAAAAAAAATATTTAATAAAGTTCAATATTTTAAAACATTTTCTGAGGAAACCTCGGAACTTCTCAGAGAACATCTTCTCCAATGTGCTTCTTCATCTACCATATACCAGCTTTATCGAAATCATAAACCCTCCATAAAACACACCTTTCTCCAACAACCGACCTTTTCATTTTCCATAAACAAATGTGAGATCCCATAATCATTCCTGAAGATTCCAAACGAATTAGAGTGGATCTTTTTTTCTTCAATCTTCTTCCCCAAGTTCAATTGAATCTTCTTCCTCTCAGGTAAGTTTAATCGTGTTTTCAGTAACTTTTAGTCCTATTTGATTTTTTGTATTGCGGTAGTATAGTGAAGTTTAGATTTTTGTTTAAACTTCTGAAAATCTGACCCGTTTTAGTTTATGTTTTTGATTTTGTATCATTAATGACGTTTTGGTTTGAATAATGCATAGAAATGTTTTGAATTTTTATGTTTATCTCGCCTATCAATTTGAAAATTTTTATTGTATTTTGATCGACTTTAATGGTGTTTCTGTCAATACCATAGTCGATTTATGTTAAAACTGCTACTTGTTTTGTATATTTTTTTTTAGCATTACTCTGATTGTGTTAATAAACTAGTGATCAATATTTTGATATGACAAATTTATTTTTGCTTGTATATAGTACAGTATAGTTAAAATCAGAGGCGGCATCTTTAAACGATCTGTTCCTAATGCTTCTAAAAATAAGAAACGAAAGGCTAAAGAAGTGTTCAAAGCTTCAAAAAAGAAAAAATTTATAGTCAAAGAACTTGAGTCTAACTAGGATTCTAATACAATGGCCGAGATTGAAAGCTAATAGGACAGTAGTTCCCAGGCTAGTGACGATGTTGAATTTAATGAAAAAAAGTGATAGTGAAGATGAGGAGAGTAGTAGAGATGCCCATACTGGAGATAAGGGTGAAGATCCCTTGTCCTTGTCAATTTGTGCAAAAGATATCTCTGATAAGTCGTATGATTTAGCGACATGGATGGATGAGATAGGATCGTTTCTCACAAAAATTTATGTAAGAGCAAGGATGATTGTTTATCGTGAGTTTATAAAATTTCTAGTTTAGGAAAAAATTTATCAGGACTTTAAGGGTATTTGTTTTGGACACTTGAGGCATATTCTAGAATATTTCAAGTTCAATGGACAGATGGTTCATTATATGTTGTTGCGACGTGTGAAAAATGATTTAAAAATTATATGAAATTTGATTATGTGTGAATGATAAGCTTGCTTGTTTCGGCTTAAGATAATTTGCATTGATTACGGGGCTGAATTGTTCAGCATACCCCCGTGATGCAAAAATGAAAAAAATCCTTCAAAAGGGTATGAAATTTTATTACAAGGTGACCAAGAATAAGAACATCACTACTACAAAGTTGATGAGTTTGATCAAGGGTACCAGATTGAATAAGGAACAGAAGTTGAAGTGCTCTTTGGTTTTGTTCGTCCACACGATGTTGCTTGCCCATGATCGATCTAAGATTGTGGATTCAAACCACATTAAGATGGCGGATGATCTAGATTTCTTCAAGAGTTATCCGTGGGGGAAAGAGAATTTTGATTTAACATCGACGTATTTAAAGAAGAAAATCAATTTGAAGAAGCAGAGTGAAGTATATAGTGAAAGAAGGAATGCATCATATGCTCTGTATGACTTTCCTTGAACATTTCTGGTACTTATTATCAATTATGTAGTTGATTTATGATAAACTCTTATATATTTTTGTAGTATTTCATAGCCTCTGTGTATTTATTTATTCTTTTATTAATTTTAGGTTTGGATAAATGAGGCTTTTCCTCATCTTGAAAAGTATGCCAAGTATTTCATAGCCTCTGTTTATTTATTTATTCTTTTATTAATTTTAGGTTTGGATATATGAGGCTTTTCCTCATCTTGAAAAGTATGCCAAGTATTTCGTAGCCTCTGTTTATTTATTTATTCTTTTATTAACTTTAGGTTTGGATATATGAGGGTTTTCCTCATCTTGGAAAGTATGCCAAGAAGTCTTTGAATTCTCCTCTACCTATTCCCCGTTTACTTAGATGGCACACGGCAAAGAGCGATAATATTATTGAGGTGATTCATTTAAGTATAAAGAAAGAAGTACGAAGGTATAAATTTATTTATTATTATCTTGCAATATTTGTAAATTAGTGAATATCGTGTAGTATTTTTTTTGTAGATTGTGTACCCATACCTCACACCTATTGTACATGAGACAAAAAAGAATTACATGCAACATTAAAGTTATATACGGACGAAGTGAAGGACATGGTCCTCGATGCCTTAAAGGCAAATTTGAAAAGTGTGATTGTCCTCACTTCAGCAGTAGAGAATATGAAGGATGAGTATTTCAATGATCATAATCCTTATCAACCTTGTGAGAATTTTGTTTCGAGTGGACAGAAAAATATACCGAGTACTTTTAAAGATGAAAATCTTCGTGAGAGTGTTGCATCCCTCGAGCAATCAATGATGAAAATTGTTGCTTATGTACGAGAGGAGAAATTGAGGAAACTGAAACAAACAAGAAAAAGAAAGGTAGACTAATTTATATATTTTTTGAGTAAAATAATTTACTTGTATGAAGGCTTAGCCACTGATCTTGCAGCAGTTGATAAAGACTTTGCGGCACCAACGGTCGATGAATACTTTACAACAGTTGATGAAGACCTTGCAATAGTTGATGTTGATGAGAACCTTACATTAACAAAATTCGATGAAGTTCTTGTTGCAATTGATGAATATCTTGCAAAAGAAGTTGATGAAGTGGTAGAACAGACGAAGGAAGAAGAAAATGAAGAGGAAAAAGAAGAGAAGAAGGTGGAAGAGAATGAAGAAGAAAAAGAAGATGAGAATCTGGAAGAGAAGAAAGAAGAAGAAAATGAAGAGGAGAAGTTGGAAGAGAAGAAAGAAGAAGAAAATGAAGAGGAAAACATAGCAAGTAGAGAAGAACTGATGTGGCAAAAGAGGGAAAAGAAGAAATAAAAGGAAAAAAATGAATAATGCAGTGATAAAAATTTAGTGGACGTGATAGGCATTGTTACGGATCTCACCGTGAGGTTGGTGGTGATGAGTAAGGCATTTGTGATTATTGATATTTTAAGGTTTGAAATAGTTAGTTTTTGAAGTGATTTTTAAGACTTGATTTTTGAGATAGTTGATTTTTGAAGTGTCTTTTAAGACAATTGGTTGTTGAAATAGTTGGTTTTGCCTGTGAATGCACTAATTGTGGTCGTTGATTATCCTTGTTTGTTTTCTAGTAATAGGGAGTCTTATTTTTGTAGGTGCATAAAAAAAAAGGGAAATAATTATCATTCATCTAAAATCTTGTCAAAATATTTTTAATTTTTTTTTCAATTTGGTATGTTATATATAGCCATAATAAAGAAAAAAAAATTTATTAGGTACTAAAATAGTTTAAAAGAACAAATAAAACAATTAAGCTTAGTAAAAAATTGGGTTGGGTTGGATCTTGAATAACCCGTTTTGACCCAATAAAATTTGGATTGGGTTGGGTCTTGATCCGTTTGTTGTCTTAACCCGTTATGACCCGCCCAAATTTGATCCAGGTATTGTAGTGGCAATGCATTACACAAAACTTACATGGTGCCAGGTTCAAATTTGTGTGTCTGCATATCAATAATGCACAACTTTTACGTGAAGTGAGCAGCCACTGATGACACAATAAATACTTTTATGTATAAATTATTTTTAAAAATTCTATACATGTGATGTCGTTTTCGTTTGGTTTAGTTTGACTTTTTTGTAGTTAAAACCAAATCAATTAAGATTTAACACTCTTATCCTCTCCTGCTAGCAATGGTATAGTCCATCATCTCTTATTCAAATACTTCAAAAACTTTCATTAAATATAAAACCTTGTCAAGTTCATAATTTTATTCAAAAAATGTTTGAAGTTGACCTTGATAGAGTATACCAAACTTTAGATAATTAAAACGTCTGATGTTTAGTCTTCACAAGACGACACTTCAAATAAGAATGTCTAAAGTCATAACTCATACCCAAAATTTTCAACTTCAATGGCATATGTTTAAAATTTTCCCAAAGCGGTAATTTTTATTTTAACTTTGTAAAATTATATTAATAACGATCCCAAAAACAAATATTTATGCATTTTGCCCATCTCAGCTTCAAAATCTCCCATCTTTATCCATAAAACTAACAAATTCGTGGAACATGGACAGATAAGTTGTTTATATATATTATATTGGTATGATTTTACTCAGTCAGATCGAGAAGTAAGATTCCTCCGAGTAGAGAACAACCTATCAGAATGCATGCATGATTAATACAACTATTATATATATATATATATCTCTCCGTTCCAATTTATATGATGTAGTTTGACTTGACACATTGTTTACAAAAGAAAGAAATACTTTTGAAATATGTGGTCTAAAATAAGTTATAAATATTTTTGTGACTATAAATCATATCATTAAGGATAAAATGAGCATTTTAAAGTTAAATTGTTACTAAATATAAAAATATATAATTCTTTTAGGGATAGACTGAAAAAGAAAGTGTGTCATATAAATTGGATCAAAGAAAGAAGTAATTAAATTTATTAAAGAAGACCAACATGGCTTGTGGTGCAGTGGTAAGACTGCTTCACCCTTAATCAGAGATCTCGGATTCGATCCCTGGGTATGGAGAAAATCTTGTTAGGAGCGTCACTCCCGAATGGATCCTACAGTGCGCGATCTAGATTTAATCAGAACTCCAATGCGGACTTTAGACACCGGGTGAGAAAAAAATTATTAAAAAAGGCAGGGTTAGTAGAGAGAAATTATATGAAGATTCCTTTTATGCTAGATCATGTACATTCATTTAGTAACATGCAATTAAAGGTCAACCATTCATTAGATTGATCCATTTACCTAAACTACTACAAAATCCTTTTCCTTGACAAATGACAAAGAAATGTATATATATTCATAAGAATATGGTAATGACATGCAATAATTTTATTAAAAGTCATGTATAGTTTAATTAAAAGTCAACTCTATTAGTACTCCATTATATTAATATCATAAAGTATTTAATTTCATCACTAGCCAACTTGTTCAAAGCCAGCTCTTGCATGGAAAAAGTTCAAATCATGCATGGTAGTACTTCAGATATCTTATTAGTATTATAAATAACCAATGTGTCACATAACAAGACCATCAAATCTAGAAAAGACAATACTAAATTTGTGTGTTTCAATTTTCAACAATTAATGGCTTTCCCAAGTCTAGTTTTCTTCTTGATGCTTACAATAATTCCTCTTTGTAATGCACAAGGCTTGAAACTTGGCTATTATGAGAAAACATGCCCAGGAGCTGAGGCTATTGTGGAAAAGACAACTGCAAATTACATCTCTAGAGCACCAACTCTAGCTGCTCCTCTTCTTAGGATGCACTTCCATGATTGCTTTATTAGGGTAATTAAATTTGATTTATTTTCTTCTCATTTCCATCTCCATATCCTATTATGAATAACCACTACTAGAAACAACGCGGTCTTTAATTCCCATAGCGAATCAATGGAAAATTTGTGTTATAAAACATGATTTTCACCTAACCAGCTCATTGAGAAAATACATAGTGGAAAACAGATTCTTGAAATAGTAGAAAACTTCCTAATGTTTCTATATAAAAATATTACTATTACTTTTTTCCTCACCGATTCAAACAAATATTTGTAGGAATAGCCACTGAATATTTTCCACTGGAAAATTTTAGAAAGAAAATAGTGATTTTTTTTTACCATTTTATTAGGTTACATTTTAATTCCTTATCATAGAGATTTTCTTGTAATTACCTACCTATAGTATAAACATACAATGTGTTTGATAACGTGGACACGTTAATTCTTTACTGATCACTTCAGCTTTTTCATACTTCTGACGTTGACTCATATCATTATTCCTTTTTATAAAAATTGTTTGTACAGGGATGTGATGGATCTGTATTGTTAAACTCAACAAAGAACAATGTAGCAGAGATAGATGCCATACCAAATCAATCCCTTAGAGGATTCCAAGTAATTGATGCTGCCAAATCTGCATTAGAACAAAAGTGTCCTGGTGTGGTTTCTTGTGCTGATATTCTTGCTTTAGTTGCAAGGGATGCAATATCAGTGGTAATTATTAATTTGAGATTAATTGATTGATTATGTAAATAATTAAGAAGAAAAATATTCATTGTTAATTTTTACATTAATTATGGTTTGCTAATTTTATAGATTAAAGGACCATATTGGAATGTTCCTTTGGGAAGAAGAGATGGAAAAGTGTCAATCATGTTGGAAGCCCTTTTCAATTTACCACCTCCTTTTGCCAATATTACTACTCTTAAAGCTCAATTTGCCTCTGTTGGTCTCAATGCAAAAGACCTAGTTGTTCTATCAGGTAATATATATAATAGGAGTGTCAACTAGACGGATTGAACTGAATTTTTTATATAGTAAATTAAAAATCGGATCACAATCCAATCTAGTCAACTCTTAGTTTTAAATTATTTATTTGTTTTCTTATAATTTGTTTAAGCATGTAAGAAAATAATTTCCTTATATTCTAAATATATATAACATATTTAGAGATTATATTTCAAATAAGTGTATATTAACCAATTGCATGTTGTTCAGGAGGGCATACCATTGGAAATTCTCATTGCTCTTCCTTCACAACTCGAATTTACAACTTCACAGGCAAAGGTGACGCTGATCCAACTATGGATGCTAACTATGTTGTTAATTTGAAGAAAAAATGCACCTCAATTAACGACGTGAGAACCATTGTTGAGATGGATCCAGGAAGTTTCAGGGCATTTGACGGAAGTTATTACAGTCTTGTGTCTAAAAGGAGAGGGCTTTTCCAATCTGATGCTGCCCTTCTTGATGACAATGAGACTAAAGCTTATGTTAAATTACAAGCTATGTCTCGTGGATCGACGTTTTTCAAAGATTTTGCTGAATCTATGGAGAAAATGGGAAAGATTGGAGTATTAACCGGTAACGCTGGTGAAATTAGGAAACGATGTTCTTTCGTGAATTAATTTAACTAGGGCCAATTAGTTCTTCATAGTTTTCCTTTTTTCTTTGCCTTGTTGAATTATTTTTTCTTTCGTTTTAGTTATTTTGGTCTAGCTTATATTCTTGTCTTTTCGATATAATAAAATAATAATGGTTGTGGTTGACTTATGAATTGTAATGCAACATTATATATTCTTAATTCGATAAATAAACATTGTTCCATAATATATTTCAGCTTCAAGTTGTTATTATGCAATGAGTCGAGTTCTAAGATGAAATTAGCGTTCCCTTAAAGGCTACACAATTTCATGTCAAACTCAGCTGCCAAAGCTTCGACATAGTTGTTATTGCTGCATTGTACAGTGATGGAGAAAGCCATTAACAAATTTCTTTGATCATCCTTCACAATGCCTCCAATATCAACCTTGCCATGAATCATGCAGATAACTCTAATCAATGTTATTTTTACCGGAGCCTTGTAGTGCAGTGTTAACAAGTTGTTGCATTAAAGTAGGTCAAAGTCTTTTAAAATTGTATAGCAATCGTCCTTGATGAATTATTGTTCAAAATCTTTCTTGTATCTCTCTTGATTGACTTATTGTTGCCTCCACAAAAGATTATAATATCATCAACATAAGTTAGATGATTGATGGTTGCACCATTTGTGTCCATGCTGAAAGGGGTAAAATTGTCATTAGAAATCAGATTACTAAGCATTCTAGTAAGTAGGGATAGTTGGCAAAATAGCCACTTTGAAAACTTAATTGGACATTAAGTCACAAGTCTTGAAAATTTTGTAGTATACCTACTATTTATGACATCACCCATGTGACCTACTTTCAATATACAAAAGCAACTCCTAAGTTTTAATATATACACTTTGCCCACCACCCCCCCACCCCCTCTTTTCCAACAAATATGGAATATGTGTTGTATTTTCATTTATTAAAAATATATTTGGGAAAGAAAAACTCTCCAACAAGAAATTCAAAGAGCTCGTTTTTACTGCTGATTTTGCCGATTTCGGCGAAATTATCCATTTCACAGGTGAAATCATCATCATCCTACTCATTGCTTTCATTTTTACTCTATTTTCTTTCAAGAACCATGCTTCAAATAATTTTCCTGTCATTTTAGAAGCTTGAGAAATATTTCATAATCACTTTATAACTCATTAGTAGATACATTTCAGTAGTTTAAAAGCATTAAAAATACATTTCTCCATTATAGGAGTTGAATTTTGAACTCGATCTTATTCAGTCATGTTTTTGTACGAATTTCGTATCAATCATCGATTATTAAAGACTGATATATATTGTAATCTAGTATATATCACTGTAGTCTATATTGGCAATAGCTGAATTTGTTGCTGTTGGTGGTGATTATATGGGAGTATGGGAGGAGACTCCCAAAAGCTGGAATTGAAAATCTTTTATTAAGACGACAGTGCCTATTACGTTGCATCGCAATAGTTCATATGACGATATGATTGCAAGCGTAATGCAACACCTTGAAAATTTCTAAACTAAGGCCTGAACCACTCTTTATTTGCATCTAAAATCATATCGGGTGATTCTTAAATTGCTCATATGTGTAAAGCTCATTTATTTTGTATTCAAATGGATTTGGATATGAATTAAGGTCACAAGGACCCCCTAGCTCTAAGTTGAGTTGAAAACTTCATTTTCGACTAAGTTTTGACATAAGATTCTACTTAGGTCAACTTCAAACAATCATATCTCCTAGAACATAATGAATTAGGTGGCTCTTGACCCATCAAATTAAAGGTATTTGAGTTCTCTTTCCAACGCCACCACATTTGCCTTTTTTCGAGTTCGGAGTAAAATGTTATGGCCTCAAAAAAGCTCGGAGACTCAATTTTTGGGGTCCCTTTTCTATGGATCCATTCTATGGGCCGTAGGAACTTCTACGGGTCGTAGATTGGACCCGTAAATGAACTTTTGAGCCTGAAATTTAGTATCAAGTCTACAGATTGGATCTACGGTAACGGATCATAGATTGAACCCGTAGGATGAAGTTTTCAGCTAAAAATTTTCAATATCAATTCCACAGATGGGATCTACGGTCCGTAGATCAAACCACGAACCGTAGATGGTCCCGTGGACAGTTTTTATCAGCTTTTAAAGAAGGGTAGTTCAGTCTTTTTCAACCCCTTCTAAGCCTAACCCACGGCCTTTTTTCACCTAATTAAGGGTCTAAGCGGTGTTATAATATTATTTTACTTTCTTTAACACTTCAACGACTTAGAGCAAGGATTCAAGAGGAGAAAAGTTAGGGTTTTCAATCGTCCTTCCAAATTCACCAAGAACTTCGTTCTTCCCAGGTATGTAAGGCTTTCATAGTGTTGGACTAGTGCGTCCACTTGCCCTACATATATCAGAATTTCAGAAAAGAGTAATCTAGGGTTTTATTCCTTATTTTTGAGAAATTTCGAGTTAAGCCTATTGTTAAATTTTAATTCAGTTCTTGAGTTATTGTATCCAAATCATTGAGTATTATTGTGATATTGTTCATGTCTATATTTCGGTATGAACCCTACTTATTGAGTTGTTGTTCATGACTACTTTTCTACATGAACCCTACAATTTGAGTATTCATTGAGTTATTATTGAGAATCTCTAGAACCGAACGATTATCTTAAATTAACTTTTCTGAGAAAATAAAGAGGAGTTTTGAGGAAAGTTTAAAGAGACATTTTGAGTAAAGTTTAAGGGAACTATTGATTTCCAAATTTATCATTTTTACAGTGAGAAAGAGAACTTTGATTTTTTTTATAAAGAGTTTCGAGAGATAATTGAGACATTGCCTCTTAAAGAGTACCTTTTGAGTAATTACCTAAAAACAGAGAAAGGGTATTTCTACTTGAGCATGAGTATATATAATTATTGGGAGTAGTATTGAGCACCGATATGGAGATGAGTTCAGACAACTCGAATTCCTCATAAACCATGTATACCAACATGGGTAAAAGATTCATACTCTTTAGATGATTTCCTTATGCCTTCAGGTAGAGCTTAGTGGATCCACTTAGTTGAGGTGTTCTATACCCGGGCAAGGTATAGGACAATTCTGACAGCATGGGCGAGACGTTGTATCATCACATAGCTCATAGTGATGGTTGTCGGTTAGAGAATCTCTCAAATAAGAGTAAAGAGTAATTTATTATATTTTTATGTACATCCTTGAGTTAGTATCTTTTATTTACAAAGCTTTAAATATGTCGTCTCTAAATATTGCTTTGCATTGAGGTGAGTTGAGGTGAGTATTCTCCTAGCCTTATCAGTTCAGTTATTTATTCATTCAGCTATATTACATACACGTACATTCAATGTACTGATGTCTTTCGACCTACATCTTGTTTTATGATGCAGCTACATGTGTTCAGGATCATCAACACACGCTTCGTTGAGATCTCTTTGCACTTTCCCTTTGAGAGTTTTGGTGAGTCCTCCTTGCATTTAGGAGGGCCATATTCTTTTATTTGCTTGCATTGAATTGCATGTGTTGAGGTGAAGCTTATGAGCCCATGATTTATGAGTTAAGAGCATGATGAGCTATGTAAATATGAAGCTTATGAACTCATGTATGTTTATGAAGAAAAAGCATGATAGAATCATGAAGAAAGAGGTTTATACTACTACATGGCATCATATCATGCATGCAAAGGATTTTTCTTGCCAACAAAAAATGGACTTGCATTTACAATTCTCCAACATTTTTAGATTTGAGATGTCCTTGGAGTTATTGTTAAATTGTTTTGCAAACTATTATGATTACTACAAATAAGTATTTTTCAGATATTCCAGTTGAGTTACATTGAGATAAATTATGTTTTAAAGCTTTTTATCGCTTGAGTAGTCTTCCACTAAATAGTCAGTCAGGCCAAAGGTTCGCTTGGGGATCAAATATGGTTCTCGAGTGCCGGTCAAGTCCAGGATGTAGGCTCGGGGCATGACAAACTTGGTATCAAAGCCCAGAGTTCAAGAGTCCTAGGATGTCTATGAAGTCGTGTCTGTAGAGTCCTTTTTATCGGTGTGAAGCACGCCACATCTATAACTAGAAGGCTATGACATTTAGGAAACATTTCATTTTCTTCTTACTCCTTTTCGTGCGATAGAGTTCAACTCAATAAAAGTTTCCTCTAACTCGTGCTTACGTGTGTCTTTTCATATCATGTCTTTACGAAGAGCTGTTCGAAGATGTCCTACTAGGAGGAATGTGAATCCTCAAGGTCAAGAAGTTCCTAATGCACTAGAAGATGTTAGTATGGCATGACCAATGGTTCTAGAATATGGCATGACCAATGGAAGAAGAACAGAGCAGAAGGGGCACCACCTTTGAGTTGGGTGGTGTTTGAAGATGCTTTCTTAGGGTGCTTCTTTCCCCGCGAACTAAGGGAAGCAAAGGTAAGAGAGTTTCTAAATTAGAAACAGGAATCTATGAGTGTGCAAGCGTACATCCTCAAGTTCACTCAGCTATCTCGCTATGCTCCAGAGTTTATGGCTAATATGAGGAGCAGGATGAGCTTGTTTGTGTCTGGGCTATCCCGCTTGTCTAGTAAGGAAGGTAAGGCGGCTATGTCGATAAGGGACATGGACATAGCCAAATTCATGATCCATGTACAACAAGTTAAGGAGGATAAATTGAAAGACAAGGAAGAGTTCCGCAGTAAGAGGGCGAAGACAGCAAATCATGAATCCGGCCAGCAGAAGGTCAGGAGTGTGAATCGGTCATCTTTTTTACAAAGGTCACCTGGACCTGCTCCATCATCAGCTAGTGCACCTGCACCATAGAACAAAAATGAATTCAAGAACCAGAACTCCCAGAATTTCAGAGATCGGCCTATTCAGTCTCAGGGTAGCGTGGCACAAGGGGTTAATTGGACCCCCACATGTACCAAGTGTGGCAGAAACATCCCAGGAGAGTGTCGTGATGGCTCAAGTGGATGCTTCAAGTGTGGTCAGATGGGTCACTTTACGAGAGAGTGCCCTAAGAACAAGCAGGTTAATGGGGCAATAGAGCACAATCTTCTTTAGTAGCTCCAACAGATAGAAATACCCAGAGAAGAGCTACTTCAGGGAAAGGTGAAAGAGCAAACCGTCTGTATACTATAGCTGGTCTCCAGGATCAGGAGAACTCACCAGATGTTGTCACTGGTATGCTTAAAGTCTTTACTTTTGATGTGTATTCCTTAATTGATCCTGGTGCGAATCTGTCTTTTGTGACTCCTTGCGTGGCCATGAGGTTCGGCATTTCCCCCGAACAACTTCTTGAACCTTTCAGTGTTTCCACACCTGTTGGTGAGTCTATCCTAGCAGAAAGAGTCTATCGTGATTGTAACATCTCTGTCTATCACAAGGACACCATGGCTGACTTAGTCGAGTTAGATATGGTGGACTTTGATGTTATTCTAGGTATGGACTGGCTTCATGCTTGTTATGCCTCAGTCGATTGTAGAACTCGAGTATTCAAGTTTCAGTTTCCTAATGAGCCAGTTTTAGAGTGGAGAAGTAGTTCAATAGTGCCTAAAGGTCGTTTTATTGCATACCTTAATTCCAAAAAGTGAGTTTCTAAGGGGTGCATCTATCACTTAGTCCGATTTAATGACTTTAGTGTTGAGACACTGCCTATTCAGTCAGTTCCAATTATGAGTGAGTTTCCAGAGGTCTTTCCAGACGAACTACCCGGAGTCCCTCCTAAGAGAGAAATAGACTTTGGAATAGATATTCTTCCTGATACTCAACCCATCTCTATTCCACCATATAGAATGGCTCCAGTTGAGTTAAAAGAGCAGTTGAGAGATCTTCTTGATAAGGGTTTCATTCGACCAAGTGTCTCACTTGGGGAGCTTCGGTCTTATTCTTGAGAAAGAAAGATGGATCCCTTAGGATGTGTATCGATTACCGCCAGCTGAAAAAGGTCACCATAAAAAATAAGTATCTCCTTCTGAGAATTGATGACCTTTTTGACCAACTTTAGGGTTCCACTTGTTTCTCTAAGATAGACCTCAAATCTGGCTATCTTCAGTTGAGAGTGAGAGAAAGTGATATCCCGAAGACAACTTTTAGGACCCGTTACGGTCATTGTGAGTTCCTTGTTATGTCCTTTGGTTTGACTAACGCTCCTGCAGCATTCATGGATCTTATGAACAGAGTATTTAAACCATATCTGGATATGTTGTTATCGTATTCATTGATGACATATTGATTTATTCGAGAAATGAGGAGGACAATGCTAGCCATCTCAGAATAGTCCTCCAAATTCTCAAAGATCGAGAGTTATATGCCAAGTTTTCTAAGTATGAGTTATGGCTCAAATTCGTGGCATTCTTAGGCCACATTGTCTCTAGCGAAGGAATTCGAGTCGACACTCAGAAGATTGAGGTAGTGTAGAATTGGCCAAGACCCATATCTCTAGCTAATATAAGGAGTTTCTTGGGGTTGGCTGGTTACTACAAAAGGTTCATCGAGGGGTTCTCATCTATTTCATCCCCGTTGACTAAGTTGACTCAGAAAACCACTAAGTTTCAATAGTCTGAAGCTTGTGAGAAAAGCTTTCAGGAATTGAAAACTCGGTTAACTACAACTCCAGTGTTGACCCTACCAGAAGGTACAGAGGGTTTTGTCGTCTATTGTGACGCGTCCGAGTTGGACTTGGTTGTGTATTGATATAGAATGGTAAGGTTATGGCCTATGCCTCCAGACAGCTTAAGATTCACGAGAGGAACTACCTGACTCATGATCTCAAGTTGGCAGCAGTGGTTTTTGCTCTCAAAATTTGGCGCCATTATCTCTATGGTGTTCATATGGATGTGTTCACAGACCACAAGAGTCTCCAGTATAGTTTCAGTCAGAAAGAGCTCAATCTTAAGCAAAGGAGGTGGTTAGCGTTACGATATAAGTATCCTCTATCACCCAGGTAAGGCTAATGTTGTTGTTGATGCTTTGAGTAGGTTGTCCATGGGAGCACTGCTCATGTCGAGAAAGGCAAGAAAGAGTTAGCTAAGGAAGTGCACAGACTTGCACGGTTGGGTGTTCGATTGTTAGATTCAAGTGAAGGTGGAGTTGTTGTGATGAATGGAGCCGAGTCTTCATTAGTAGCAGAGGTAAAGGAGAAGCAAGACAAAGACCCCATTTTGCTTGAATTGAAGGCAAATATGCATAAGCAAAAAGTTATGGCTTTTGCATAAGGGGGAGATGGTGAGTTGAGATATCAAGGAAGGTTATGTGTTCCAGAGGTGGATGATCTCCAAGAGAGGATTATGGAAGAAGCTCACAGATATTCGATTCATTCGGGTTCCACAAAGATGTACCACTACTTGAGAGAAGTCTATTGGTGGAGTAGTATGAAGAGGTGTATTGCAGAGTTTGTTGCCAAGTGCCCAAATTGCCAGCAAGCATGTGGTGTGGCTCAGAATATACCCCTTCCGAAATGGAAGTAGGAGATGATTAATATGGACTTCATTACAGGTTTGCCTTGATCTCGCAGGCAGCATGATTCTATTTGGGTAATTGTGGATCGGATGACCAATCAGCCCAGTTCTTACCAGTAAAGACTACCAATATAGCAGAAGAGTATGCAAACCTATACATTCGTGAGATAGTTCGACTGCAAGGAGTCCCCTTGTCCATCATCTCAGATAGGGGTGCTCACTTTACCGTGGAGTTTTGAAGTCATTTCAGAAAGGTTTGGATTTGAAGGTTAACCTTAGTACAATTTTCACCCTCAAACTGATGGTCAAGAAGAGCGCACCATTTAGACCTTAGAGGACATATTGAGAGCTTGTGTTCTCGATTTCAAAGGTAATTGGGATGACCACTTGCCTCTTATCGAGTTCACATACAATAATAGTTGCCTCTTATCGAGTTCACATACAATAATAGTTACCATTCCAACATTTAGATGGCTCCGTATGAGGCTCTATATGGATGGAGGTGTAGATCTCCCATTGGCTGGTTTGAGGTTAGTGAAGCTGAGTTGATAGGACCAGATTTGGTTCGTCAAGCCATGGAGAAGGTGAAGACTATTCAGGAAAGGTTGAAAACAGCGCAAAGTCGTCAGAAATCCTATACAGATGTGAGAAGGAGAGACTTAGAGTATGAGGTTAATGATTGGGTATATTTGAAGGTTTCACCTATGAAGGGTGTTATGAGATATGGTAAGAAGAAAAAGCTCAGTCCCCGATACATTGGTCCTTACAGGATATCCAAGAGAGTTGGCAATGTAGCTTATGTGTTGGAGCTACAGTCAGAGTTAAAAGCAGTCCATCCAGTATTTCACATCTCTATGCTAAAGAAGTGTTTGGGTGATCCTTCACTTATTGTGCCTACCGAGGATATTGGTATCAAGGACAACCTATCTTATGAGGAGATTCCCATTCAGATTCTTGATTGTCAAGTTCGCAAGTTGAGAACCAAAGAGGTTGCATCAGTCAAAGTCTTGTCGAGAAATGAGTTTGTAGAGAAGGCTACATGGGAGGCCGAGGAAGATATGAAAAAGTGATACCCTCATCTCTTTACCTCCGATTTAGTACCAATCCAAGGTATTAACTCTTCCTAAAGTGCTCATTAAATTCAGTGCCTCCTTCACTAATTTGACTTCATGAGTTTTACGTGTATTTCGAACTAAATTGGGTTGTTAAACATTTCCCTACCCTCTTCATTCTCAGTTCATCCATCATTCGAGGACGAATGATTCTAAGGGGCAGATATTGTAACACCTTGAAAATTTCTACACTAAGGCCCGAACCACTCTTTATCTGCATGTAAAAACATATCGGGTGATTCTTAAATTGCTCATATATGTAAAGCTCATTTCATTTGTGTTCGAATGGATTTGGATATGACTTAAGGTCACAAGGACCCCCTAGTACTAAGTTGAGTTGAAAACTTCATTTTCGACTAAATTTTGACATAAGATTCTACTTAGGTCAACTTCAAACAATCATATCTCCTAGCACATAATGAATTAGGTAGCCCTTGACCTATCAAATTAAAGATTTATGAGTCCTCTTTCTAAAAACACCAATTTTTCCTTTGTTTGAGTTTGGAGTAAAAAGTTATGGCCATTTTACCAGAGACTGTCATAGCATAGTTTTTGAGTCTGTGCACTACGGGTCCAATGTACGGGTCGTAGATGGAACTATGACCTGTACTCGCAAGTCGTCAAAAGAGTTCAGAGACTCAATTTTTGGGGTCCCTTTTCTACGGATCCATTCTATGGGCCGTAGGAACTTCTACGGGCCGTAGATTGGACCCGTAAATGAACTTTTGAGCCTGAAATTTAGTATTAAGTCTACGGATTGGATCTACGGTCCGTAGGAACTTTAACGGGTCGTAAATTGGACCCGTAGGACGAAGTTTTGCGCTGAAAATTTCCAATATCAACTTCACGGATGGGATCTACAGTCCGTAGATCAAACCACGAACCGTAGATGGTCCCGTGGACAGTTTTTATCAACTTTTAATGAAGGGTAGTTCAATATTTTTCAACCCCTTCTAAGCCTAACCCACGACCTTTTTTCACCTAATTAAGGGTCTAAGCGGTGTTATAATATTATTTTATGTTCTTTAACACTTCAATGACTTAGAGCAAGGATTCAAGAGGAGAAAAGTTAGGGTTTTCAATCTTCCTTCCAAATTCACCAAGAACTTCGTTCTTCCCAGGTATGTAAGGCTTTCATAGTGTTGGACTAGTGCGTCCACTTGCCCTACATATATCAGAATTTCAGAAAAGAGTAATCTAGGGTTTTATTCCTTATTTTTTAGAAATTTCGAGTTAAGCCTATTGTTAAATTTTAATTCAGTTCTTGAGTTATTGTATCCAAATCATTGAGTATTATTGTGATATTGTTCATGTCTATATTTCGGTATGAACCCTACTTATTGAGTTGTCATTGAGTATTATTGTGATATTGTTCATGTCTATATTTCGGTATGAACCCTATTATTGAGTTGATTGTTCATGACTAATTTTCTGCATGAACCCTATAATTTGAGTATTCATTGAGTTATTATTGAGAATCTCTTGAACCAAACGATTATCTTAAATTAACTTTTCTGAGAAAATAAAGAGGAGTTTTGAGAAAAATTTAAAGAGACATTTTGAGTAAAGTTTAAGGGAACTATTGATTTCCAAATTTATCATTTTTACAGTGAGAAAAGGAACTTTGATTTTTTTTAAAAGAGTTTCGAGAGATAATTGAGACATTGCCTCTTAAAGAGTACCTTTTGAGTAATTACCTAAAAACAGAGAAAGGGTATTTCTACTTGAGCATGAGTATATATAATTATTGGGAGTAGTATTGAGCACCGATATGGAGATGAGTTCAGACAACTCGAATTCCTCATAAACCATGTATACCAACATGGGTAAAAGATTCATACTCTTTAGATGATTTCCTTATGCCTTCAGGTAGAACTTAGTGGATCCACTTAGTTGAGGTGTTCTATACCCTGGCAAAGTATATGACAGTTCTGACAGCGTGGGCGAGACGTTGTATCATCACATAGCTCATAGTGATGGTTGTCGATTAGAGATTCTTCCAAATAAGAATAAAGAGTAATCTATTATATTTTTATATAAATCCTTGATTTAGTATATTTTATTTACAAAGCTTTAAATATGTCGTCTCTTAATATTGATTTGCATTGAGTTGAGTTGAGTTGAGGTGAGTATTCTCCTATCCTTATCAGTTCAGTTATTTATTCATTCATCTATATTACATACTCGTACATTCAATGTACTGATGTCTTTCGACCTGCATCTTGTTTTATGATACAGGCACATGTGTTCAGGATCATCAACAGGCGTTTCGTTGAGATCTCTGTGCACTTTCCCTTTGAGAGTTTTGGTGAGTCCTCCTTGCATTTCGGAGGGCCACATTCTTTTCATTTCAGTATTTATTTTGGGGCGTCGAGGGTCTTGTCCCGAAATTCATGTTGAACTTAGAGGCTTCATAGATAGTTAGATTTGATATGTCATCGGAGTTATTGTTAAATTATTTTGCAAACTAATATGATTACTGCAAATGAGTATTTTCATATATTCCAGTTGAGTTACATTGAGATAAATTATGTTTTTAAGCTTTTTATCGCTTGAATAGTCTTCCGCTAAGTAGTCAGTCAGGCCAAGGGTTTGCTTGGGGATTAGAAATGATTCTTGAGTGCCGGTCACATCCAGGGTGTAGGCTCGGGATGTGACATGTAATTGAGGCCTGTAAATTAATCTGTGAGCTAAATGACTTCGTGAGTAGCTATCAAATGAATGGGAGGGAAAAAATACATCCCACATTCATAAAAAATGGTAGGCACGTGAGCTTGTACATGTTAGATATTGTTATTGATGGCTCTAGGCCTGTATTGAGGATAAATGTCAATGCGAGGCCTCCAATTGAACCAACGAATTCATTTAACGACGACGATGATTCGATTGACAATGAAAGCTTGGGTGATCATTCAAAGGAGAGCTTGAGTGATTATTCAAATGAGAGCTTGGGTGATCATTCAAAGAGAGCTTGGGTGATTATTCAAATGAGAGCTTGGGTGATCATTCAATGAATATACATGATCATCCAATGAATGTAAAAAATCAGTCAGTAGATGCGGAAGATTGCGAACCCAAATATTATGAAGAAATGCAGAGAGAACAGGAATTGAGATTACAATCCAATCATTCCTTTTCCGATGAAACTAATTTATGCATAAATCAAACTTTCACTAGCAAGAATGAGTTGCAATTGTTATTAGCCGAAGCGGCGACAACGAAGTCTTTTGATTTTGCTACTGTGAAGAGTTATACTAAATACTTAAAGGTAAAATGTGTATCTCACAACTATGCATGGATGTTGCAGGCGAGAAAATATGAGTGTTCGGATAAATTTCGTATCTACAAGTACATTGGCGAGCATATTTATGACGTTGAACATGTCAACATTAGCCATAGAAAAATCTCAATCAAAGTCATTGCTTCGCTTTGTGTAAATATATAATGTGATGGCAAAAGTTCAAATGTTAAAGAGATTCAAAAGGCTATCTTTAGTTCTTTTCGTTTGTACTCCAAGCTATTGGAAATATTGGAAGGAAGGTGTGATTGCCAAGGAAATGGTTCGAGGGACAACGAAGAATGGATATTCATTCTTACCGATTTTTTCCTACATGATCGAGACTCTTAATGTTGGTTCTATCTATAGTATCATGATAAACGTGGATAGTCATAGGTTCATGTATTATTTGTTGGCCTTTTTGGTCCTTGCATTAGGGGATTTGCCCACGTGAGAAAGGTAATTGCGGTCGATGGAACTCATTTACATAGTAAATACGAGGGCGTGCTGTTGAGCACTGCTGCACAAGATACGAAGAATCATGTTTATCCAGTTACATTTTGTGGCGTGGACAAAGAGAATGATGAATCTTGAACATTCTTCTTTGAGAAGTTGAAGGAGACTGTGGTCGATGAACCATATTTGTGCTTTATCTTCGATAAACACAAGAGCATCACCAACGATATTATGAAGGTTTACAATCATGCTCACCACGAATATTGTATGAGGCACCTCGGTGAAAATCTCCGGATAAATCATCATTGTGGAGATTTCCTCTATCAATACTACAATGCGGCGAAGGCTTATTCTTTGGAGGAGTTTAACATTCATTTTGTAGAATTCAAAAATAAATGCCCTGAGGCAGCCGTCGTCCTTGAGCATGAAATTGATTTTGAGAAGAGGAGCAGGGCACATTTCCCTGACAATAGATAAGATGTGATGACCACAAATATTATCGAGTCACTCAGTGCTATGTTGATAGACGAAAGAGAGTATCCCATAGCATCTATATTTAATTTGATTGCTAAGAGGTTTGGAGAATTGTTCAGGGAGTGGAATGCATATATCCTTAAATCAAAGGGTAATAAAATGATGTCGGCTGTCGAAAAGATCGCAAGAAAATAAATCATCGAGGGTACCTCCTTGTATGTGGTGAACGTAATCGGGGACGGTAATAAATTTACCATGTTCAGCGCAGGTGTTACTACCAATGTGAACCTACTGGAAAAGTCATGTTTCTGTAGGGAATATGACTTGATCAAGATATCGTGTGCTCACGCGATGGTCACTTTGCGATCGAAGCACGGCAATGAGTATGATATGAGCATCTATGAGTACTCTTCGCCTTTGTATAACGTTGAAGCATACCTCCTTGCATACTTGGAATGTATTAATATTGTTCCTCTCGAGTCGGAATGGAGTGTGCCACAGGAATTGCCAAATGTGAAGATTCTTCCACTTCTTGTCGCTGCCAAGCTTGGAAGAAAAAGAAGAAAACGTGTCAAGGGCATCGGTGAGAATTTCAAGAGCAGGAGAAGGAACAAATGTTCAATTTGCAAGAAACCCGGACACAAGAGAATCACATGTATGAACAACAAAGCTTAAATAAGCTTGATTGACTATTTTTTTGTAATGAAGATCCTGTCGATCTCAAGCTACTACTACTTTTTTTGGACCCCAACATTTTGATCAATTTAATGTCAATTATTATCAAAATTACTCATGATCTAATATAGATCAATCAAAAGATGACATACATTTTGTACACTATCTATTAATATTTATTATCGAATCCAATCATTGTGTATTAAGTTGTGTTGTAATAATAAATAATCTAAGTATTTTTTGAATACAATGATTTTAATGCATGAATTAGAATGATTAAAGACCCAAAATGCATAAGAAATAATCTAAGTATTTTTTAATAAACAATGCATAAGAAATAATCATGCATGATATTTTTAATGCACCAAATCAAACAATGCATAAGAAATAATCTAAGTATAACTAATCCAAACATAACTAATACAAGCATTATTTGAATATACACTCTACCAAACGACCCCTTAAAGAATTGTCAAAAAATCATATGTTATCATTGAAAAAGTAGTAATTTAAACTTTTGTTACCTTTGTAAAACTTGAATATCTAAATATTTACTGGTTGTCAAAATATATAGACCCTTTATACAAACGATACATCTCTATGTGCTTGGTGTATGTCTAACCAATGAGATTTAGACTCTGACATTAGTAAGGTATATTCGGGTTTATATCTATGTTAAAGAATGATCGAACTGTTCCTACTAGAATATGATACTTATATATAGACAATAACTAGTAGAATTTAAAAAAGAGAACAATTGATTAATAATAAATTATATTTTTAAAATTTATTCAATTAAATAAGTTTAGACAAGTCATGTGATCATGTAAGGGTCCATATAAATTGGAGGTAGTAATCAAAGATGTACGAGGAAGAGTTGTGATTATACAATCAACATCCTTAAAATAATGTTTGAGAAAGCATAAGTATGTTTTGAGGATTTCACTTGTTCAACCACAACTCTTCTCATACAATATTGATCATCACCCCTAATGTATGGGGACCCTTACATGATCACATGACTTGTTTAAACTTATTTAATTGAATAAATTTTAAAAAAATAATTTATTATTAATTAATCATTCTCCCTTTTAAATTGTACTAGCTACGGTCTATATATAAGCATCATATTCTAGTAGGTGCAGTATAGATCATTTTTGGATCATGATATCAACCCGTATATAGCTTATTAATGTTGAAGTATAGATGTCGTTGGTAAAACCTAAACCAAGCACATGAATATGTATCGATTGCCACAATGGTCTATATATTTTGACCAATAGTGACAATAGTCAAGTATCTAAGTTTTACTACGGTAACAAAGTATAAATTGCTATTTTTCCAACGGTAACATTTACTTTTTTTACTGTATAAAAGGAAGGAATCATGAACTCTTCCATCTTATTATATTTTACCTAAACATCTCAAACATCCAATGCAAAAAAGTCTTACATTTGTCGTTGTGGTAATTCAACTATGTTGAGGACATCACACACCTATACGAACCCAAATCAATAATTCTTTAACTATGCAGTTGGGGCATGCTTTTTCTTCAAGTGGCTTGAAAATGATTCGTCAACGAGTAGCCCATCAAAATTGAGTCCGGGACTCGATACATCAAATGTTCAAGGCATTTTCAAATTTCAAATATTAGAAAAGCTTTGAAACTTCGAAGAAAATAAGAACTTGCTATTGACTTTATTCAAAGAAGTCGAAGAGCAGAGAAATCACTTTAAAGGATTGCTAAAAGACACCGAAATAGATAGGGATCAACAAAAACAAAAGTTGAATTTGACCGAAGAAAAAGAGAAAGGCCTAAAAATAATATTGTACGATTTGTTGTTACTGTTTTCTTTTTGAAAATGTGTAACAGAGATGTAGTAGTACTAAATAGATTAAAGTATTTTTCATAAATTATTACAGTCTACTAATAAAAACGAAGTCCTTCTCATATGGTAAGACAATGCATTCTAAAATATTATATATACAATTTAAAGTCGATAATTGACAACAATATAAAAAGCCACACGCCATGAAGAAACAGATTCATAACGAATCATAAAAACTTTCATAATAACACAAGTGAAACTGTTTGTCAAAACAACCATCCATCAAAACAAAATAACATTTACATGATCCAATTATCTTTAAAACCATTTCAAACACCAATCATCAAAAATCAACTATTTCAAAAAATAATTGTCTTAAAATACCAATAATCACAAATATTTTACTCATCAACACCAACCTCACCATTGAGTTCCATAAAAATACCCATCTCATCCACTGAATTTTCATCACTGGCTCCTTATTCATTTTTTCCTTCTTTTTCCTCTTTTGCCACATCAGTGGCCAAGCCTTCTTCTTTTTTCTTTTCTTCTTTGTTCTCTTCAAGCTTCTCCTTTTCATTTTCTTCTTCTTTGTTCTCTTCCTCTTCTGCTGTTCTTTCATTTTCTTTTTCTTTTTCTTTGTTCTCTTCCAGATTCTCCTTTTCTTTTTCTTCCATCTTCTCATCCTCTTGTTCTTTCTCTTCTTCTCCAGTTGTTATTTGTTTTGCTTCATTTTCTCCTTCTTCTTTCTTCTCTTCCTCTTCTATTGTATTCTTATTTTCTTTTTCTTCTTCCTTCTTCTCTTATACCACTTCATCCATTTCTTCTGCCAAGTATGCATTAATTGCAATAAGATCTTCATCGACTATTGCTAATGCAAGGTTGTCATCTTCATCAACTGTTGCAACGTCTTCATCAACTATTTGAGCTGCAAACTCTTCATCAACTGCTGCAAGATAATGGCTAAGCTTTCATATAAATAAATTATTTTACACAAATAATATATAAATTAGTCTACCTTTCTTTTTCTTATTCTTTTCAGTTCTCCTCAATTTTTCATCTCATACAAAAGCAACAATTTTCACCATTGATTGCTCGAGGGATGCAACAGACTCACACAGATTATTATCTTTACAATTACTCGGTATATTTTTCTATCCACTCGAAATAGAATTCTCACAAGATTGGTTAGAATTGTGATCACCCAATAATTCATCCTCCTCGTTCTCTACTACTGAAGTGAGGACGGTCACACCTTTCAATTGGACCTTCAAGACATCGATGATCGTGCCCTTCACTTTATCTGTATATGACTTAAATGTTGCCATGTAATTTTATTCCATCTCACAGACAATATGGGTAAGGTATGGGTGCACAATCTAAAAAAGAAGAATATAAATATTACACAATGTTCACTAATTTAAAAATATTGTTAGATAATAACAAATAAATGTATACCTTCGTACTTCTTTCTTTGTACTTAAATGGATCACCTTTAACTATATTATCGCTATTTGATGTGTGCCATCTGAGTAAACGGAGAATGGACAATGGAGTATCTAAGAACTTCCCAGCATACTTTTCAAAATGTGGAAAAGCCTCATATATTCAAACCGGAAATCCATAGAACAACAAACAAATAAACAGAGTCTATGAAGTGCTACACAAATAAATAAGAGTATATCATAAATCAACTAAATGGTTGATGATAAAAACCAGGAATGCCCAGGGAAAGCAGTACAGAGCAGACGATGCATTCTTCTTTTCATTATATATTTCCCCTTGCTTCTTAAAATTAATTTGATTCTTCAGATAGGTCAATGTTAAATCAAAAGAGTGTTTACCCCATGGATAACTTTTGATGAAATCCAAGTCATCTGCCATTTAAATGTGGTTTGCATCCACAATCTTAGATCAATCATGGGCAAGCAGCATCACGTGAACGAACCAAACTAAAGAGCACTTCAACTTCTGCTCCTTATTTAATTTGTTACCCTTGATTAAACTCGTCAACATTGCACCAGTGATGTTCTTACTCCTTGTCCCCTTGAAATGAAAATTCTTACCTTTCTAAGGACTTTGTTCATTTTTGATTCACGGAGATATGCTAAGCAATTTAGCCCCGTAATCAATGCAAATTCTTTTAAGTCAAAATATGTTGGCCTATCATTCACATAAAATCAGATTTCATGCAATTTTTTGTCATTTTTCGCACATCGCAACAATATATAATGGACCATCTGTCCATTGAACTTAAATCCAAGTCATCTGCCATTTAAATGTGGTTTGCATCCACAATCTTAGATCAATCGTGGGCAACCAGCATCAAGTGAACGAACCAAACTAAAGAGCACTTCAACTTCTGCTCCTTATTTAATTTGTTACCCTTGATTAAACTCATCAACATTGCACCAGTGATGTTCTTATTCCTTGTCCCCTTGAAATGAAAATTCTTACCTTTCTAAGGACTTTGTTCATTTTTTATTCACGGAGATATGCTGAGCAATTTAGCCCCGTAATCAATGCAAATTCTTTTAAGTCAAAATATGTTGGCTTATCATTCACATAAAATCAGATTTCATGCAATTTTTTGTCATTTTTCGCACATCGTAACAATATATAATGGACCATCTGTCCATTGAACTTTAAATAATCCAGAATATGCCTCAAGTGTCTAACGAAAGTACCCTTAAATTCATTATAAATTTTTGTTCAATCAGAATTTTTCTAAAGTCATGATAAACTGTCATCCTTGATCTTACAGATATCTTTGCTGGAAACGATCCTACCTCATCTAACCACGTCGATAGGTCATACAACTTACCAGAGATATCTCTTGTACAAATTGACGAGGAAAGGGGATCATCCTCATCTCGACTAGTGTCTCTACTACTCTCCTCGCTATCACTTTCCACTTCACTAGACTCAACATTATCACTAGCATCAGTACTACCATCCTGGTAGTTGCCAATCTCCGTCATTATTTTCGTTTCTGAATCAGACTTGGTTTCTTTGACTACAATTTAGAAGTTTTTAAAACTTTTTTAGCCTTTCATTTCTTAATTCTACAAGCAACAGGAGCAGATGGTTTAGTGCTTCCACCTCTAGTTTTAGCCATACTTTATAATCTACAAGCAAACACAGATTTATCAACCACTAATTTATTAACATAAACAGAGTAATGCTTAAATAAAACATGAAAAATAAATAGCAGTTCCAATAAAAATCAACAGAAATACCATTTAAGTCGATCAAAGTTCAGTAAAAATTTCAAAATCAATAGGCGTGATAAACATAAAAATTTTAAAACATTCTGAGCAACCAAATAAGGCTAAAAATTTTTATCCAAAGAAAAATGTAATTAGAGACAACAAATATTCACTGAATAGGACGAAAACGTCATCCGAATCAAGAACATGAAGCAAAAAAGTCCAAAAAGGGTCATTACAACAAATATTCAAACTTCATTACACTACCATAATAAAATAAACAACCAAATACGGCAAAAAACTATCAAAAAATATCATTAGAGAAGATTCAACTTACCAAAGAAGCGAGCTTCGAACTTGGGGAAGAAGATTGAACAAAACTTTTCACCAGTAGCGTAGGGAGCGGATGAAGATTTGGGAAAGGTTTAGAGTTATTTTCGAGTTGCGTATGGTTCCAAGACAAGCCGTTGGAGAAGATGAAAAAGTTGAAGAAGATGACAAAGTTGGAGAAGATGAAAAGGTGGTTTGGAGAAGAAAGGTGAGGTTCTTTTTCAGAAAAATCCAAAGCCTCGATTTTGTTCAATAATAATTACTTATTATTTGGATTATAATATACTTTTGTAAACTTATAAATTTTCCACAAGTTTTTAAAATAATAAACAAGCTCATGACCCCACATTCACAAATATACCCCAAGTTTTAAAAATGCCAAAGAGACCCATGACCCCACACTTTTTCTTTTTTAAAATTCCTAAACCTAGAAAATAAATGGAAAATAAATTAAGTGGATATTAACTAAATTAAATTTTGAGAGTGGGTACAATACCAAATATTCTCTAGTAAGTATTTCAAAACCAATAATAAATAGAAAAGGTGATACAAGATCTCCTTGTTCGAATCCCTTAATGAAAGTGAAGACATTTTATTATCATTGATAAATATAGAATTTAAGACATTTTCAAACTTTCTTCAGAGAATCCAAACTTTCTCATGACAGTCATTAGAAAATTCTAAGACATTATATCATATGTCTCATCTATATCAATACTTAATTATAATATTATTCCCACCTTTGTTGTAATGTCACTACAACAAAAACAGTTTTACGGCAATAAATATACATATTAATAGAGAGTGATAAAGTTTTTACTGGCGTTAGTTAATTGATATTGGATCCAGTGTCGCTATAAGTTTTAAGGACATTTACAAAGAGTGCTAAATGCCGCTAAAAATATTGTTGGGTTCTAAAGTAATTGTCATGACCCAAAAATGGACGTGATGGCACGTGTCTATTCCCACCAAAACAAGTTTGTCTCAACCCAACGAAACGAAAGAAAAATGGAAAGATAAAGCAAGAACAAGACAAAGGCGAAAGACTTATTAATTCTAAACAATACCCCAAAATCTGGTTGTCACGTGTACAGGCTACTAATGTAAATATAAAATTCGAAAGATAATTACAAGTCTCAAATGTCTTTGTTTCCCAAGTAGAACAAAGCATAACAAAAAAGAAAAGAAGATCCGCCGAGATGACAAACAGCTACCTCTCAAGTCCTTCAACGAGCCTCAAAGTCAAAAGAAGAAGATCGCACAGGTCCAGGCTCGGAATCTATACAAGTGTAGAAGCAATGAGTGAGTACCACCAACACAGTACCCAGCAAGCAACCTAATAAATAAGACAACCTAGCTAAATCGAATACTCATTTCATCCCAACTGAACCTCCACAAACTACAACCTGCACAGAAATCAGCCCAACCTTATAGTTCTACAATACACAAGTTACAAGGCTCAAAGATCATTGACCAAAAGTCATATTTCAAAAACCGACAAGTATCAAATCATTCACTCTCAAGTACAAAGTATTTCAATCACAAATATCAACATGTTGAACTCACATATCAAATAAACCAATCAAACACATCAATTAGCTCAAACACATGCATCAAATAAGTCAAATATATATATACATCAAGTAGATCGATCACAATGTCAACATCTACCGGAATCATTTCCCTTCGGCACAATGTCACTAGCCGAAACCATTTTCCTTCGGCTTTAATATTAAATCACTTGCCGGAATCATTTTTCTTCGACATTGATATCACTAGTCGAAACCATTTTCCTTCAGCTTTATTACAAAATATCACTTGTCGGAACCATTTTCCTTCGGCATTTATATCACTAGCCGAAATTATTTACCTTCGGCTTTATCACAAAATATCAATTGCCGAAACTATTTTCCTTCGGCTTTATCACAAAATATCACTTGACGGAACCATTTTCCTTCGGCATTTATATCACTAGCTGGAACCATTTCCCTTCGGCTTTATCAAGTGTTTCATCACAGTGTTCAACAATCAATGCACAAAAGCAATATCACACCACACGAAGAGACAACAATTTATACAATTCAAGTCTACTTTCATGCATTCAAGCAATTCACCAATCAATCAAATAGGGGTCACAACAAGGCAATTCATAATTTATCATTATCATCAAGAACCCTTTTCATCTTTCCCTTTTTTGTTGGTTAGCATTAATCAAGTGGAGCAAGTAAACCCTTCACCTCATTTCCGATTTCTCCCCAATACATAAGCAATGAAGAGAAGTAAACAATTCTACTAAATTACAAAGTTTAAGAGATCACTTGCCTTAAATCAATCAATCAATCAATTTGAAGCTTGAGTTTTATCCCTTTTAGACTCACTTCCAAATCCACACAATCTATAACAATCAAGTATTTACAACCACTCTTCGGAAATAACAATACTCACATCAATTATTTAGAGAAATGGGTCAATCATCTCAAAACCTAATTTCAAAAAGGAGGTTTGAATCCGGAAATCAATACTTGAAAATGATGTCCAAGGCTTTAGGAATTCATGAATGAAAACTATTTCGAAAAAGGTATCAAAATCAGTTCGGTATCTCCATTTTATATCAAAACTCAAGTTCTTGCAAAACCTTGCCATTTTTCAAATCAAATTTCAAATTAGGATGTTAGAATCCATAAATAATCAAAGGGAAAAGAAGTTTTAGGGTCACAAAAGCTTACCCAAATGATTTAGCACAAGAAATCATTCCAAAAATCGCCACCAAGAATTTCCCAAACTCAAAAATGGAAAATGGGGTTAAAACCCCGAAATTACAGGTTAAAAACCCCTATTTGATGTCGCAAAAGCGAACTAGGGTTCACAAACGTGAACCCCGCAAAAACCTCGGGCATCACAAAAGCGAACGAAACTTCGCTTCTGCGAAGCTCGCAATCGTGAACAGGCCCTTCACGATCGCAAAGGTCAAGGGAAGTTAACCCTTCGCGAAAGCAAATGCGAGCCTCGCGAAAGCGAGCTCATCCTCGCGATCGCAAGAGACACCAGAATCAGGCATCAGAAAATCAATCAACTCTCAAAACATCGAAAGGACCATCGAAATTCGTTCGGAGCCCCGTACACACAAACCATATATGCAAATCAACTATACTCGACGTTCCGAACTCAATGGAACCATCAAAACACGAATCTGAGGTCTCCTCAATCCGACATCCGTGAAAATCACAAGAAACTAACAAACGTCCAAAAAGGCCTAAACAAGATCGGGACCTCTCAAAAATCAACCAAGACTATTTCTAGGCCTAAAATCATCCCCCAATCCAACGGAACTCTCGGATTGTTGAGAGAAAATCTCTCCCTAAGCAGAACTCTTTCTTGTTTTTGTTGCCCTTACTCATTTTGTGAGGAGGTTTTTAATTGGATTCGGAATTAATTCATAAAGGACTGCTCATCAAGTCATAAAGGACTGCATACATTCAACCTTTATTTAAACAATCATTGAGTCATTAGATAGAACGCGATTATTACAAAAGGAACAAGAAAATAACAAAAAGGAAACATGATGATGATTCATACACATTGCCCCAAACCATCTTCACGCGGGGCTTGTACAAATACCAATTCATAATCATGTAACCAACAAAGCAAAAACCAAATTAAACACTCCTTAAGTCTTAACTATTCACTACTGCACAATGCTTCCTAATTTCACCAGTTGAGCCTGTTTTAACTTCAATCCTTCCCATTTTCTCCATCGATTGACCAAATTCAACAAAGAACTCTTTAAGTGATCCCGTGACAAGTTGGTTGATGTATGTCTTTGTTGTTGTACTTGTTGTCAATGCTGCATCGGATTGAAAGAGTCCTCTCCTTTTGAGTAAAAGCTTGTAGTAGCTAAGATCAAATGTCTTGAAACTCCCTGGATCCATCTCAACTATTGTTGTGTTATCGTTGATTGATTTGCATTTATTAGCCTTCAAGTTAGCTGCATATTCGCTGTCTAGAGATGGATCTTGACTACCAAAAGTTCCAGTAAAATTGTATAGACGGTTTGAAAATGACGTGCAAAGCGAGACTCCAATGGTGTGAGCACCTGCAACATTGTCCATGGTAATTATTGTTAAGAACCATAGAGCTGTGCATATAGGATTTTATGTAACGATATCTAATTATAGTCACAATTTTCGACTTGTAAGTATGATTGTACTTAGGGGAGGCAGAAGGGGTAATTTATATAGGTATCCACTCATATTTACCCATTTTAAATGGGTTGGATACCCAACTCATTTAAAAATGGGTAAAAACGAATAATACTCATATTACCCATTTAAAAATGGGTAGTTAAATGGATAAAATGAGTAAAAGATGTCCATTGATAAAAGAAAGAAAAGTGGTAAGGGTGGGTTGGTAAAAAAAGCTTTTTAATTTTTTTTTCTATAAAAAAAATTGAAAATTTTTTTACATTTTTTTTTTGGGATGGGGTGTGGGGGGGGGGGGGCTAGTAGGGGGGTTGCGTTGGTGGTAAAATAGACTTTTAAAAAAAAATTAATAAAATAATTTAATTTTTTGGGGTACATTTTTCACATTTAATAAAATAATTTAATTCACTTGAATACAATGTATCTAGAACAAATTACACCTAAATTTGACTCCATGTATCTGAGATACATGTATCTGAGATACATGTATCTTGATGTATCTGGAAGCACGAAAATCAAATAAGATATGTAATATTGCAAACCAGGGTGTATCTAAATAATTTGCTCCTAAACTAGTGAGAATTATATAAGTTCTCCAAGTTTTATTATTGGCTTACCAGATAATAAAACCAAGTCTTTGAGGTCAAGACCCTTCCTAGCAAAATCATTTTGGAGAGTGGAAAAGTTACTAAATGGAGCTGGGATGTCTGATAAAGTTTCTGAAGCAATAGAGATTGTTCCATCTCTTCTTCCAGTTGGTACATTCCAGTAAGGACCTCCCTATATATCATGTCCAAGAATATATAATTAAAGTAGTCATAACAAATAGAAAATATTTGAATAAATTGGAAAATTCAAGTTGTTGACTTACTGTGATAACAATAGAGTCTCTAGCAACTAAGGCAATAATATCAGCACATGAGACAACTCCAGGGCATTCAGCTTCAATTATTTTCTTGATATCATCAATGAATGAGAAACCTCTGAGTGTTAGATTTGGGATACCAACTTTTTCAGTTTGACTTCCAGAACTTGAAGTAAAATTCAAGAGCACAGATGCATCACATCCCTTCAATCACCACAAAAACAAAGAAAAATAGAATTACATCAACAATGCAATTAGTGAAACAACACAAGACATATATAGTACTTCCTCCATTTCATTTTCTATGTCTTAGTTTGACTAGATAAAGAGTTTATGAAAAATAAGAAATATTTTTACATTTTATTATCTTTAACTAAAGATGTGCAAAATATACTATAGTGTCGTTGAATCTTGTAGCCTTAAACATATTATGTGAGATATTGAAGTTAAAAGAGTTACTTTCTGTGTTTCAATTTGTTTGTCCGATTTTGACTTGATTCTTGTAGATTTTACACTAATTAATGATATGTACAATGTACCAAAATATCCTTTAAATTTGTCATTTTAAATATGTCATTTGAAAAGTTAAAATTAAAAAATTATCAAAAAGAAAAAAAAACTTTCTTTTTTAAATAGACTTAAAAAAAGAAGAAAAACAAATAGATTGAAACAGAAAGAATATTAAATATAAGAAGGAAATACATTGTGAAACAAAATTGAAAAAGAAAAAGTAAGACGCCTACATTGAAACAGAAGAGCAATAATTACCCTGACAAAGCAATCATGGAAATGCATTCTGATAAAAGCAGCAGCAAGAGATGGGGCATTTGGAATGTGTTTGTGGACATACTCTAAAATAATCTTCTCTGCTTTTGGACAACTCTTGCCATAGAAATTTTGTTGTAATTGAGCATGGCTAGACACTAAGATACACATGAATATTAGAGGACACAAATACCCAAATGTAGCCATTTTGTTTGATCTTATCTTCAAAAGAGATGGTACTACTTTTTTTTTCTTTGTTGTGTTTGTGTTATACACACATCAACTCCAAAAGCAAATTTATAGGCACTAGGATTTGACAAAACCAACCAAACCGTGCTTATAGTACTATTCTCATATTTTTCTATTTCTTTGATTGAATACTAGTAACAGTTTGTCTCTTGTTGTATTCATTCAGTAAGAAAGATTCATATTTCATAATCAAATGGACCTGCCTTACCTTTTCTATGCATATAATAAGAAATTCTTGTTTGAAAAACTTTTACGATCTAATTAATACTCCAAATCTTTATCCAATCAAGACATTATCCTATTTTTAAGTTAGAAATGTGGGGTAAGGATACATAAAATATATATTTTTTAAATTGTAATTCGATCCTTTCTCAAACCCTGCGTATAATTCTCACTCTTTAATCAATGTCTTTTCAGAAAAAAAGAAATTCCACCCTCTAAACCAAACACGTGAAACATTTTTCAGGATTTTTTTTTAGAAAGTACGTTTTTTTTCTTCGAATAATTATTTTCTTTTTAGACTTTCATCATACTAATATAATTAAATACACACTATTACTCCCTCCATTATTTAACTTTGTTTTGACACTATTTCTTATTAGTTCATAAAAAAAATGACAAAATTTAATTAGAAGCTTATATAGTCACACAAATATAATGATATATTTATAATGACAAATTTAAATTTTTTATAACTACACAAACATTATGATTTCAAAATATAGCAAATAAATTGAAGCGATTGAATAATTGTTTCTTACACGTAAGAAAAAACGAAATGTCGTGTTTGTTCTTTTGTTTGTACCTCCAATTATTTCTAGCTTTCATGGCTGCCAATGGAATTTAAAATTAAAAAAACTCACCAACTCCTGGAAATATGTAGGCACTACTCTTCTCAATTGCTTGTCCTAATTTATTGGTAATATTTTTTCTTCTTCATCAGTTTTTTTTGAGAAAATGGCCAAATAACCTCTCAACCAATTGTCAGATTCTCAACTACACAATTTAACTTTACGGGGGTCCTATTACCCCCCTGGACTATTTAAAATTGAAATTATTACCTCCTTAAAAAGTCACAACCATATTTATGTTGATAAGTGAAATACACGCGTTTGACTGTAATTTTTTATTTTTTATTTTCTTTCCTTTTTGATAGATTATTTTGTTTTGTTTTTTCCTTTTATTTTTTTTTTCTTTCTCTTCTTGTTCTTCCTCTTCTATCCTTCAATCCATCCTTCAATCCGATCTTACCATACAAATCATTGTTGAGCAGATAGTCGCACAAGGCGCCGCAAGAAGAAAGGGTAGAGAAGCGAAAAAATGGAGTCGGAGAGAAATGTGAAGGATGTTTCACCACACGAGTTCATCAAGGTGTATGTCAACCAAAGAGATCTTGACTAAGTTGTCGGAAGAATTACTGCTGCCAGTTGAGAGATGAAAAAGGAAGACATTTTTATAAATATTTATATCCTTCAATCCGAGAATATACCAACATACTTGATATTCTTTTCCTTTTTCTTTCCTTTCTCTTCGTCCTCTTTCTTTAAATCCCTGAACCAACCCATATGTCAAATTTTTCTTCTTTTTTTCCCTTTTTTAAATTCTTTTTTATCAAATCTAAAATTATTATTGAATTTATGGTTATGCAAGAAGAATAGGTGCATAAATGGTAAGATTTACTATCAATTTGATTGACATGAAAATTAAATTGTCGGTCAAAAACTTTTTCGATGAGAATATTTTGAGAAATTTTTAGAGATTCCCATCATTATTAAATTGATTGAATAGATTTTTTAACTAAAAAAATTTGTTACAATAGCTTCAAAGTGGTATGTCAATGGTGTTTTAATGGCTAATAGTTAATTTTGAAAATGAGTGTAAAGTAATTTACTTAATAGTTTCTGATTGAATAGAGAGTGGGAAGAAAATTTCCATCTAGGATTTGCAGTGTGTTGATAGATATTGTAATGGTGGTGATTTTCAAATCTTGAGTGATGGTGAAATTTGATGGTTGTCATGGACTCTATTAAGTTGCTAATAAGAAGAAGAAGGAAAGAAATTAAAGATGAGATAAAAACAAATAAGGAAAAAAATAAAAATGAAAACGAGTATCATTAAGTTCTATTTCCAGTTAAATATTTCACGTAAATCAAGGCAAAAAGAGTATCATTTTTCCTAGGATGAAAAAATAGTCCAGGGATAAAAATGTCTTGTTTGGTTGCCATGTTTGAGGTAACTTATCCCGTCATTTATATCATAGTAATGGGAAAAATTAACACATATACATGGTGTTATCCCAAGATATATAGTTAATCCCAGGATAATTAATCATGGGATAACTTGTTCCCAACCAAACGACCTCATAGGAGCAATATATCTAATTTATTGGTCATATTTTTCCTTCTTGATTAGTTCCAAAAACGAATAATACTTCCACCATTTCATTCTCTGTGGCATTTTTTTTTGTTATTCCAAAAAGAATGTCACTTTAGTATAATTAGAAATTTAACTTTAAAATATTTTTTTAGCCTTCATGAAATTATTTACAGTCACATGAATATCTAAGGATTGTTTTAGATCACAAGTTTCAAAATTCTTTTTCTTTTTTTTAAACGTCATTTCAAATCAAATGATTTCACATAAAATAAACCGAAAACCGTTTTATATTTAGTAACAAATTTTAATTTAAAATTATTTTATTCTTAATAAGATGATTTATTGCTATATGATTTTATCTAATTTATTTAATTATTTAAACTTTGTATCTAGTCATACACTTCAAGTTAATTGTGACAAAAAAGGAATATCTTATTTTGCGAGGTGCAAGTTGTATCACTAATACCTGCTACGGCCTTAGCAGCCAGACAGCTCATATATATAATAAATATGATATAAATTTTGCATGTCAAATCTGTGAACTATTGAATCTACTTTTCTATTTACTATATTATATTTCAACTATATATTCAACATCAGGTACATAATATAATTAAACACAACTAATTATTAAATACAATAATAATAACTATTAGCAAGTTTAAATACTGTTTTTATGTGGTAAGAAACGAACTACGTGTGTGGAAGAGTAAAAGACTAACTGGCAAAAGATAGGACAAATCAGATGTGATTCAATAGCGTTTCTCTACCTTAAATCGAAAGAAGTGACCATATTTATAGTAAGTCCACCTAGTTTGAAATAATGAAACTAGACATCGCGCAATGATCATCGGATAAAATAAAATAAGATTTAACAATTTTCATATAATGATTCATGATATTTTTGAGTCGTTACATAATACAAAAGTGAGTAAATATAAATCTTCACAGGGTCGATATCTATTGATGTAGCTATCGAGAGTTTTGCCATAAATAGTCTTATAGTTGTTTATTGTAACCCATCTATTCTTTGCTCATTTATCACCATTGCACTTGAGTTTTGTGATCTTAACTCCTAAGTTCCATAAGTTATTGACAAAATAATATATTGTCAATAATTTGAATATTGCAAATGGTATACATGTTTAAACAAAATTTCAATTTCAAATTAATTTGATTTTTCATCATAATTTCATATCACATGTTCAAACAAATTTTAGTATATCAGTGGTCTCAATTTATTATTATATGACTCATTTTTTTAATTAAAAAAAGAGTTAATTTATTGGCCTGTTTTATTAAGTAATAAGTGGTGACGTATAGTGATAAATCGACCATGTTCTCATAAATAATTGAACTAATAATGCAAAGTTTATTTTCCTTATTGTAATTATAAATTATAAATTTATAAGGGACCAACGACGGGGGAGTCATTTTATTTTGGGGACTTACGTTGAAAAGTCAAGAACATAAATTGTCATGCATGTGTTCTCTCAATATATAATTAAAAGTTTCATTGAAAATAATTGTCTTGTCACGTTTTGACGTTTTGTTCATTTCTTCACCTTTAATTAATTTTCCTACTTCATCTGCTTTTTTTGAAAATTTAATGATTATGAATTCGTGTGGTACCATTATAGTTACAACCGTATTTTGTATTTAATGAAGATAACATATGATTAGAGCACATTAAATCAAATACATTTACAAATATTAATTAGCTTGTGTAAGCTAATAGTATATTTAATCATCTTGGTTTAGTTATTTCAAATTCAATTTTTTAAGTAAACAAATATTTGTATTCAACTTAAAGCATTAGCTCTCTTTGAAATCAGAAGAGTGATTGGAATATCAACATGCGTCTATTACTGAATTCACTCGAACCTGACTCATTATACTAGTTATTGCTATAGTTAGTGTTGTATTGGTGCGTTACTAGTGAATTTATCGAACGGACCATAACGATAGAAAAAAACGATCGACCAATCAAAAGATAGTGATTCGCTATTTTCCTAATTAATTGTCAAAGAATAAGCGTTTAAGCTCGATGTGACACACAAAGTATTATGAGATGAATTAACGTTAATCATCAAAACATGAATTTGAACATAGGAAATAATTAATCCAAAGATGTTAATAAGACAACTTGATAGTTTTCTAACATAGTACTGGTATATTCATGTGATTGTAGTAGGTGGGAATTAATTAATGACTAGACCTGCCTCATTTAGAAAAGTTTAATAGTAAGGGTGGAGTTAGAAGTCGAGTTCGATCAAAGCTAGTAATTTTTATTCAAATTATGTATTTTATATGAAGAAGTTTATTAAATATTAAATTTAAAATTCAGTTATTTATACTTAAAATCATTGTTATGATCATACTCAAAAGTTAAATTTCTGATTTCACCTCGGTGACGCGAACCTCTCTTTATGGCGCGGTGGAAGTGGCACTAGAGGTTTATGTGGGATGAGGCTCCTCTCCATTACTCATTCTCTCCATTTCCCCAAGTACCTACTTAGATGATAGCCACATGTCATAATAAAGAATCAAATATTGAGATTTAATTACCTAAATTAAGGTGTAACCATGATTAGAATAACAAATAATTTCTTTATTTACTTTTAAAAATATATCAATTCCATAATTCTAGTAAAAAATTCTCATTCATAAATATATTTAAAATTTCTCACTATTCATATTTACTATGAGCTCTTTTTTAAAAAAACAGATTTTTCTTTTTTATTACGAAAAATTCGTTTCTAAAATTCTTTGAAACTCTGAGTTATAGTAAAAAAAAAAATTAACATCATGCATTTTTTTAAAATTTAAAATTTGAAAATATTCTTTTTTATTTTTTTAACATCATATGTTGATTAGTTTGTGTAACGATTTTCAATAAGGCTTAACTATTGCTATATGACTAAAAAAAGAAAAAAAAGAAATATTTTTTTCAAAAAAAGAAGAGCTCGTTAATCAAATGGAAAATAGTGAATTTTTGAAATAAATTTATGAGATAATTTTTTGCTAGAATAGTGGATTTAATAATTTTTTTAAAAGTAAATAAAGAAATTATTTGTTATTCTAATCATGGTTAGACCTTAATTTAGGTAATTAAATATCAACCATTGATTCTTAACTATGACATGCGATTGTCATCTAAGTAGGTACTTGGAGAAATAGAGAGGATTAATAATGGAGAGGAGCCTCATCCGTTTATGTGATTGTACTAATAGAGAATAGCGGTAAAAAGTCAATACTTTTAAGTGAATGTTTTAATGATTTCAAGATTAATCGTGTGCAATATATGAATGATTCAAATGCATTAAAAGAAAATAAGTGCTTCCGGGGAAAAAGAAAAAGGGAAACTTACGTAAATTCCATTAGTTTAAGAGTTAATTACTTAGATATATTTAAGTTTGCAATATTACGAATTTTACCAGATTTTGGTGTGTTCATATACATCCAAATATATGTATCTCGGGATACATATGTCAAAATTAGGTATAATTTGTTTTAGATACATTATATCCAAGTGGATTTACATGTATCATAGATACATAACAAATCTCGTTCATCCCTCTATCTCGCTCACCTCTCTCCAATCTCGCTCGTCCCCCTATCTCACTCGCTTCTCTCCCATCTCCTATTTATCTGATAACCTAGATACACACAGATATATGTATCTAGTGTGTATCTAGTGTCATTCCCATGTATCTGGGAAACATAACGAATTTTGCTCGCCCCCCTCCTTATCTCGCTCGCCTCTCTCCCTATTTGGGTATATTTGGTAGCAAAAATACATGTATATAAGTGTATTTTTCTCAATATATGGTAGAAAACTCTTAATTAGTGGTAAGATACGTAATATTTTGAAAGTATAGATAATAATAGTATATATGGTAGTCAACTAAAGTATGTCTAATTATGTAGTTTTTTCAAAAGAAATCTTTACTCAAATAGTTTATTTGATTTATGAATTACTTTTCTCAATATATATATATATATATATAAAGTTTTATTTTAGTTAATATAAAAGTTCGCGTTAATAATAAATCCAATAGAAACATGAAGGTCCCCCACCCTTGTATACAACAATGAAAATAAACTCTGCAATAGTAACCCAATTATTTATTTATGAGAATACGGACAATGACTTATCTGCCAGCAATTGCTTGATACAACCAGTAAATAATCAGACGAGAATCAAATTAACAATCACTGAAACTTAATAGAATAAGATCAACTCAACATTTTAAAATTTCAATATTTAAAACTATACTAAAAGTCCATAAGTCCACGTTCCAATTTTTGAAAATAAAACAGTTTTTCCAACTCAACAGTTTGTATAATTTTTATCAAACCTTTATCCAACTGTATCAATTTTGAAAAACGTCAAACAAGTAGCAAAGCAATAATGAATTGATGTGGAGATATCCCAAAAGCATATTTACATGTGAGAATATACATGAGTTGTCCTGGGAGCTATGGGAGCTATGGTAGCTCCTACATTTAATTTCTGATACAACTTGAGGAGCAGGTGAGTTTTTTTTTTCTATTTTTCAATTCCAATAATGCCACTCAAAAAAGCATAACGTAATTACAAACTACCTGCATTAGTTAATTGTTAGTGGATTCAATGTCTTTATATGCTTTCGAGACATTTACAAAGATTGTTAATTACCTCTAAAAAAATATTTAACGACAATTAAGCTATTACTATTAAAAATTGCCGCTACATATCATCTCGGGGATAGTAATTGTAGAGTATTAGATACTCTTCATATTTGTGTCCATCATTTGCTAGAAAATCGACATACTTATTTACCATCCTCCAGTATGTCTAATCCTAACCATTTTTTAGGTAACATGAAGGATACTAGTGGAAGTATTTATGCATAAAAGAGGGAAGATGCCCAAATGAAATATGAATATTTCTTACTGAAAGAGTACAACAATAGACAGACTGTAACTAATTAATCAATCAATCAAACAAACAAACTAACATAAGCACATGTTAGTTATCTTTGTTCAATGCCTAGGGCCTATAAATTTCCTTTTGGAGTTGAAGTGTGTATAACACAAACACAACATAGAAAAAAAATTTAGTTTCTCTCTATTTTGAAAGATAAGAAACAAAATGGCTACATTTCGGTATTTGTGCCCTCTAATATTAATGTGTATCCTAGTGTCTAGCCATGCTCAATTACAACAAAACTTCTATGCCAAGAGTTGTCCAAAAGCAGAGAAGATCATTTTAGACTATGTCCATAAACACATTCCAAATGCTCCATCTCTTGCTGCTGCCTTAATCAGAATGCATTTCCATGATTGCTTTGTCAGGGTATGTAATTATTAATTATTTCTGTCGTTTCAATTTATATGTCTTACTTTATCAGGTAAATATTGTTGATGTAATTCTATTTTCTTTGTCTTTGTGGTGATTGTAGGGATGTGACGCGTCTGTGCTATTGAATTTCACTTCAAGTACAGGAAATCAAACTGAAAAATTAGGTATCCCAAATCTAACACTAAGAGGTTTCTCATTCATTGATAATGTGAAGAGAGTAATTGAAGACGAATGCCCTGGAGTTGTCTCTTGTGCTGATATCGTTGCCTTAGTTGCTAGAGACTCTGTTGTCGTCACAGTAAGACAACAACTTAAACATAGCAATCTATTCAAACATTTTTCATTTGTTATATATGACGATTTTAACTTTATATAGGGAGGCCCTTCATGGAATGTACCAACTGGAAGAAGAGATGGAAGAATTTCTAATGCTTCAGAAACTTTAACTGACATCCCAGCTCCAACTAGTAACTTTTCCACTCTCCAAAATGATTTTGCTAGGAAGGGTCTTGACCTCAAAGACTTGGTCTTATTATCTGGTAAGTCTACCATTTTATATGACATATTTGACTGAGTACAAAATTTAAGAATGAAAGGAACACTTATCCAATGTAATTTTTGTTTTTTAACAAAGGTGTAACATGAGAAGTTTAAAGTTAAAAGAATTCCACATATAGACTAAAGTTTCAAGTCTTAACAATATTAATTTCAGGTGCTCACACTATTGGAGTCTCTCATTGCTCGTCATTCTCAACGCGTTTGTACAATTTTACTGGAACTTTTGGTACTCAAGATCCATCTCTAGATAGTGAATATGCAGCTAACCTTAAGGCGAATAAATGCAAATCAATCAACGATAACACAACAATAGTTGAGATGGATCCAGGGAGTTTCAGGACATTTGATCTTAGCTATTACAAGCTTTTACTCAAAAGGAGAGGACTCTTCCAATCCGATGCAGCATTGACAACAAGTACAACAACGAAGACATACATTGACCAACTTGTCGCGGGATCACTTAAAGAGTTCTATGCTGAATTTGCTCAATCGATGGAGAAAATGGGAAGGATTGAAGTTAAAACAGGTTCTGATGGTGAAATTAGGAAGCATTGTGCTGTTGTGAATAGTTAAGAAGGAGTCTTTGGTTTTTTTGGTTCCAAGTATCATTGTTCCTTTTGCATTTTTGGTTTTTTCTTCATCATCATGTTCCTTTTATAATTATTTCGTTTTTTTCTTTTGTAATTTTTCATGCTATTTGGAATGTTGATGGTTGTTTAAATACAGGCTGTCTCGTTAAATTTGTTTGAACCTTTTATTTAGACATTTTAACTAAGAGTTATACCTATTGAACATTTGAACTCGCGTGAAACTATATCTATTGACAGGATGAGATGAAATCGCGCTAAGAAAGCAAAGTGTGTGTAGTACATGTGCTAATAATATGGCAAAGAAGCTAATAAAATAGTGTCACGAGGCCTTGATCCCAAATAAATAAATTAATAAATAAATAACTCTTTTGGACCACAAAAGATAAAAAGGAAAAACTTAGAGGATGTTTGGATGGACAAAGTCGTAAGTTAGGAATTTGAACTTATGATTTATGACTTAAAAGCATTTTTTTGAACTCAAATATATTATAAAAATGGTTAAAAGCTATTTTGACTTAAAAAAATACTTAAAATAAGTCAATTCAAACAGGTCCTGATCCTCCCTTATCTATGGAACAAGATATTGAGGTGAAGCTATTAAAAAAAGAGGTGTGAGTTATCAATGGCGACGGATGCATCTTATAATTTTGCATAATATTGTATATTAGGTATCTAATTTTGTATATCAAGTTTTTAAATATTCTTGTAAAATAAATGTATGAAAATTTTACTATATATTATTGTATACCAGATGTACAATATTGTAGATTGTATTTTAAGCTAAAGATTTATAATATAAGTTTTGGACTATATATTTACAATATAAGTTAGACAATTGTACTTTTTCGAAATTATCCCTTAAATTTCTATACATGATAATCAATAACTTTTAAAAAAGAAAAAAAAATCCACAAGACTATTGTTGCTTAAAATTAAAGCACCTACCTTATTTACTTCCCTTAGAGCCGGCCCCGTAAACACTTGCTAGAAATTTTGACTTTTGAGTATTAGAAGTTATGAACATTAAAAGCTATTTTATATGTGTTTTAATGAATCAAAAATTGAATTCCAAGTACAAAAGTAAATATATAGTTGTTGGTATCACATGCATATGTTAAAAACACCAAAAATTGATGTTCGATCACTTTCGAATTAAACAGATGGAGATGGTGATGGCTAATTTCTTTTGGGGGGATACACATGGTAAAAACAAGCACCATTGGATTAAGTGGAGCGATCTCTGCGAGTTTTTGTGATGCATTCTCTGTTAAGAACTGAAAACTCTCTCATTAAACAATTTCTCGAGGCCAAGTATTGTAAGAGAATGCATCCTGTGGCCAGGAAAGACAAGCCTGATCAATCCCATACTTGGACAAGACTAATGAGCATTAAAGATAGATGTGAACCTTGTATGATTTGGAGGATAGGTGATGGGTATATATCCTTTTGGTGGGAAAACTGGACAGCTAGCTACTAAATCCAAGAAAGTAATGGTAGCAGATTTTATTATTGATGGTAATTGGAATTACCCTCTTCCATTGTTAATGACGTTCTTCAAATTCAAATTTATAAAGGACATGACAAAATCATTGGATTAAGTGTTGCTTTGTATAGAAGATTATAATAGGTTTTGTTTAATGTGTCTTATAAATTTTACCTTTTTTAGATATATATATATTGTTATCATTAGTTATCCCTTTGAGTTTGTAGTCTTTCATTTGGTAGTCAAATTTGTCTTGATCTTTTCATTTTGTAGTTTTTCATTTGGTGGCTAATGATAGCTAGAGCTGTCAAAATGGGTCTGGCCCAACCCAATCTTAACGGGCTAGAGAGTTAAATGAATTAGGACGGACTGATCCTTTTAATTAAAGGGCCTATAAAATAGCAGCCCAACCCAGCCTTAAGCGGGCCACGGGTTGGGACGAGTTGGCCCTTCAACCAAAAAATGGACAACATTGACCTCTTAGAAAAAGTATCGAACGTTGATGTCTAATGAATACGACATTAATACATACAAAAATTCATTCATGAATTACACACACTTCAGTGAATACTTACAAAACAACATAATAGCCAAGATACAACATTCATAAGATTTATCCAAGCAAAAAATATTACATGATCACTTTTTTCATAAACAAGACAACAAAGAAGAAATGAAAAATTAAGCATAAAAACAAAAGTAGAAGAGGTGAAAAATTCATAGTTATAATAACTTCAATAATATATATATATATATATATATATATATATATATATATATATATATATATATATATATATTTAATTACAAAACTAATTTTTTAATTACAAACATAACAAAAAAAAAAATTTCGAGATTTATTTATATATAAATTTATTTAGCAGTATTTTATTTTCCTTTTTTTGGGGGTTATGGGCGCATTTAATGAGAATGATAATTATGGTATTACCTTTTGTCTTCCCAACCACAATTTTAGTGATATACTCCCTCTGTCCAACAATACTTGTCCACTATTGACTTGGCACACCCTTTAAGAAACAATAAATAGAAGGGTGATTTTACTAAATTAGCCTTTGAATATAATAAATACAATATATTGAAAAATGTAATAGGGAGATGACTATAATTAATGATAAGGGTAAATTAGGAACTAAGTGTAAAATTATCCATTGATTTCATAAAGTGGACAAATATTGTTGGACATCCCAAAATATTATAGTGGACACATATTATTGGACAGAGGGAATAGTTAGTTATCTATTTTATACATATATGAATTTTCTCTCTCTTATTTTTTATTCAATCAAATAATTATAACCTTCTATCACCTCTTTAATATTTTTTCTATCTATGTAAAAAAATAGTTCTCTCTCTTCCCTTTAACTAAGCAAATTCATATCTCTCCTAAAATTGCTTCTAACTATGTAAAAATAAGCAGTAATTTAACTACACCAACACATGTACCACCAATACATGTACCACAAACGCATACACCAAGCAATTTAACTACACCAACATATTTGACCCAAAAAAAAAAAAACTAAACCAACATAAATATCACAAATTAATACCCCCCTCGATTCCTATTTACTTGTCAAATATTTTAAAATTTGATTTCTCCTTTTACTTGTTATTTTTTAACAAATCAAGGAAGGACAAATTAATATTGGTTAATATTGGTGACCATATTTTTTAACCACAGTAAATAACTTACACCAAAATATAATCAAATTTTATTCATATTATAAATCATTATACCAAAAGCACCGTTTTATAATTTTAGTTATTTTGGTATGAATTAACCAACACAAATTAATCAGTAATTTAACCAATTTTTCGTATCTACTTCCACAGACTACCAAGTTATTTATCATCAACGACATATATCACAAACACACACGCATACACCAAGTAAATTTGGGGTATATAAATTATCTATACCTTATCAAGTGCACCAACACATCTACCAAGAACGAAAGAAGCTAACATTTAAATATATTCATTACACCATCACATTCACCAATATATTTATATATATATATATATATATATATATATATATATATATATATATTTAACAGATTGGTGTGCTTCATAAAAGTTTGGGTTGAATATTGGTATGCAGTATGAGTTGTTTACATAAATTCCCAATGTATGGTGGTTTACAAGATGGTTTTACTTCTTAATATAGTACAATATGTGGTTGTTATTCTGGTATGAATTACTACAACACAAATTAATATTAATTTAACCAATTTACCCTATATACTTTTCACTATCAAGGTATATACCTTAATCCAACAAAAAGTCACATTCACCACAAATTACCAAGTTATTTAATAACGTCATATACAACAAACACATACACATACACCAAGCAAATTTGATATGTAATTTATATATATTATATTAAATACACCAGTACATCCATCAAAAACGAAAGAAGTTAAACATCTAAAATATATTTCAGTCCACCATCAAATACTACAATAACTTGATCAAATTAAAAAATAACAATCTCGAAAAAAAAAACACCAAATAATTTTATTCTATAATGTAAACCAATCACCAATTCCATCATTATCTATCCACACATACATGTTGCATCCCATCTTCCATCGTGTTGAATCAAAATTGACACTAAATAATGTGAATCCATAGCTTATATTGAACAAACTAACAAAATATAGTAGAATAGAGAGTTCTATTTTGGTAAAAATTCCTTATTTTGATGGGAGAGAATGTATAACCTTTTTGAGTTAATTGTGGAAGGTAAATATTTGGTTAAGAGATAATTAAGGAATGGAGAAAATCGTGGCTCAGTAAGACTCTTCCATTTATGCTTTTTTTTAAAATATTTATTTTATGTTTTTGAAAAAAATTTATTGCTATGTTGGTGAAAAATAAAACTATTGTTATATAGAGGTTATTTAGATTCTTATTTAGTATACTTATGTTTTTTGCACTATGAAAATTCATAGCTCACAGGCTGGCCTCTGAGGCTGACGGGTTGGTCCTACGAGGCTAGCGGACCAAATGAAGTTGGGCCAAAAGCCTCATTCCTAAATGGGCTGAAAAAATTAAGCCAAACCCCATTTAATTCAAGGCTGGCCCAACCCATTTTGACAGCTCTAATGATAGCTGCAAAGTGATGAAAAAAATCTTCTTTGAAAGAATGTGACAAGAAAAAAAATGATGATTGAAATGTTCTTAATATGATGAGAATTACTAGTGAAAATAATTGATGAAGAGAGAACTGAAAATAAAATAAAATAATGAGTGATAAAATCTAAAGTGAAAAGTGTTTAGAAAATTATAGATTTTTTATAACAAGTCGAATTTTTATCAAATTGAAAATGTAATACATTATATCACTTCTGGCAAAGAATATTACATCATCAATACACACTTTTGTAATTGAGATTTTTTCTATTGAAGGATCTACACATTTGTATTTAATTAGACAAAAGTTTTCCATATGGTAAAGGTCAAAATTTATTAATGAAAACTTTTTTGAGATTTTAAATTTAAATACTTTTGTTATTTTTTTTATAACATTAGAAAACAAATATTTAGAAATTTTGTGCATCTTTCTTGTCTATGACAAACAAATAAGATTTAAATGTCAAATATTATAATGAATGTATAACAATCTGTCGCAATAAAAGTCAAATAATATCAGTTGCTATAAAAGGTTTGATTGTTATATGGACAAACAATACAAATTCCAATAGTTTAAGGCCTAATTACATGATTTCCGTGAGTTTTTAAAATTATCATTCATGTTAGATTTCAATTCCAGATACATGTATCTCAAATACATGTGGTCAAAATTAGTTGTATTTTATTCTAGATATACTGTATCCAACTGGATTTACATGTATCTTTGATACACTGACTCTCTCACTTGCCTCTCTCCAATCTCGCTCACCTCTCTTCCTCTCTCGCTCTCTCGTTCACCTCTCTCCCTACGTATGTGTATTTTAGAATGTCTATGGTATCTCAGATACATGTATCTAGTGTGATTCACATGGAACTGTGATACATTGACTTTCTCGCTCGCCTCCTTCCTATCTAAAATCGTCTCTCTCCTTCTCTCCTTATATATCTATATTTCAGATTGTATCTGGTAGCAAAAGTACACATATCTAAGTGTATCTAACTTGAAATTTGGTATGATATTATGAATCAGTGAGACAATATGTAATTATTTCAAACTATAGAGAAAACTAATAAATATGCTACGAATGTTTGTGTAATTAGGTAGCTTTTCCATTATTTTACAACTTTAGAATGTGCAGAAATAATAGTAGTTAATGGGCCTGATTGAGTCCAAAACTGTGAAACACTATTTGATCCAACAAGAAGGAAAAGGAAGCTCAAATTTGTGCAGGCCCATCAAGAAACCTTGTTGTAACGCCCCACAATAACCCTAGCAGCTGACTATATATATTCCACCTATGTACATCTTCTTTCATCATCTTCCCTAATTGCCTTACTTAAATTTCTCTTCTTTATTTCTGTTTGAATATTCAATAAAATTGTGTGTGTTGATGAAGCAATTTGTGGACTAGAGTTTCTGATCATTTAGGGGTTTCAGACCCCTAAATGTTTGAAGACAAACCCTTGGCTGTCTGAGCACACGATTTTTTATAAATTTCTTGTTTTTCTTTTCAATGGTGGGTTTTTTAGGCTTATGATGATAACTATAATTATCTTAGCGGATTTCAGTGAGATTTTATTATCAATGATCTGATTGTTACACACACTGAGGCCCTTTTTTATTCTTTTATCATATAGTCAAATTAGTTTTATTTTTCTAATGAATAGATAATGCTGTGATGAGGTGAAGCACTATATGGTGTATTAAGGGCAGTGGAATTAGAGGGTTATTTTATAGCTTTCTCCGTGAGCCTATTTTATTAAACGACTTCTCCTTCCACTGAGCATTTTCCGATCAATTTAGATTTGTGTTGCATACGATTCTATCTGTGTAAAGTGTTTCCTATTTTGAATATTTTCATATTTAGATATCGAATTGGAGATTTCTGATTATTGTGTGATGGATGTATATTATAGTAGAAAAAAGGCAATAAATTAGAGTCTCTGGTACGCTTAGTCAATAGTGTATTCAGCGCTGTACGTTGCCAAGAATGAAATGAGGTAGAGATTCTAGCACTAACACTATTTTCAAGTGTATTGTGCATTCAGATGCCTCTACATATAGCCTATTGTTTTTCTTAGAAGAACATGTTCATAAAAGTATTATTATTTAAATTAGTGAAGTTTTTCAATATCTCGGCTTGATTGTTCAAGTGCTTCAGGGTTGACTAGGAATTTATATGATAAACCTAATTAATGCCCAATAACTTTGATCAAGATCAAGTTCTATTGAGGAAAAACATTGGCATTGATGTGGGGAAGTCATACAAGACAATGTGTGGTTAAGCCATGAAAAGGGTATGATAAAGTTGCGATTGTGGCTAAATAAGTTCATGGGCTAAGTGTTGGTGTAACGACTTGTTAGGTCGTTTTGAGAACTAGAATATATTTCTCGTAGATTTTAAATGAGAATAACTACCATTATTTAATTAATGGACATTTTAAAAAATATTTAACTTAGTTGATAATTAATGAGTTAAGTTTGAAATTTATTTAATACCTTATGTCACTTGGCATGTATTTATTAGAATAAGTTAGTGGGGTTTATTACTTTTAATTTTTTTCTCTCAAATAATAATTATTATGAATTAAAAGTGATAAATTTCTCTGACTTATTTTAATATATCTATGCCAAGTGACATAGGGTGTTAAATAAATTTCAGACTTAACTTATTAATTATCAACTAAATACATAAGTTTAACTTGAACTCATAAACATGAATATAAAACGTTGATAATGTATAGAACTTAAACTCATAAAAAATTATATAAATATGAATATACATTTTTATGAATATGTTCATCGAAAATAACAAAGCTAGAAAATGAACTTACTCATTAAATTTATAACTTTCCTCTACTGCTTCTTCTAATGGAGAAACTTTTACATTTTCTTAATTTATAAATCCATTTATATAAGTTGATCATTGTGCAGAATTTGTTGGATTAGATAAGATAATTCATTATCAATTAAGTTGGGTAACTGAAGAAAATTAAAAGTTTTTTAGTTTTGAAGGGGAAAAGCCTTAGACTGATAAAACATTCTTTTCTACTTCCAAGTAACAACTCTGCATAGCTATTATTTACCCTTTAATATGAGTCAATAAAATCATATGCTTCTTATAAATATTTATATACATATCATTGAGAAAACATGAATATTAAATTATTAATACAAATCCTCCCTCTAAGAGGCCCACAATTGGACCATGATTTTCAGTTTCACAATCTTAAATGGGTTAGCTGAAAGTGAAAAGCTACCCATTAAAGTATGCTGACATTAAGTAATTTAAATTTAATACTAATAATAATAATATGATATGAACACTATTAATAATAATATAATATAATAATGTTTAATTAATTAGCTTTTTATAATATAAGGGTAAAATAGTAATTCAACTTTGTACTTTGGAACTTTTGACTTTTAGTAATATATGCTACGATATGATGATATTGGTATCTGTAAATAAATACATACATATAAAATGCGTGTATCTAGTAACATGTGCTAGTAGCTACATATACCTACACATATAGATACATGTGTATTTACCTAAAAATAAATGTATTTGTATACCTAGATACATATATCTATTGCATATGTATTATGTAATGTGCTTGTTGAAATACATGTCTTCTTAAATGTTTATTGGCATGTGTTTACTTTTATGATTGACATACTTTAGAGCAAGTATTTCACCTATCAAATCAATTGTTATTTAGAGTAAATTATATTCTTCAATGGACAAATACACTCGTCATAGAAAAATCTAATTCGGAAGAAGGTGGAATCGTCATTCAAACCTGAAGCTTTGAATAATCAGTGATAGTCCTAAGATTTGCACTCTAAAAAATAGTTGCGCAACTTTAGATTGATATAAACATAGTGATTACATATGCAATTGCAGAACAATGTATCTAACACTATATATCTAATTAATAAGATTATATAATTGTATATGAGAACATATATTGAACATAATTTAAATTTTGATAGTAAATGATAGAAAATGCAAGATAGTTTAGATCGTTTATCTAATCAATATAATATATATTGTGTATTTGATCAAATATATTTATAGTCAGTATACATAATTATTTTTTGATAAACAAAAATAACTTTTTTTGTCTTTAAATTTTCACTCCGAACTGAAATCGATGATCACTGCCATATTTCACCATCACAACAACAATAGTGGCTTTATCTTTGTACAACTGCTTGAACTACCTTCTGATTATAGTTGGTAATATATAATCAAAATCCATGTCGATCACACACAATGCCTCAACATTATCGACCACGGCTAGCGCAAGTGTATCCGTTTGTATACCTTTCGTATATTCAATAGGGGTTGTATCTGATTCAAAAATAATTTTGTTATGATCCTGACTCGCCGTGAATGAAACTCACACTAATTTCTTGGTGGGAGAATCAACCAACTACTCACACACAGTCTAAAACACAATCAAATAAGCAGTTCCAAAGATCTTTAAGTAGTCTTTCAATAATTTAAACCAGGTTTATAAATGAGAAAATTATAACCGTCAACAATGCGGAAGTAACCCCTTAGAACTAAAAGTCACAATACCAAAACTCTAATTGTCTAGAATAAGGGGATACAACCCCAAAATAAGAAAAACATAAGCTTAAAGAGTCTGATTTTGGACAAATGAACTAAGAAGATAAAGAGGAATCCCTAGCATCCTGGAGGAAGTGGATCACCCTTGGATTCAGATAACAAAGGTTTTGCAATTGAGGTCGCGAAGCAGCCGCCTAAATATGCCTTGTACTCAACAAAGAAAGGACAAGTGTAGTATTAGTTCACAATCATAGTGTACTGGTAGGATCGTCAGCTAATTTCAATTACGGAAAAGGGTAAAAAAATGCCTTCCTTCTACCTATTGGATAAAAAATGCCCCTCCTTCCACCTGTTTGGATAAAAAATGTCCTTAATGTTAAATTTAACCCTTTAAAGTTACCCCAAGAAATGCTCCCAGGCACATTTTACGAGACCTAGGTAAATACTTTGCTGCTGATTTAAAGGGGCCTTTTCCGGCGACCTCATGTGCCCAGGTTCCTTACAATAGCGACAAGTATTGTCATTGTTCCATCTTCCAGCATCATTGACTCCTCCTTTGTTGTTGTTCCATCTCCCAACATTGTTATTATTGTTCAACCTTCCTATATCATTGTTATGATTCCATTTCCTTGCATCATTGTTGTTGTTCCATCTCCCTACATCATTGTTTTTGTTCCATCTCGTTGCATTATTTCTTCTTCCTCCTCTTTTTGCAACAAGCACATTGGTCTGCTGATTTGATGGAGTACTCTCTGTGCGCAACACTCGAATGAAAAAACATCTCGAGAGAAGTGATCTCAGAACTGGAGAGAATCTGTGATTTAGCAGTCTCAAACTCATAGGGGAGTCCACCTAAAAAACTCATTATCGCCATTTGTTCCCTCTGAGCTTGATGCACCTTGATATCAGTACTGAATGATAGAAGTACATTCAGCTCCTCATAGATTTTCTTGAACTCCATGAAGTATGCAGTGAGTGACTTAGCTTTCTTCTCAAAACGATAGAAAGCCTTACAAACTTCATAAATCCTAGATAAATTACCTTTTTCAGAATATAAATACTCCAAATAATACATTAATTCTTTCACAAACTCACAGTGATTAACCAAACCAACTACTTCATTATCAATAGAGTTTATGATTTGCAAGAGTAGTCTAGCATCATCCCTAAGCAAAACCTTTTTAGCATCATCAGTTGGAGGATCTTAGATAAGGTGGTCATCTTTTTCAACACTTCGCAAGTAGACCCTAATTTTTCTACTCCAATCTAAGAAATTAGACCCATTCAGTTTAGAATATATAATTTTAGATAATGCTGGAATAATTCCAGTCATGACAGATTTATCCTCAGACATTTTAACTAATGTTTAGCCAAGAAATTGATTACGAAGGGCAAAAGATCAACACACTGTCACCAAATTGTCAATAAGAGCAATTTATCGACACTAGAATTGAACCAAGCAGTCACAAAAGCAAAAGCAAAAGCAAAAGCAAAAGCAAAAGCAAAAGCAAAAGCAAAAGCAAAAGCAAAAGAACTGAACCAAGCAGTCACCGAATTGTCAATAAGAGTAGTTAATCGACACCAGAACTGAATCAAGTAGTCACAAAAGCAAAGGTAAAAACAAACCTGGACAACGATTTAACACTAAAAAACAATATGGAAAGTGTTGGAACTGCTGGGACAACAAGCACGGGACAACAAGCACAAATGTATTCTGCCAAACCTAAGAAGCTGAAACCTTTTCCCAAGATGCTAGGAAAAGTTTCAAATTTTCTGAATCAAAATTTTGAGCCCTAGTGGCTCTGATACCATGTAAGTAAGTAGAAGTTCTTATTATACTATATCAGGCATTACATGTATATATATACACTAGCAAGTAGCTTTACCAAAGGTTAGAAAATATTCTACAGATTTCTACAGATCTCTCCTATGATTCTTACAGACATCTTCTATGATTCAGCCTACTATATAAGGTAATATAATATTTACAATATTCTGTCACACTCTCCCTCAAGCTGGAGCATAAATATTGATCATGCCAAGCTTGTTACACAAATAGTTAACTTGAGCTCCATTCAACGCCTTTGTGAATAAATCAGCCAGTTGCTCTCCTGTCTTCACATAGCTCTTGGAAATCAAGTTTTCTTGAATATTTTCATGAATAAAATGGCAGTACATCTCAATGTGCTTAGTTCTTTCGTGATACACTGGATTTGAGGCAATTTGAAGGGCAGCTTGATTATCACACCAAAGTTTCACTAGTGTGGGATACTTCAACCCAACTTCACTTAAGAGGTGATGTATCCATATAATCTCACATGTGGATTGTGCCATAGCTCTATACTCGGATTCTGCGCTAAATCGAGACACAACATTTTGTTTCTTACTTCTCCATGATACCAAATTTCCACCCACAAAGACACAGTAGCCAGTAGTAGACCTTTTATCAATCTTGGATCCAGCCTAATCGACATCTGCAAAACACTCAATGCGAGTATGTCCATTGTTGCTATATACTATGCCAAGTCCAGGGGCACCTTTCAAGTAACATAATATTTGTTCCAAAGCTGCCCAATGTTTAACTGTAGGCTTGGACATGAACTGACTAACAACACTTACTGCAAAAACAATATCCGAACAAGTTACAATGAGATAGTTTAATTTTCCAACTAATCTCCGGTGTCTCTCTGGATCATCAAATGGATCACCATCATCTTTTGTTAGTTGTATATTGGGAACCATTGGAGTACTATAAGGCTTGGCTGCCGACTTTCCAGTTTCCTCAAGAAGGTCTAGGATATACTTCCTTTGAGATAGAAATATTCTCTTCTTGCTCTTACTTACTTTTATTCCCAAGAAGTATTTCAATTGTCCCAAATCTTTCGTATGAAACATAGAATGCAAGAATGATTTAAAAGAAGATATTCTTCCATAATCATTCCCAGTGATGACAATGTCATCAACATATACAACAAGAAGAGCAATGCCAACTGCTGATTGTCTATAGAAGACCGAATGATCACATTTGCTCTTTGTAAGCCCAAACTTCTGAACCACCTCACTAAATTTCCCAAACCAAGCACGTGGACTTTGTTTCAGACCATACAATGATTTCTTCAGGTGACAAACTCTCGCATTCTACCCCTGAGCAACAAAATCGGGTGGTTGTTCCATGTACATTTCTTCTTGGAGATCACCATGAAGAAATGCATTCTTAATATCTAACTGATGTAGCGGCCAATTTTGAGAAGCAGACAGTGAAATAAACAAGTGAACAGAAGTGAGTTTGGCCAATGGAAAAACCGTATCAGAATAATCCACCCCATAAGTCTGAGCATATCTTTTAGTCACTAGTCTAGCTTTAAGCCTAGCCACAGAACCACCAGGATTTACCTTGACTATAAAAACCCATTTACATCCCACTGCCTTCTTCCCATTTGGTAAGTCTACCAAATCCCAAGTGTGATTTTCATTTAATGCATGTATCTCCTTGAGCATTGCATCATACCACCCAGGGTGACTCAAAGCTTCTCGAACTATTTTGGGTACAAAGATAGAATCTAGAGAAGCAATCAAAGAGCAAGATGCGGGAGACAAGTGGTCATATGAAATAAAATTAGCAATGGGATATATTGATTGACACTAACACTTACCTTTGCGAAGAGAAATGGGAATTTCAAGATTTTCTACTAGAGAGGTATTGACTAGAAGAGGATCTGATGACAAAAGTGTTGGTGCAGGACATGTATCATTGGTCGCTTGTCGCCTGGAGTAAACTTGAACTATTGGCGGCTTTGTTTGAGCAGGAAGAACATCAGAAGAAACATTTTCAGTTGACTGCTCAACACTACCAGGAACTTCCTTATGGTGTTCTGATCTTGGTGGGATGGTCATATAGATGAGCCATTCTTCCTCTTCCTGTGCCGGAGAAGTGTCGGGAGAGGAAAAAAGGAGATGTTCTCAGAGAAAACCACATTTATCGACACCATATATCTGTTAAGAGTTGGAGAGTAGCACCGATAACCCTTCTATAAGCGAGAATATCCCAAAAATACACACTTCAAGGCCTTTGGATCTAGTTTAGTAACTTGGGGTCGCACATCACGAACATAACAAGTACTTCTAAACACCCTTGGCTCTAATGAAAGTAATGGTTTAGTAGGAAAGAGAACACCATAGGGAATATCACTATTAAGCACGGTGGATGGCATACGATTAATTAAAAAGCTAGTTGTGGATACCGCATAGGCCCAAAATTGCTTAGGTACCTTCATTTGGAATAGCAAAGCACGAGCAGTCTCAAGCAAATGTGGATTTTTTCTCTCAGCCACTTCATTTTGAAAGGGTGTATCCACACACGAAGATTGATGAAGAATACCATATTGATTCATGTAGTTCTGAAATGATGCTGACATGAATTCTTTAACATTGTCGCTCCTCAATATATGTACAGAAGCATTAAACTGTGTCTTAATCTCAGCACAAAAATTGGAGAAATGGGAGAACACTTCAAAACGATTTTTCATAAAGTAAATTCATGTCATTCGAGAAAAATCATCTACAAAAGTAACAAAATATATAAACCCAACTTTAGACACAACAGGACATGGCCCCCAAACATCTAAATGAACTAATTCGAAAGCAAAATTAGCCCGCTTATTATGTCTAGGACTTAACGAACTTCTATGGTGTTTTGCAAAATGACATGACTCACAATCTATTGAAGATACATTATGAAACTAAGGACACAATATCTTCAAAACTGGAAGAGAAGGATGCCCCAAACAACAATGTGCTTCAAATGATGAGACGATACTGGAGCAAGCAACTGATGGGGACGCCCATTCATCAAGAATGTAGAGACCATATGATACATGTCCTTTACCAATAATCTTCTTCGTCATAAGATCCTGAAAAACACAATAATCGGGAAATAATGAGACACAACATTGTAGCTTTTTGGTAAGTTTACTCACAGAAATTAGATTAAAGGCAAGACTAGGTAAGCCTAGCATAGAGGACAAAGTAATACATGAAGTGGGGTTGACGGTCCCTCAATGGCATAAATAGACCCATAAGCTATAGTAACAGAGGATGGTATTTTATGTGATCGAAATTTAGAAAAAAAAATCGGGATTACCTGTCAAGTGATATGTGGCACCCGAATCAATGATCCAGTTGCTTGATAAGGAAATGAGACATTTGTTACCTGACTCAGTAAGGGCAGGGGCAGGAGTGATTTCATTCATTGATTCCTGATACTTTGTAAGTCTGACATACTCATCAGTGGAGATTGTAATAGTTGAGGGTGAACTAGAAGTGGCAGCAACAACGGCAGTCTGAATCTGTTGGTTGCAAATTTGTAATTTCTTACCGTTTCGCTTCATGTGCCTAGGTTCCTTACAATAGCGAAAGTATTGTCATTGTTCCATCTCCCAGCGTCATTGTCTCCTCTTTTATTATTGTTCCATCTCCCAGCATTATTGTTATTGTTCCACCTTCCTACATCATTGTTATGATTCCATTTCCCTGCATCTTTGTTGTTGTTCCTTCTCCCTACATTATTGTTGTTGTTCCATCTCGTTGCATTATTTCTTCCTCCTCCTCCTTTTGCAACAAGCATATTGGTCTGCTGATTTGATGAAGTACTCTCTGTGCCCAACACTAGATTGAAAACATCTTTGAGAGAAGTGATCTCAGAACTGGAGAGAATCTGTGATTTAGCTGTCTCAAACTCAAAGGGGAATCCAGCTAAAAAACTCATTATCACCATTTGTTCCCTTCGAGCTTGCTGCACCTTGATATCAGTACTAAATGGTAAAAGTACATTCAGTTCTTCATAGATTTTCTTGAACTCCATGAAGTACGTAGTGAGTGACTTAGCTTCCTTCTCAGAACGATAGAAAGCCTTACAAACTTCATAAATCTAAGATAATTGACCTTTTCCAGAATATAAATACTCCAAATAATCTATTAATTCTTTCACAAACTCACAGTGATTAAGCAAACTTACTACTTCATTATCAATAGAGTTTATGATTTGCAAGAGTAGTCTAGCATCATCCCTAAGCCAAACCTTTTTAGCATCATCAGTTGGACGATCTTGGATAAGATGGTCATCTTTTTCAACACTTCGCAAGTAGACCCTGAATTTTCTACTTCAATATAAATAATTAAACCCATTCAGTTTAGAATATATAATTTTAGATAATGTTGGAATAATTCCAATCATGGCAGATTTATCCTCAGACATTTTAATTAATGTTTAGCCAAGAAATTGATTACGAAGAGCAAAAGATCAACAAACTGTCACCAAATTGTCAATAAGAGCAATTAATTGAACTGAACCAAGCAGTCACCAAATTGTCGATAAGAGTAGCTAATCGACACCAGAATTGAACCAAGTAGTCACAAAAGCAATGGCAAAAACAAACCTAGACAACGATGTAACACCAGAAAAAAATCTGGAAAGTGTTGGAACTACTGGGACAACAAGCACAAATGTATTCTGCCAAACCTAAGAAGCTGAAATATTTTCCCAAGATGCTAGGAAAAGTTTCAAATTTTCTGAATTAAAATTTTGAGCCCTAGTGGCTCTGATACCATTTAAGTAATAAGAAGTTCTTATTATATTATATCAGGCATTACAGGCATATATACATTAGCAACTAGCTCTACCAAATGTAAAAAAATATTCTACAGATTTCTACAAATCTCTCCTATGATTCTTACAGATCTCTTCTATGATTCAGCCTAATATATAAGGTAATATAATGTTAACACTATTCTGTCACAGAAGACAATATAATATTCCACAACACAGGATTTAAATTCTATGAAATCACTAAATGTAGCTCAGGGAAGGAATCATGGTACGAATGGGTGGAACATAACAGATATTTAATACGAAGAGTTAAGATTAATAGAATTTTTTTAAGGTGGTTGGCATCGGTATTTATTGAAGCATAAAAAATACATGGGAATACAGTGAAGAGATGGAAAATAAAGGACCATTTCTCTTAGTTCTACTGCACTCTAAAGTACAACGAAAATGGGAGGTACATAAGTTTTATTGCTTTACAGTCAAAGTAAATCAATAATTATTACACCAGAGAGTTCACACGAAGGAGGGTGGGGGAATATAGCACACAAAGTGACGAAGATCTGGTATGAGCCAATAAGAGCACAGGCGACCCAGATAGAATCCACACCCAAGTTAACTTCATCTTTCAAGGAAGCTTGCTCTAATAATAGGTGGACAACAGAAGTTTTGAAGAAGGCCAAGGTACAGACAGAGGAAGGCAACATAAGAATCATAGGAGGTTCCTCAGCAGCGGACAATGACCTTCTAAACAGATGTATAGCCGACAAATTCCAAACAATAGATGAACTCCTAAGTCTGAATGATGTGAGAAGGTGGGCATGCAATACATGGAAGACAACATTTGGTGTCAGTGTCTACCCAATGAATGACGTCCAATTTATTTTTGAACTCCCCTCAAGGAAAATTGTAGAGCACGTCCAATCTGGAGTCTGAATCTGGAAGAAGTTGAAGCTGGAACACGACTGGTGGAATCCGACCATTGGGTGTTGGCCGGAGGAATTACGAAGGGACTGGGTATGGATATAGATCCTAGGTCTGCCTTTGAGAATGTGGTCGAACATGATGTTCAAGCAAATCGGCGACCGATGTGGTGGCTTCATTGAAATAGAAGAGGAGACCATTGTTGACACCAAATTTTGGTATGATATTTTTCAAAGTTAATATTTTTAAATATTTTATTTGTTAAATAGTTCAAAATACATGTTTTGCAATTTTAATGCAATTTGTTGATAATTATCCTTATTTCTCAAAATATTAGGATTTTTATCGGTTAATCTTGTTTACATTATTTTTTGGGCACAACCGGTTTGAATATGTTCAAACATTTATTCCATTTGATTAAATCATTATTTTTGTTAAATTGCATTTTTTACATGCCATTGGTTACGTTCGTTACATTTTTTTAAATATTCATTTTATTCGTTACATTTGTTAATATTCATTTTGATATTTTGCACAGTCTAAAAATTCATCCAAATATGGATAATATTTCATACACAGATATTTTATTGGTTAGTGGTTTTGGCCCACGGTTTTAAGATAATGGTATTGTACTATTAGTAGTTTTCAATTTTCAATTTAAGCAATAACTTGGTCATTAAGTTGGGGGTGGTGGATAAGATTTTAGGGGTAATTTCAGATTTTTAGTGTTTAATAAATTATTTTAGTATTCATAGTTTTTCGGTGACAAGCTCACCGGAACTCCGCCAGAATCCGGCAAGTCCACCACCAAAAAACCCCAATCAAATTGCAAATTTTTCTTTCATCTTCAACCTCCAGCAAACCCAAGACCCACACGGTGCCCTCCTCCTTTCTCCATCAATTTCAGTGAGCTATGAGCTCATTTTCCCGGCGAATTTCGACTGAAACCAGCAACCAACAACCACCAAACAATCACCAACCCGACCACCGCGAGCTTCAAGCTCCGGTTAACACACGAAATAGAAACCTCAAACCAGTCTTCTAACACAACCAGACCCATGAAAACCCACCAATTTCCGACCATCTTTCACCCCCAACCCATTCTCCGACCTCAGCTTCCTCTACCCACACGACTGAACTCACGATGAGTTTCGGAAAAACGCAGACACGGAGTGAATAACAATAGCCACAACTAGCAACTCCAAACCATTGAAGATTTACTTTTCTCTAGCTCAAATCTGGTCGGAAAATGTTTAACTCCGGTAACCTTTATTCTATCACAGTTTAGTTCATATTTTTGCTAACTGCTTCTATCATTCTCCTGTGTTGGGTTCTTTTCATTTTTTGTTAATTTTATTGCTTGTTTTCTTTTATCAATTATCATATTCTTATATTTCCTTTTACCGATTAGGCTTCATTTAGCCATTGTTATGATTGGTGTTTTATTTTCATTTTTTTAAAATTCCTTTTAATGCCATTATTTTGGATTGATTTTTGCACCTGTTAATTGTTTGTCTAGTTGTTTTTATTTAATAATTATCATGTTTATTATTTTATTAGATATTGTGGTTGATATATCAATTTTACCGACTTAACTATTGTTTTATCATGTTTTATCTTCATTTTGTTAGTGTCGCTAGTTAGTGATGTAATTGTCTCTGTTATTTTCTTATGTTAATGTTGTTATCATTAGGATTTTATATCTTTGGTATGTCTCTTTCTTTACTATTTTATTGTTGCCTTCTCAAATACTTTATATGTTTATCTTTATTTTGTTGATTGCCTTGTTAATGATTGGTTGTTTTTGCCTTTATACATTCTTGAAATATGTTTTGTTGTTTTTAATGGTTTTTGTAGTTCTTCATGTTAAGTACAGTCTATATTAATTGGCTAATGAAAAAATCTCTCCGTCGGTTTTAGAGGCCTCCCCAATGTTAATAGACGGAAATTTAGTTTAAGTTTATATTCTTTATATGTTAATAGACGGAAATTGATTCATTTATTTTTATTTTTATTTATTTGTTACTAACACTTTTACTATGTGTCTTTACAGGTACCCGGAGTTGCTTTCCAAGGAAGCTATTCGAATGAAATTCAAATTATATTTTTTATTCATTGTTGTACATATTATTGACGTTAGGCAAATTTAGGCCGTTTTTTATATTATTGCTTTACTTTATTATTTGTTTATATGGCATGTTTATTATACTTGTATTTTGTGTTATCTCCTCCTTAATTTGAAAAATAAAATGAATTCAGTCGGGACCCACAGTTGTGGATTCTGAAGGATGCCTAATACCTTCCGAAACCTTCCTTTCGGAATAATGTGAACCCTTGCCTAGAATCTATTGATTTCGTAGACATTTTTTATTAATTGGTTTCCTAGTTTTCCTAAAAATTAGGTGGCGGCTCCCTTTTAACCCCCTTTCCCTTTTAAACCCTTTCCCTTTATTTCTTTTAAATTTAAAACTAAGTTATTATTTTTGTGAGTCACCGCGACGTTGCTCCTTCTAAAGGATGTCAACAACAACCCTAAAAAATCATCTTCATTGAGCTCGAATTAAGGCTCAAGGAGATGGGAAAGAAGTACCGAGAGAGATAGAATTGAATAGTGGTGGCTTCGTCTACACTATTCCAATCTGGGTTGAGTCGCCGGTCACTGTCAGGCCAGAAAAAGAGAAAGGTGAGACTGAAGGCTTTTGTCCAGCGGATAAAAGAAGGTCTAAAGTCTTACGCATAATAAGCAAATGTTCAGAGGTTAAAAAAAGGGGGGGCACGTGGGTATATCTAAAAGGGGGGAAAGTTCAAAGCCTAGGCCACATGGAGAAAAAGAGAAGGAAAAGGGCCCACTTATTGTTGTGGGTTGATTCATTAAAAGAGCAGTGCACGTTGGGCCAAATTAGGCCCAAAAGATTTAAATAATAAAAGAAGAACATCCACAAAGCCCCCAAAACATGATACAATTGACATAGAAATATAAGCAAATATTTGCAACGCTCAGAAGAGGCTCGGGCCTGCATATTTGATGAAACATCAGAAGGAGAAGGAGATTCAGGCTACTCAAGTGACTCAAAATGCAGAAACATCCGCAGATCAATGCACAAACAAAGAAGTTGTTAAAATTACAGATATGCAGATAAAACAAAAGGTAAACATGGAAGAAAGAGTAGAGGAAGATATAATCCCTTTGAACATGCAATTTCCAGGTAAGAGCAATCTACCAGTGGAAGAATTCAGTAGTACATTATCCAATTAAGTACGGAATTTGGGTTCGATTTCAAAGGCTGCGAAGAAAAGGTGAAGGAACTCTTTATGAGGGTAGATAACAATAAGTCACCACATAAAAAGACACAAGGAACAATTAAAAGGAAAGGGATGTATAAACTGAAGGGGTTAGAATTAGATAGCAAATACTGGAGTTATGGGTCCAGAAACAAGGGGGATACTTGGCACTCAAAGATCAATGATTATGAAAGTAGTGACATGGAATGTGAGGGGGTTAAATTGTGGCAGGAAGAGGGATCTCATAACGAACATAATGAAGGAGTGAAAGACAGATATAGTGTGTTTACAAGAAACTAAATTAAATGGGGATATCACAACAGTTGTTAGGGAGATATCGGGGAATAAATGGGTAGACAATGTTCAATTAGAGGCTAGCGGAACAAGGGGAGACATTGTAATCACGTGGGATAAGAGGGACTAGACAGGGGTAATGAGCAATGAGGGGATGTACTCTGTTTCATGAAGTTTTTCAGGGATAAGGTAAGTTTTTGACTGGCATTTAACATGTATCTATGCTCTTAATGATAAGGTAGGAAGGGAAGAAACTTGGGGGGAGATTGGGGCAGCTTGGGGGCTCTTGACAGGGCCATGGATCCTGTTTGGGAATTTTAATACTACTGGACACACATTAGAAAATAAGAATTGCACGACAATAAACAAAGCAATGTCAGACTTCTCAGAGTTCATTGAGGACATGGAATTAGTAGAGTTGGAGCTAAAATGGGGCAAGTATACATGGAAGAAGGATGATAGATATGAAAGTGTAGCAAGACTGGACAGATTTCTCATATCAGGTGAAGTGGATGACTGCTTCAGACACATCAAGCAATCCATAATACAAAGAGTTACTTCAGATTATACTCCCATTATGCTACAGTGTGGAGAATGAGAGAAATCAAAATCTTACTTCAAGTTTAAGAATTGATGGCTGCATTCAGAAGGCTTCAAAGAGAGGATAAAGGAATGGTGGGAATCTTTCAAATATGAAGGTAGCCCTGATTTTATTTTAATGGCAAAATTGAGGGCTCTAAAAATCAAATTAAAGGAGTAGAGTAAGACAAGACAAGGGAATTTAGGGTCTCAGAAGCAAAATGTTTTGGCGCATTTAGAGGCAATAGAGAAGATACAGCAGAACATAGCTTTGCTGGAGGAGGAGATTGCTTCCAGATTATCTCTCACAATGGAATTTGAAGACATAGCAAAGAAGGAGGAGATTGCTCGGAGACAGAGATCCAGAGCAACATGGCTTAGAGAAGGAGATAGAAACATAAGTTTTTTCAGCAAAACTGCAAATGTCAACAGGAGATTCAATATTATTGATAGGTTGAAGGTGGATGGTGCAATGATGGATGATCCAGGAGAGGTGAAGAAAGCAATAGTCTTATATTATGAGAGACTATACACAGAAACAGAGGAATGGAGACCACACCTACAAATGGAGAATTGTCCCAGAATCAATGATGAGGAAAACTTGTTATTGATGACACCTTTTGAACCCCAAGAGATTTTGAATAACATTAAAGCTTGTGCAGGGGACAAAGCACCTGGACCTGATGGTTACTCTATGGAGTTCTTCAAGCAATGCTAGGAAATTATTAGAGTGGATCTTATAGCAGCAATACAAAATTTTCATGAGAAAGGTATTTTTGAAAAAAGTATGAATGCTACCTTTGTAACTTTGATCGCTAAGAAAGCAGGGGCAGAAGAATTAAATGATTACAGACCTATAAGCCTAATTGGGGGGGGGGTGTACAAGATCATAGCCAAGCTTCTAGCAGAACGGTTGAAGAAGGTAATTCATGGTTTAGTAGATAGACAACAAACAACCTTCATCAAAGGAAGACAGATAATGGATGTAGTGCTAATTGCAAACAATGTATAGACTCTAGACAGGATAGTGAAAAGTCGGGTATTGTTTGCAAGTTGGACATTCAGAAGGCCTATGACCATTTGAATTGGAAGTTCCTTTTACAACTTTTGGAGAAGATGGGGTTTGGTGGGAATAGGTGGATCAAATGGATATCACAATGTATAAGCATATTCAGATTCTCAGTGCTAATCAACAGGGTACCAAATGGTTTTTTCCCATCTCAGAGAGGCTTGAGACAAGGTGATCCCTTGTCTCCATTTCTTTTCATACAAGCCATGGAAGGAATGAGCTACCTATTGAATAAGGCAAGGGGGAAATGATGGATTAGAGGCCTCCAGATGGGAGAGGAAAATAGTTTGGAGGTAACACACCTTTAGTAAGCAGATGATACCTTGATATTTTGTTAAGCATTAGAGGAACAAGTTCTAATTTTGAGAGTCATTCTCATTATCTTTGAAGTAGTCTCTGGATTGCACATAAATTGGGGGAAAATTTTCATATATCCCATCAACACAATGGGTGTAAGGTGGGAGAGATGCCAACAACTTATCTCGGCATGCCATTGGGTGTGAAGAGTAAGTCAATAGTGGAGAAATGCACTAGGAGATTAACAAGTTGGAAGAGTCAATATCTCTCTAGGAGTGGTAGACTGACACTAGTCAATAGTGTTCTGGACACTTTGCCTTTTTATTTGATGTCTATTTTTCCTATACTTGCCAGTGTAAGTAAAAGAATAGATGCACTGAGAAGGAACTTCTTCTGGCAGGGAAATGAAGATAAGAAAAAATATCACCTAGTCAAATAGGAGGAGCTATTAGTTGACAAGAAGGCAGGGGGTCTAAGCATCAGAAACATGAAGAAGCAGAACCAGGGTTTGATGATGACATGGTTGTGAAAGTTTTCTACTGATGAAGGAATGTTGTGGAAAGAAGCAATTGTTGCAAAATATGACATGGAAGAAAAATGGATGACTAAGATTGTAACAACACCCTATAGGTGCTCAGTCTGGAGAGCTATCAGGAACCTATGGCCATTAATGCAGATCAGAACAAAGGTGAAGATTGAAAATGGACAGCGAACATCCTTCTGGCATGACAAATGGGCAGGGCAAGGAACTATGAAACAACAACATCCAGAACTCTTCACATTAAGTCAACAACAACATGCCACAGTTGCCATGATGTGGACTGGTCAGGGACGAAACTTATTCTTAAGGAGACATCTGAATGATTGGGAGATGGAAAGAGTTGCAGAATTTTACAATTCAGTAGCAGGCTTCAATAACCTTAATGGAGAAGAGGACACACTGGAATGGAGAAAAGACAAGAATGGAAAGTTTTCTGTCAACTCAGCATACAAGGAGCTGAATTCAGTAGTAGTGAAGGAAAGAGATTGGCCTTGGAAGATGATTTGGAAGCCAAAGATTCCTTACAAAGTTAACTGCTTCACCCGGCTTTTGGCAAAAGAGGCAGTCTTGACACAGGATAATCTAAGTAAAAGGGGTCGTTAATTAGTTACTGAGTGTTTTCTATGCGGGGAACAAACTGAGACAATCAACCATCTTTTTTTGCATTGCAAGTGGACAGACCAATTATGGAGGATGTTTATATGCCTAAAAGGGATCAGATGAGTGAAAACTGAAAGCATAGCGGGTGTCCTAAGATGCTAGAACAAGGATGGCATGGTAAGTAAGAAGGAAGAGATATGGAAAATTGTCCCGACTTGTATTTGGTGGTCAGTTTGGATATAGAGGAACAAGAGGTATTTTGAAGGAGTACAAAGCAGCTTACAGATTCTTAAGATGAATTGCTTAGGCTTTTTTTTTTTTTTGGCGTGAGCAAAACCTAATAGCTCAAACAGAAGATATTTTTGATGTTTTAGACTTTTGTAAGGATAAATTGAACCATAAGATGTAAATTGTAATACTTTTGTCGGGGAACTATACCTGTTGGTGTAGTATACATGTGGATATATAGAAGCAATGTTACCTTTCTCAAAAAAAAAGTTACCCCAATCTGATGTAGAATATATAAATTCTTAAATTAAAAATATGACATATTTTAATTGGTCCGTGTAATTAATTAGACCCAAGTTTATTCACAATCCAACCCATTAACCCAAATCCATTTTTAAAAACCCAACAATTTTTCTTCTTCATCCAACAAATCCTTCCCCACTATCTTTCTAATTACTAAGAGTTGACAGTTAGCCACATCAAATATTGCTCCTACAATGGTTGTGGTCTCTACAAATCCACTGTTTTGTGATGATGAATGTACTCGAGCTCTTCTAATTCAATATCATATTTACATGCACACATCAAGTCAAGCACGTCGTCAGCAGCTGTCCACTCTAATCCAATCAATCAGGAGAGTTATTGTAGGACCTAATTGTCAACTATGAAAAGAGTACTAAGGAGCTCTGCAAGAAAAGCCATCACTATGTTGGAGTTTTAAATCTGGCATCAAGAAAAGATATTGTTCTCTCGTATCAGTTTCAAAATTGAGTTTTTAAATCAGTGTCAAATTGAGCTATGAATTTGTAAGAACTCTCGAAGAAAAATTGGTTCTCTAACAATATTATTCATTTTTAACTACGTAATCAGATCCTATGTTGGAAGAAGATGAAGAAGCTTGCGTCTTCTAAAACGGAAATTAGGGTTAATGGGTTGGATTGTGAATCGATTTGGGTCTAATTACATGTGGACCAATTAAAATAATTTCATATATTTAATTAAAAAATTTAAATATTCCACATCAGCTTGAGGGGGTAATTTTAGGCTACATTTAACCCTAAGGGCATTTTTTTATCTAAATAGGTGGAAAAGAGGGAAATTTTGATCCAGTAGGTGGAAGAATGACATTTTAAAGCCATTTCCAAGGATGAGATATGAACATGCAACCATAACATTAGTAAGGCAGACATTACATAATTATAAACACAAGTACAACATAACCGGACTCCTAGTCCCTCACCTGAGTTGATATGCACAATAAACATGAATCATCACAACACAACAAGTCATTTTGGTTCTCTCATAGAACCCATACACATAGCTGTTAGTGCACCAATGTCGTACCTGTTCCTATAGTAATATGTACCGATGTGGTACCCGATCCAATAATAGTATGTATCGACATGTTACCCAATCCGATAATAGTATGTACCGACGTTGTACTCGATCCAATAATAGTATGTACCGGCGTGACACCCGATCCAATAATCAAACACACAATACAATTACAACCACACTGAACAGAAATCACACGTGTACACCCAAATAAACACATTCACTGCATGCAATTGACATATCTTTCATTTCACATTACGTTCTTTCCTTTCTCCCTTATCATGTATGATGCATGCAGTACTAGCAAAATAGTTGACAAGCACATGTAGCATAAACTAAGAAAACAAATAGCCATCACCTATCTTGAAACAAGCCTAAATGCTCTCTAAAGAACTTGAGCCTTCCCCTTTTGTAATGCCTTGGCTTATTCTTGGTCTAAAACAATATCAAAATATAACAATCAATGAACAATGACCTAATTAAACTCAAATTATTACTTAATCCTAATCCTAGGTCAATGTTATGATCATTCTACCCCAAACCAGGGCTTTTTCCACCATAATTCAAGTTAAAACCCTCCCCAAGAGTAACACTTAAGGTGCTAAGGCTTAAGAATCAAAATACAAGTTAGGGGAGTAATTAACTTACCTTTACCAAAGAAATTGGTGGAAAAACTAAAGAAAGTTTTCCTAAATAGCCCTTCCTTTTCCCAAGAACGAAGTTGCAGAATAATGAGATGTTTTGAGTCTTTTCCTGCATTAATTCGCGACTGACCCAATATAGCGATCCAACCCACTATAGCAGCCCTGCCATAGAGGGACCGTCCGCTATCGCGGGAATTAATTCCCCCGCTAAGCGACATGACACCCACTATAGCAGTGTGTGACACCCTCTATAGCGAATTGCATAGAACAGAAACTCAGAATTCTCCCCAAAAAAATTATTTTTCGCAACACACCTTCGAACCTTGAAATTCTAAACTAACCTATTCATCCCAAGTTTGATATCGGGAGTTCTACTTACCCAAATTCGATTTCGAAAAGCCTTACGGTTTTCTTAGTGTGTTACCTATTGGAAAACACAATCCACGCTTAGACATATCACCCAATTTATTCTCGGATTGCCTTAGATTACACCTCACTCAGATTTCACCTAAGACTGGCCTATCCTAAAGTTTTCAAGTCACTATCCAAAAAGTTTTCTGACCCAAATCTTTCACCTATGGTCTACTCATAACGATCAGAAGGGGTCGTTACAAATTTCTCCATTACTCTTGCAATCAAATTCTTTGTTGTCGTTATGCACAATGAATATTGTCCAAAATCATATCTTCGGCTCCATAAACAGTCTCATGCTTATCTCGTTTTGAATGTCCATCTGGATTGAATTCCCTTCAACAATGTATCTGATTTCTCTCCTTTTCTAGATTCATCGATTTTTAATTGTTTTGAATAAATAGTATCAATCAAATCATCGTATGTATCATAATTCTTGATAAGTATTTCATCAATTTTATAACCAACGTATATATTTTTCAAAATTCAAATTTCAGAATGTCTCAAACACTATGATGTTTTTCATTCTGAATCCCAAATACAATAATTTTGATAAAATTAAATAATACACTGAATTTGAAATTGAAGATAAATTATAGAGAAGAATCGAAATAAAATTTCTGTGATGAACGGAATTTAGTAGAGAATTTGAATTTTTAGATCAATTCTTTTAGTTCAGTGATACACCATATTCTTAGTAGTCTTTACAACCGTGAATTGCTCCTTATGTCATATGTATCTCGCGTGTATATGAGATACATGTATCTATTTAGTCAGATACATGTATTCAGAACAATACTTTTATAGAAAATGTGATTTTCTAAACTACTATTTTAGCATGTAATCAACACCATTAATAGTGTGTTTTATGCTGTTGTTCTCAAGAAAATACAAACTTAAAGTTACCGATGAACCAATCTAATTCACCAATTATGTATCTGATGAGACTTCATCGGGTTTACTGATCCTCATCCACCGACACCCCAAATGAACTTGTGAGGGTCCAGGTAATATATAACTCAGCCCAATCCATACGTGGGCTGGTCCGTTCTGGTCTAGTTTTGGGTAGCCAGTCAGATCAAAATTCGGGTAGGCTTGACCAGTTAGACATCCATAGGCCTCATTTGTTTTCATTAAGATTTAGACATCTGAATTTGAAGGATAAGATGTTGTCTCTAGATCTAACCACTAAATGATCAAGACTGTTTTTCAACATCTGAATGTATGTAATTTATTTATATGTACATAATAAATATATAATTCAAATAAAAGTTAATGAAATATTAAATAGAATTAAGGGCAAACTATATAAATCACACTAGTTTAGGTCCTAATTACTAAGATTTCCGATAGTTTCAAATATTACTTCCTCTATCATATTTCGTGTTTAGGATACATGAGTCTGAATTCGTGAGAAACATATATCTGCCGAAGTTTAAAATCGAGATACATATGTTATTTATTTAAATTAATTGGTTGTAACTAATTTCCTTAATTAGAGGAGTAGTTGAGGATTTTCAAAATACATGGACAATTAATTCTGAAAATTTAATGTATCTTAATTTGGTGTATCTATTATCAATATATATGAGTATCATACAAGTACATTCATATGTATCATAGAAGTATCTAGTATTAATTTCATGTATCTATTTATATGATCTAATATTAATTTCATGTATCTATTTATATGAGCTAATATTATTTCATGTATCTTTTTTATATATAATTTGATATATCAAGTATCAAATTCATACGTTATATCCAAAAATATGTATCTCGGATAAATACGAAAATAGTTAGATATATTGTAATAACATAACAAATATATATATGATAATATTAAGATACATGATAGAAGACCATATACATATGACAAGACTCAGATACATGACAGAACAAATTGTGTCAAATACATGCTTAAATTTCCAATAATACATAAATCTCCAATATATTCATTAGATACATACACACTTAATAAGATACAGTGATAAAAAATAGATACATATAATCGTATCTCAATAGTGTATAAGATACATCAATAATGTGTCAAATACATGCGTGAATCTCCACTTATTGAAACTTTTCGATTATGTTAGTGGCTGGTCAGGGCATCTCATCGCGGCAGTGTTTGCTTCACCTTTTAATTCATCGGTGTTGCTCACTGTGCCTAGACCTGACGGGAGAAGTGACGTGAAGTTTCTTTGTTGATCCATAGTATACAAGGTATGCAACCGGTACCATCATCAAAGTCAAATTTGATAAATCTATTGGGCTTGAAATCTCTGTTTACAACGATACCCATTGTCTCTGAGCGCGAGAGGTGACCCTTGCAAGAAAAAATGGTGGATTCGTGCGGGATTGGTTTGAGAGTGAGAAAATCAAAGGCTAAGAATTTGATGTGTGTGTTGACAACTGTTGAACATCCATTTTAATGAAGTGTTTCTTCTCAGTAAATTTCAATTGAAAAAGGGAAGAGGAGAGGAAGAGTTAGAGTTTGAGTTTTGCCCTAACTCATACTCTCTGAGAGAAAGATATTTGTTTTTAATTAAAACACTAATTTTGGAGTTTAGATGTAAAGATAATTAATCAATCGTAGCTTTAAGAGATATGGATATTGATTGTATCTTCAATAATATATGGTATAAAATATTAAAAGTGGTAATATATGTAATTGTTTAAAAGTAGAGGTAAAATTAGTATATATGGTAGTGATGTATGTCTAATAAAGTAGTTTATCCTAAAATTAATTCATTACTTGATTATAAATATAAATACTTATGCTTGCTAGTGATGATGGAGATATTTTGTACTGGTGGTAGTGATGGTAATAGTTGTTGTTAATGACTAGAATGATGGTGGTGATAGTTGTGACACTCGATATGGTTGGTGTTGTGGTGACTATTATAGTGATGGCAATTGATAGTGGTGTTGGTGATTGGATGAAGTTGGTTGATGTTAGTAGTTGGTAGTGTTGATGATGGTGGCTGAAGAATGTGTGATGGTTGGTAGTATGTTTGTGGTAGTTGACATCAGTGTTAGTTATGATATAGACGTGCAGGGGCGTAGCTACCTTATAGTGATTGGACACCCTTCGTTGAAAAATAATACCATATATATAAGTAAAATGATACACGAAGTGATTAAATAACATATTTTGGACATCCTTGACAGAACAAGGTGGTGTAGCCTAGTGGTTTTAGATGCCTTAAAAGAGCCCTAAGTGCTCATATGTTCAAATCTCATTTCTCATTTTTTTGACACTCTTCATGAAATTCCTGGCTCCGCCACTGTAGACGTGGTTGGTAGTAGATATTGATCACAGTGGTGGTAGTGGTTGATAGTAGTGGTGGAGGTAGTGGCGATAATGGTGGTGATCGAAGAATGTATTGGCAGTGGCGGAGCCACCTTACAGTTAGGGGGTTCATCCAAACCCCTTTCGGTGAAAAATGATATTATTTATATATGGTTAAAATAATTTTTTAGGTATATATAGTAGATGTCGAACCCCCTTCAGCTACTTCGTGTGTCTATTTCTTCAGATTTTGAACCCCCTAATTGAAAATTCTGGCTCCGCCACTGTGTATTGGTGGTAGTTGGCGGCGATGCTAGTTGTCATGATGGGCTTTATTGGTAGTAGGAATTGACTGTAGTGAAGGTAGTGATTGATATTGGTAGTAGAGATGGCAGCAGCTATAAAGATGGGGGTGGTGGTGGTAATAAATATAATTATGATGATGGAGGAGGTAAGTGTGGTAGCAGCTGACAATAGTGGTTAGCAGTGTAGTGGTTGTGATGGCAGAGGGGATTGGTGGTAATTGATGATAATGGTGGTTGACAATTGTGGTGGTGGTGGTGGTGGTGGTGGCAGAGGTGGTTAGTGGTGGTGACTGGGGATAGTAGATAGAGTGATGATGACTATTATCCACATAAGAATATCTCTTAATGATATTAAGCCTCTATTCTAGATCTTAATGATCAAGACATATTCATACCAATAAAGTGCTTAAATTTCAATGAGAACAAATGCACGTAATGGTCTAATGTTTAAACCATTCAGATCCAGACCTTCATTAAATACAAACAAATGAGGCCTTAGTCAATCCTTATAATAATGAATAATCTATAGAAAACCAACCAGGTGCTCAATATAAGAGTTTACTGGCGGATGCATTTTTTGAACTATTTGATACATTTGTAAACATTTTGAAGAAGTTTGATGATGTTTGTTTCGAACACTTTGTGAGTTCTTAAGCTTCATTCTTATTATTCGAATTTGAAAGAACATACATTAGTAAAATATAATAAAATTCATACTAATTACTTTTGGTCAAAAATCATTTATTGATTGATGAATAAAAAAAAAATGAGTTAAATTAGATTACAAAGCTTTGTAACTAGTAAGATGTATACAGATCAGGTCAGCTATAGTGCTTAATTATATAACCAATTGTGCTTAATTAGTTGGAGATTAACTTATGGAACGATAATTTTGAGCTCTACATTGAACTCGTATAAGCTATTCTAATGCATGAGTTGTTTTGTGAGCTTGTTGAACAATTAATTTAGTATGTATAGTAGCCAATATTAACAAATTAAAAAAAACGAATGATACAAAATCTATGAAAAAGAACTAAATCCTATTGAGTACATTTTAATGTTTTCAATTACATTTTTAATTTTTGTTCTAGTATTTGAATTTTTAAAGATTTTTCTTTGACCATGTGATCAAAGTTTGTATAAGAAGAAATAGTACTCCCTCCGTTTAATTTTACATAGGTCAGGTTGACTTGACAATTCCTTTAAAAAGATATTCTCTTTATTTTATATTATTTGGTCCTTGTTGATCTAGTATACTTCTTAAGAAAGCTTTGGAGGTGTATTTTACTAAACTAACTTTATTAATGAGGTTTTGTAACTTTAAATCAGACTTCTATAATTTTATGTAGTTATTTAATACTAAGAGTAGTTCAAGCAAAAAGTAATAAAGCTTCCTTGATTTGCTAAAATGGACAAGTAAAATAAAATATTTATTTTTAGTATGGAGGTCAAGTAATATGAAACCGGGGAGTTTCAATTTACTTATTCAATTTAGCAAATCAAGAGAGTTTTATTAATTTTTCTCCATACTACTTTTAGTATCAAATATCTACATAAAATAATAGTAGTGAGATTGTTGTGTTTGGTATGGAGGAAAACATTTTCTGATTTTTTTTTAAAATTTTCCCATGTTTGCCTTGGACAAAAGTTATAGAAAATATTTTCTCTAGGAAAACAAGTTGTGGGTAGCTAGTCCGATCTAGTTCCAGGTAGGCCTGACCCGTTAGACATCCTTAGGCCTCATTTGTTTTCATTAAAATTTAGACGTCTGAATCTGAATGCATATTTAAATGATTAAGATTTGTCTCTAGATCTGAACAAATATTGAATGATTAACCGTTTTTGTTTCTCATCATCTGAATGTACATAATTTATTTATATGTACACAATAAATATATAATTCAAAAAAAAGTTGATTAAATATTAAATAAAACGAATTCATTACTTGATTAAATAAATAAAGCACTTATGCTTGCTCACAACTAAAAAAAATGGATTTAGTGACGGACAAATTTTGTAGCTAAATAGCAAAATCTGTTGCTAATCGCACTTAGCGACTGATTTTTGTTAGCTACGAGCAAAATAGTGACGGACTAGCGACAAAGTTCGTAGCTAAATGCAATGTTTTTTAGTAGTGGCTAGTGATGATGGAGATAGTTTGTAATGGTGGTGGTAATGGTAATAGTTACTGTTAGTGATTAGAAATGATTGTGGTGATAGTTGTGACGGTGGATGTGGTGGGTGTTGTGGTGACTGTCATAATGGTGACAATTGATTGTGGTGTTGGTGATTGTAATGATGAAGTTGGTTGGTGTGTTGATGGTCAGGGGCAGACCCACATAGAGCCCGCCGGGTGCTTGAGCACCCATTAATCTTGTATCGGACTATATATATATCTATGTAGAAATTAAGAAGCATTGGTATAAACTTAATATAGAGCACCCAATAAATAAGTGGATTGATTGGTCCAATGGCTCATGGTGGGTGCTTAAGGTTGCTGTTTTGGTGTTGCTAAGCCTGAGTTCGAATCTCACCTTCAACATAATTTTTTTATATATTTTTTGAGAGCATCCACAACTTTAAAATCCTAGATCTGCCACTGCACTGTTGATGGTGGTCGCTGTAGAATGTGTGGAGGTTGATGATGTGTTTGTGGTAGTTGGCGGAGGTGCTAGTTATGATGATAGACGTGGTTGATAGTAGATATGGATCACAATGGTGGTAGTGGCTGTTAGTAGAGGTGGAGGTGATGACGATGGTGGTGATGATCAAAGAATGTATGGTGGTAGTTGGCAACGGTGCTAGTTATGATGACGAAGTTTGTTGGTAGTAGAAATTGACTATAGTGGAGGTAGTGGTTAATAGTGATGGTGAAGGTGGCGGCGACTATAAAGATAGGGGGAGGGTGATGGTGGTAATGGATATAATTATAATAATGGATGAGGTAAGTGTGGTAGCAACTAACAGTAGTGGTTAGCAACGGTGATGGTTGTGATGGCGAGGTGGTTGGTGGTAGACGATGGTAATTGTGGTTGACAATGGTGGTGGTGATGATGACAGAGGTGATTAGTGATGGTGACTGGTCATAGTTGATAAAGTGATGGTGAATATTATCTACACACAAGAATACGTCTTAATGATATTAACACTCTGTTCTAGATATTAATGATTAAGATCTATTTAGACCAATTAAGTGCTTAAATCTTAATAAAAATAAATGCACTTAATGATCTATCTCAATCATTCAGATTCAGACCTTCATTAAGTACAAAAATGGGGTCTTAATCAATCCTAATAATTTATAGAAATCCAACCAGGTGCTCAATATAAGAGTTTAATGGTGGATACATTTTGAACTATTTAATGCATTTGTAAACATTTTGAAGACACATGATGGTGTTTGTTTCAAACACTCAAAACCGGCTCAATGCCTTTAAAAATGAGGCATCCGTCTTAGGCCCCAAATTTGAGGGCCCCATTTTTTTTAGTAATAGTAGAATTATTATAAGCCCTTTTAAGTACAAAAAAAATAAATTGTATTGTGTCTTTCATTTTTTTTTTTGTCTTTTTTTAGTTCGTTTCGAAACATTAAAGAATGTTTCTTTCTTTTTTGTCAATTTTTAAATTTAACTTCCACATGACATGTTTAAGATCAGAAGATTAAAAAATATTTTGGTATATATATATATCTTTAGTTTAAAATCATAAAAAATATAGCTTTTTCAATTAAAAAAAAAAATTGCATCTCAAAAATGAAAAATAATAATAATTAAAAATTAGGTCTCCAATTTATTTTTGGCTTTAGGCCACTTATTAGCTTGAGACGACACTGCAAACACTTTTAATTTTTGAATCTGAAAGAATATACATTAGTATAATATCATCAAATTCATACTAATTACTTTTGGTCAAAAATCACTTTTTATTAAAAAATAAATGATAAAGAATCTAAGAAAAAGAACTAAATAAATCCTTTTGAGTTACATTTTAATATTCTCAAATTTGAAGTTTCTTTAGATTTTTATTTAACTATGGGGTCAAAGTTTGTTTAAGAAAATCTAATACTCCCCCTGTTTCATTTTTCTTATCTCATGTTGACTTGACAATCCCTTTAAAAAAACCTTTTCCATTTTATATTATTTGACCCATATTGACCTAGTATACTTTTTAAGAAAATTTTAATTGGAGGTACATTTTAAATGATGTTTTGGAACTTTAAATTTGACTTCTACAACTTTATGTAGTTCCTCCCTCCGTCCATCTTTACTTGTAGGCTATATTAAAAATAGAGGTCCAACAATACTTGTCTAGTTTGGAAAATCAATGAATTATCTACCCACTTATGTCCATTTTATCCTTGCTATCAGATACTATTCAATATCGAATACATTTTCCAAAGCATTAAATTTAATATATTCAAATGGCAATATAGTAATATTACCTCTATTATTTATTGTTTCTTAAGGTGTGTGCCAAGTCAATAGTGGACAACTATTGTTGAAAGACTATTGTTGGACGGGGGAGTATTTAATGAATAAATAAAATAAAACATCTATTTTTTAGTATGGGGCCAAGTAATATGAAACGGAGAGTTTCAATTTAGTAAATCAAGAGAAATATTTTTATTAGTTTTTTTTCATTTTATCATTAATATTGAATAACTATATAAAGTAGCAATAGTCATATTTGTATGTTTTGGTATAGATGAAAGTATTTTTTGAAAATGTTTTCAAATTTTTCCATGTTTATGAAAGAAAGCTAGGAAAATTTTATGTGTATTTCACTCAAAGAATGTTGTATATGACTTAATGTATTTATACAATTCTCCTATGTCTACATTCCCTCTAAGAATAGAAAATATATTGTCTCCAAAAATAGAAGATTATGTGTAACAATAAAAGGTAGCAATTTGCTTTCCCCTAACAATCTGTAACAACTATCACGTGTCATTCATGTGTAAAGAAGAGGAAGCTTTAATCCATCATATAATTAATCTATGCTAAAATGCTACTACGCATCTTGGTTGATATCAAAATTGTTATGTCTGAAAGACTGTAAAATCTTGGAAACTATAGTTCTATTTACGTCTTCTTGAATCTTTATGTTCTCCTTCTCTCTTTCAACTTTTGGGCAAGATTCATAGTTATGGCTTCTTCGATTCTTGTTATTCTTGTTCTCAACACCCACCCCCTTAAGATGGAGGAGAGAGAAATGATACTCGGCTTAGAAAAGATCAAGAAATGTGAAGGATCCTCAAGAGTCTTAGTAAATGGATCAGCTAATTGAGACTTTGATAGGACAAAAGAGAGAGAGAGAGATTAAGCCGGAGAGGAACTATTGTCTCACGAAATGACAGTCAAGCTCCACATTCTTGGTCCTTTCATGAAACACTGGGTTTTGGGCTATGTGGATGGCGTCTTGGCTGTCGAAGTGGATGGGTACCGACAAAGATGGAGAAACAAGCAGATCGTGAAGACGGTGAGTCAACCAGGTGAGTTTTGCCATAACTTTTCTCATAGATCTATACTCCAAATCAGCAGAGGATAATGAGACCGAGATCTGTTTCTTGGATTTTCAAGAATAGGTGATCCTCTCAAACTGATAAAAAAATCACTCATTGATCTTCTTGTATCCCGGTAATATGCCTAGTATACATCGCAAAAAAGGCAAAAGAGAAAAGAAGAAGTGGAGTTAAAAAATAAGACTTGATCGGGATCCAAAGGTATATATCTTAAAACTCTTAAGGCTGCATCAAAATGACCCTGGCATGGTTATTTCATATATTGACTTAGAGTAAGAACAATAAATGACAAATTTGGCTTGGTGTAGGTGAAGTAATTCAATTTCCCCACTAGGTGCCTGTAAATTGTAGGATCTGCTAGTAAAGGCCCTAATGAAATAGTCAACTTAGATGAAGTGTCTAGAGAAGACACTGTAAGCAAAGAGGCACAATCAAATTCTTGTAACAATTTCAAAGAGAATTTGCGTTGACTAATGATACATCCATATGACTCTCACAAAATTTCCAAATAAAGAAAATAATGAAGCTCCCCTAAATCCTTGATACGAAATTCAATGTTGAGAAATGCCTTGATAGCTGCATACTTGATAGAATCATTACCAGTAATTAATATATCATCAACATATACAACATGTTTGGACTTTTGAAGTCTGCAAACATGGTAAGGAGTGGGGGTACCATTCCTGAAGGGAACTTCATGTAAATTTCTTCTTGAAGTTCTCCATGAAGAAAATCATTATTGACATCAAATTGCGAGATAGACCACTCATTTTTTACTATAATGGCAATGAGATGCCAGATTGTCCTTATCTTGACAACATGGAAAAAGTCTCATTGTAATCTACTCCCTCCTATTGTATATCTCCCCCATTCACAAGCTTTTCCTTGTATCTCTCTAGCGACCCATCAAAGTGTTGTTTCACTTTGAAAATCCATTTACAAGGCAAAGCCTTCCTGCCTAGAGGTAAGAGCATCACCTCTCATGTATGATTATTTTCCAAAGCTGCAATCTCCTTATCCATTGCTTCCCTCCAATTAGGATCTGAATAAGCTTATTTAAAACTTGTAGGCTTAAAAATAGCACTTATAGGACCAAGTAAGTGTTGATCTGTAGTGATAAAGCTCCAAATGAAAAGGAAAAAAGGTGTATAGGTTGAGAAAAATATGCATCTGAAACATTAGTAAGAAAAACATCATTACAAACGAGATCACTTAAATAAGCGGGCTTTTTGGTTTCTCTTGTGGATCTTCTAGCACTCTGATTGGAAAGGGGAAGTACTTCAAGGTTGATGGGAGGTACAGAAAGAAGACTAGAAGGTGTAGATGGGTGTGAGGTAGAAGGTAAAGGTATGGGCATAGAGACAGTAGAAGGAATGGTAGGATCATCAAAAGTATCTTCGGAAGGATCTGAAAAAATAGGTTCTGAGATAGGGTCTATTAGAAAATGGAAAGATGTGCACAAAGAATTTGATATCTCTAGAAACAATGACCTTTCTGATTGTAATATTGAGGAGTTTATAATCTTTCTATCTGTGTGGATATCCCAGGAAAACACAAGCATCTGCCTTAGGATCAAATTTATTCCTACTCACTTTAAAGGTAGATGAATAGCATAGACAATCAAAAGTTTTGAGAAGCTTATACTATGGAATCCTAGCAAAAAGTAGTTCATAAGGAGTTTTTCTACCAAGAACTCTAGTAGGTATTCTGTTAATCAAGTGTGTAGTAGTTAAGATATATTCTTCCAGTAGAATTTGGGAAGGCGTGATTGAAAAGAAGTGCTCTGACCACTTCCAATAGATGTTTATGCTTCCTCTCAACTATTCCGCTTTGTTGAGGGGTAGCAACGCAAAAAGTCTGATGGATTACTCCGTGGGACTTCAAGAATTCTACCTCCTGGAACCCCTTTCCTAACTCAAACGCATTATCTGATCTTATCTTCTAAACTTTAAGATCAAATTTCCTTTCAACCATCATCAAAAAATCTTTCAGAATTGAGAATGCATTACTTTTCACAGTTAATAAGAAAATTCATGTTCTCCTACTGAAATCATTCACTATGGTAAGAAAAATTTTATATCCATTGTAAGTAGGAATTTTGAAAGGTCTCCAAGTGTCTGTATGGATTAATTCAAATAGTCTTTTAGAAGCATTTTGATTGACGGAAAAGGGTAACCCGATTTATCTTGCAAGAGGACAAATCTCACACACAAAATAATGATTAGGAGGACAAAAAATAAAATTGAAATGTTTCATTGCTGGAAATGGAAAATGCCCTAGTCTAGCATGCCAAAGGGCTACATTTGAATTTGTAGTACCAGAAAAAGGAAAACAAACGGGAAACTGACTTGGAAACAATTTCTTCTTGAAAAGAAGCTACATTACACTTAGGCAAATTACTATGACATGAAATGACTGACTCTATTAGGTAAAGATCTTTTGTAGCTTTACCAAAAGATTTTTCCCTCCTCATTGAAGGCCTAACATGACACACCTTTCAAGATTAAACTTAAGAGAACATGTAAACTGTCTACAAAATCTATGAACAGATAAAAAGTTACATCTGAAAGAAGGAATAAAGAGAATATTTTGTAGAATAAAATCAGAAAGAATTGTGACTCTATCGGTGTGTGACCTAAATTTTATAAGAGTTAAGCAAATTTATAGTGACTGAGACATGCAAAGGAATAAGATCTAGAAAAGAAGACGATTCAGATTTAGAACATGTGTTCTGAAGCCCCTGAATCTATAATCCAGATTTTAGAATTATAGATGAAAAAATAAGATTCAAAGTACTTAGTGATTGTACCAGCTACCGCATTTGCATTAATCTCAAAGCTATGACTTCCTTCCCCATTAGATTATGGTTCTTTAAGAATTCATTTCATTTGGGAAATCTAACTCTTGTTGACTTGATTCAGAAAGCTTTCATCAAAATCATCATTCTCACATTCTTCATTAGTTAATGATGCATTTCCAATAATAAGTGTTGAAACCCACTTCATGAATTCGAAATCATCTGGACACCCAATCAATTTGTAGCAGTCATCTGTTGTATGCCCAACTTTGAGACGATAAGAACAAGTCACATTAGAATTAAATTTCTTCCTTCTTACTTTCCTAGTCTTTTGGGTTGGATTGATTCTTGGGTTGTTGATAGAAAACCTATCCTTCAACCTGATTTCAGATCTCATGGCTGAGTTTGATTACCAAATCTCTACATTTGGTTACTAATTTTCTACTATGTGTTGTAGTTTCCTAACATAAAAGAGGAATTATTAGGAGGAAACTGAGGGTTTACATAGACTTTCCTATGAATTTCATCCCGGTGCAAGAGAGAATTTGCTTGATTGATTCCTGGCAAGGGATTTAATATCAGGGTGTTAATTCTTGCTTAGACATAGATATCATTCAAGCCCATAAGGAATTGAATAAGTCTTTGATCCTCAACGAACTTAGACATTTTCTGTTTCCCTTCACAAACGAACACACGCTTACAATAAATATGCGAGTTTAGAGAATTAAATTCATCCCATAATCTTTTTAACTTAGTAAAAAGCCTAGAATATCACTAGATCCCTGCACTAATCCACTCATTTCTTTTTGCAGATGATACAACTTAGCCCTGTTTGATTGTCCAAATCTTTGTTTAAGATTTGTCCATAAATCTTTGGCAATCATGAAATAGATCACAGAGTGAGCAATGTCTTTAGACAAAGAAATGAGCAGCTATGAGGTGACCATGTCATTTCCCCTATTCCATGAAGAATGATTTGCGACATTAGATTCAGGTTCAATGCAACTTCCATTGATGAACCCTAACTTATTCTTCGTTGAGAAGGCAATCAAAATAGATCTCCTCCAACCATGATAGCCTCTCCCATCAAAGACCCCATTCACGAGTATCATTCCTAGGCCATTAGAAGGATGGAGAAAAAGAGGGTTGCTCGAGTCAAGAGTGACTGCACTAACATTGTTTGTGTTTCGAGTTTCAGTGGGGTTAGTCATAATTCAAATTTTGAGAAAGAATCACGAAAAATAAAGATGAAGATGAATAGCAAAAGGATTTGGATCTACCATTCTGATACCATGAAAGAAAGCTAGGGAAATTTGTTGTATATTTCACTCAAAGAATGTTATACGTAACCTAATGTATTTATACAATTCTCCTACGTCTATATTCTCTCTAAGAATATAAAATATATTATCCCCAAAATAAAGATTTTGTGTAACAATAAAAGGAAACAATTAGGTTTCACCTGACAACCTACAACAACTATCATGTGTCATTCATGTGCAAAGAAGAGGAAGCTTTAATCCACCATATAGTTAATTCAATCTAGTGATGATGCTACGTGTTTTGGTTGATATCAAAGTTGTTATGTCTGAAAGATTGTTAAATCTTGGAATCTGTAGTTCTATTTACATCTTCTTGAATCATTATGTTCTCCTTCTCTCTTTCAACTTCTAGGCAAGATTCATAAGTATCATAGCAATGTGTTATGATCCGCCATTTTGACATCTCACTTAGGCAGACAATTGAAGTATAAGTGATCTTGTCTAAGGGAGAAGGAGCTAGAGTCTTCAAGAGGTTTATAGAAGACTCTAGAACATCCTAGATATTTCAAGAAAGGCTTTAGAATTCTCTAGGTTTGTAGAGAGTTCTAGAATAGGGACTAAAATGTAAATATGTAGGAACTTGTGTAGTAAATTTTATTTACACTTTGGCCCCTAGGAAGTAGTATAAATAGAGGGCCTCTCATTTGCAAACTCATCTAAGCATGTTGTAAGCAATCTTCCACAAAGCAATACAAACCTTCTTTATAAAGCTCTCTTGTCTTTCCTTTTCATTCTCTTAGCGATCTAAGTTTCAAAAGGCTTACTTGAGCTTACAAGAACGTGAAAGATTCATGAGTAAGTTGTTAAGTACCGCACGGAGAATTAGTAGAACTCTAAGTCCATGAAAAATGGCTTCTTCGATTCTTGTTATTCTTGTTCTCAACAATTTGCTTGGACAAAAGTATTGGAAAACATTCTCTTTGGAGAAAAAGTTACTTTAAAATGAGGAAAATGACCTCCGTAATAGAGGTAGGAAAAACAAGTTTCATAAGTGACATTTCAAGTTCATTGTCTCCTCCTCACCTACCCAAACCCCCATCCCTTGACCATCCCTCCCACCTTGAGGAACCCCCGCCCCTTCCCACTATGCTAGTGTTTTGCTAGATTACATATTTTTTGCTTACTATCAAACACAGAATACTAAATAAGAAATTCACTTGTTTTCAAAGAAAGAATTTTGTAGGAGAATATTTTTCATGGAAAACATTTTCCTTCCTACCAAATACATGAGTTTCAAAACATCATTAATATGGTTAATTTAGTAAACTACACATCTAATTAAAGCTTTCTTAAAGGGCGTAACAAGTCAATAGGGGCTAAGCAATATGAAACAAAGGGAGTATCTATTAAGAATTTATTTTACTAAACTAACTTTATGAATTATTCTTTGACAAACTCAATTTGCTTACTAATACTTTATGTAGTTATTTAGTGATAAAGATAGTATTGTTGACACCCAATTTTGTCCTTCCTTTCTTCTAATTTATTTCGTTGAGCTTCTAAATTGCTAAAAGAAGTCGAATACTTTATATTTCACGACTGTTTCAATTTATTACTTTTGTTACCGTAATTATCTATTAGATACTAATATTACTATTACTTTAACTTTCATTATTTTTTATGATTATCATTTTCACTATTTTAAAATTATATTTTTTATTATCAACAATATATAACTATTACTTTACTACAATCTTTTTTAAAAAAAATCGTTTGTCGTTATTTTATTTCAAGTTTCTTACTTACTAAAACTTTTTAGTTTATAATAGTTATTAAATTAGAAGCTCAAAAGAATTAATTCAAGGAGGAAAAAGGACATGAAAATCTGTCCATTTTCCAGCCCATTTACAAGCTTAATATGAGCAGCCCAAATCGTCTAAGGCCATCAAATCTCTATTGAGTCTACCTTATCATCAACCCATAACATTTTCCAAACAAAAGATAAGGCTTTACCCTGATCCCTACATACAAACAAACGTACTGCACCATCTTCTTCCCTTTTCCACTTGTGATAGAAAAATCAAACTTCTCCATGCCATAGTAAAATTTGTCTTGCCATTTCTGTTTAATAATCAGACACCCTCTCCAGCAAAATTAGTTTTCTTTCCAATACTATTTTTTATATTTAGAAAATAGGAACTAATCAAGATCTTCCCTTTCAAGAATTGATTTCTTAGAATCTGACATTCACAACAACTCTATTTGACCAAGATTCAAAATTCAAATTCAAAAATTTCCGCCCAAATGCAAAGCTTTGAGCTTTAAATTTTTCTATAAATATTCCCTTATATCTTTAGAAAAATGAGGTCCTGCACGGGCAAACGAAATCACACGAAAAGTTTGAACACTCACAAGAACACCACTTTTTACATTTTAATTTTCAACTCTACTCTCTGTTTTGTTTGATTTTGTTGGAGAAACGAGTGTAGATCCTTGCTGACGATCCCTGTTCACTGCTCCAAAACAGGTCATTACCATTCTCTTTGGCTTTTATCTGTTCGAAGTGACATTCATATCTCATTTAATTTTTCTTTTGATTCTACTTTTAGTGGCTATGAAATAGCCACTTATTCTATTTATTCTTGTTTTTTTATTAACTATATTTTAGCATGAAATTTTATTCTTTGTTCAAATATTAGTTGGCTATGTAACATATATTTATCTTGGTTTAGTTATAAGATAGATCGAGAAAAATGGCGTTTAAGTTATGAGATCACGTAGAGCATTTCTAGTTAAGTATCATATGTATTATGTGTCAATAAATCATATCAGAAAGCATATATTAATTTTTTTTTTCTATTTTTAAATCTGCTTATAAATTGTGTGCACATTATGTTGGCAATTGAGATTCTTTTTTCTTTCACATTTATGATAAATTTTGCTCAAATATGTCATGTGTTTAGAAATCCTGATCTATGCTTCTGAATCTTCTTATGAATCGCGATATAGAAAATCTTTAGTGCCAAAATATTAAAATTTTCAAAGAATATGTTAGTTTGTTTGCTTCTGTTTAGAGTATGGTTTTGTTTTTATAAAATAAGCATGAACTAAAGATTTTTGCTACTATTTTCATTTCAATGTGAATTGATAATCGTAAACTTACTTCTCCTGCTTAGCTAATCTTTGCCTTTGTATTTTTTTTGTTTACATGAATATATTGAAGCATATGGAGTTTCGAGAGAGACTCCCGTCTCGATCCATAACAAATTGGGTCTCTCGATGCATACTTCCGCATTTCAACGTTTTCTCCACCGCATAGAAGTGTCCTCATATTGGACACATTTGATTTTATTTAAGCTCACTTGTTTGTGATATTTGGATTATTTATTTTGCATTACTCATTTCCTTACTTCCTATTTGCTATTTGATTTGTTTTCAATTCATGTTTCACGTGAGCACTAAGGCATAAGAATTTAATTGGCTTTAAATTTAGTAGTCACCACCTTCTTAAGTTTTTAAAATATCTTTTTTATGTTTAAGATAAAGGTTCTCCTTCCTTTTGGTTATACACATCTCAAGATTAGTTTATTAGGTTTCTTTAGACATATTTTAGTTTGCTAAATATAATCCAGTAAGTAAGGACATTTTGCCTGTTTCTAAATTCTTAACTTAAAATTTATTTACGCTCATCTTTTAATTGTTTCGTGAACTCTAATCACTTAGCATTTAGATTTGATTCTTAACTCTTTTACACTTAGCCTAATTAAAGGATGTCTAACTCCTTCCCTTTAGATTAATTGAACCCTTACCTAAAATCTTATGTTTAGTAGACCTTAAAATGGAGTTAACTTTAGACAAAGACTTTAATCAACTTTAGGTGCCCTAATTCACCGTAATAATTAGGTGGTGACTTCTTGACTTATTAATTACTTTAAAAATCACCAAAATGTTGTACTCTATTTTGACCCGTTTAAAATAGGGTATAATAGATTGGCAATTCTGCTGGGAATTTTTAGGTTCTAACTATAGAGATCGTAGCTTAATTAGGTCTTATGTGCTTACTTTAATTACTTTACTTGCCATGAATTATTTGCTTTACATGTTATCAATTGTTTGTTTACTATAAATTATTATTTTACATGCTATTAATTGTTTATTTGCTATAAATTTTTTATGTGTTACCGCTTTTCGTAATTGTTAATCCGTTTATATTTCTCCACTTCTTGAAAATTCACACTATCACACGTACACGCGAGGTGTGTTTTCACTCACAAATTTCTTTCAAAATCTCAAAAATTTAGGAGAGTTGGTGTATGCGCGGGGTGACCGGATCTTTTTCCATTTGACCGCGTAGCCTTCTCAGTCGAGTAGTCCACTCGGGAACCTTGTGTCTAGTAAACCCACTCTTAGTCTACCTAGAGTAGAGCTAAACCAACACACTTTATAAAGAACATGCATTATTTCATGACCTAAGAGGATTTATACCCTTGCCGTATTAAGTCCATTAGTCGAATTTACCTCAAATGTCCAAGTGGGTTTCCGACCCCAAGTGACGATTTATCATTATCTATGTGCGTATTTGAGAAATATTTTAACCTAAATATGGACCATTTGCTCTAATTAATTAAACTTTAGGGGATGGTATGACTAACATTTCCATGACAAGTACAAATACTTCACGTTGGAGTACAAGAAGTGACGATATCACCAAGAGGAACTAAGAAGATTGGACTGGACAAAATCTCTTTTACTTTATTTAGATTAGGAAATACTTTACATTGTATTCATTAGACATATAATAAATTTTATGTTATTTTGTGCTTTATAGAATTTGTTTAATTAATCAAGAGCAAGGGATTGACATATTATGGCAAATATACTCCTCGAATCCACGTTAGGCCTACCTCCGGCACAAAGAGGTCACAAGCATATTAGGATGCGTTTACATGTTACTTTTACAACTTATTTTGACTTTATTTGATGACTTGTTTTTATGCTATTTGACTTGCTTGCTATGTGACTTATTTGAGTTTATGTGAACATGACTTTACTTTTTCATTTAAAACTAACATTATTTGTGTTTTATTTTTCTCTCTTTTCTTTTTCTTTTTATTTTTAATTCCCAATCCAAAGTTGATTCGTGTTGACAATCGAGCTCGCCGATCATCCTTACTTCACAAGGTCCAAGTCATCGGTATTGCCTCAATGTAGTTGGACTATTCAAGGAAAGAAAACCACAATGACTAATCCAACCGTGTCTGATCCAATTGGTCCAAGACATATCATGGTTCCTAAAGACTCTCCCGAGGCTTCTGAAGATAGAACTACTATTCAACATGATGAACACATCGCCCGCTTGACTCAAGAGATTGAGGATCTACGTAGTGAACTGACTCGGGTTAGGGACTTGATCAATTTGTCCATCACACTTCAAAGTCCACAATATGAACCCAGAAGTTCCGCACCAAACCCACCTCGTTTTCCATCACTTGATTCACCTGTTCCTGAACACTTTCCTCCACAACAACCTCCACCTACCAACAATAACCTTCCTCCAATTACCCCCGCAAATCCTCCAAATTTGCCACCTATCTACACTCCTCCACAAAGTCAACCACCTACCTACACTACTTATGCTACTCCTCTTAATCCACCACCTATCAACCCATAAAATCAACCTCCAATTCACACTCCTTACACTTCTCTACCCATTAACACCTATCCATTGCCAACAACTACTCCCGTAAACCCATCAAATCCACCACCTCCAATCCAAAATACACCCACTGTCCAAGCTTATCCAGCTCAGCACTTACAAGGGGCACATATTTCCACTCCTTATGCACAACACGTTCCTCCAGTATATGCGGTGGAGACGCAAGCCTTTACCAACCCAATATCGGTCAAGTTTCAACCCGAGGTAGATCAATATGAAGAAATGGAGAAGAATGTCAAGGCAAGGGTTGATGATGTGTTAGCTAGAGAGATTCACGATCTTAAGGAAGCAATGAGAAATCTCCAAATTACCAGGGGAAACAAAAGCTTAAAATATGAGGATTTGTGTGTGCAACCTGACATTGACTTGCCTGTAGGATACAAACCGCCAAAGTTTGATATATTCAATGTAACTAGTGACCCTCATACGTATCTAAGGGCATAATGTGACAAACTGGTAGAAGTGGGGAGAGATGAGAGGGTCAGAATGAAGTTGTTCATAAGAAGTTTATCTGGTGAAGCTCTCGCTTGGTCCACACAACAAGATCTCCATAAATGGCGTGGTTGGAGTGATATGGCACAAGACTTTATGGATCGATTCAAGTTCAACACAGACATCAGACCAGATAGGTTCTACCTGACTAAGTTAAAGAAGAAGTCAACTGAGACATTTCGGGAATATGCTCTACGTTGGAGGTCAGAAGCAGCTAGAGTCCAACCACCGATGAGTGAAAGTGAAATGAATGCTACCTTCATTGAATGCCAAGATAATAGCCTGTACTATGAGAAAATGATAACCATGATGGGGAAAAAGTTCACAGAAATCATTCGAATGGGGGAAATTTTGGAAGAAGGGATCATATCAGGAAGAATCTAAGACTTTACTGCCTTGCAAGCTGCAAGCAAAGCGATTCAATATGGTTCTATCAATGGGAACAAAAAGAAGAAAGAAGATGTATCTGCTTTCATGATTGACCAAGGACGCAGGCCAGGTCAAGTTCCTCCCTACCTAAATCAACCACATCAATCCATTTACCCTTACCAATATGGTGAAGCCTCACATGCTCTATACCATTCTCCATCAACTCCTTACCATGTCTACAACACTCAGGTAAACTACTATCAACCTCGAGCCCCTACTTACCATAAACCACATCTGTACCAACCTATCCAAGCTCCAACTTATCAAAACCACATGCTCCACCAAGAGCTCGTCCAAATCATGAAATCAAGACCACTCGCAACTACACCAAGTTAGCTGAACCATTGGCTCAGTTATATGAGAGGTTGAAAACTGCAGGTATGATACAACCAATTGAAGGAAAAACTCCTGATCCTATTCCAAAATGGTTTGATAGTTCCAAGAGTTGTGCCTATCATTCTGGAGTTGTTGGACACGACACTGAGGATTGCTATGGTCTCAAAAACAAGATTGAATCTTTGATTAAAGAAGGAGCAATCCAACTTACTGGACCTCAACCCAATGCGAACAACAATCCTCTGCCTAAACATGGGAATGCTAATGTGAACCTGATAACTCTAGAGGAAGATTTGGTTGCGAAAGGAAGTATTGTTCCAATTGGAAAGGTGAAAAAGGATACCTTATCGGCCTTTGATTCTCTTGTCATGACAACCCAAGGACAAGCATCGATAGAATTTACTGCTACAATCGTTTACATACCTCTCTACAACACCGAGACACCGACCATTTGGGCTGCTGAACCAGAGAAGACTCTGAAGGATTGGACTCGTACTTCGTCCCTGGTTCGCCAGGAGTCTTGGTAGATTGAACAAATAGTAAGACTTTTGAAGTAGCACAATTTTTTAAATTGAGGCTTAAATCGTGCCTTAAAACTTATGTCATTTTGCTTCATTTTTTGAAAGCTTAATTACAAAATCTATGAATGCATTTCCTAATTGTCTCTTACTTATTACTTTTAGATATACATTTTTTTTAATATATCAATTTTCAAATCTGCCAACTTTGTGATTGTGACATAATGAAGTAAATGAACAAAGTTTGATGCCAAGCAAGATGCTGAAAGAAATGGAGATTGATTACAGTTGAACGATCAACCAAGGAACATGACAACATTACAATATTCGAGCATGAAGTTTTTCCTTTCAAGAGAAGTCAAGGTACTACAACAAAGGGAGACTTTACATAGACTTTCGGAGTGTAACTTTCACTTTCCATGTAACGCGCGAACTATGTTCTGACCTGATTCCTTTGGTAGGATACGTAGGCAACCCACAACGGTTTGATTTTACTATAGAATATTTCTAAATTTCCTTATTTGTAACAGGACAACTACGCCTGACTTGATTCCCTCGGCGGGATACATAGGCCACCCACACATGGTTCATTCACATTAGGATAGAAATTCAAAATCCTTATACTATTTATGTAATTTGAACTACACATAGTCTGATTCCCTTGGTGGGATATGTAGGCAATCCATATCGGATTCGATCTCTTTATTAGAAAATTCCAAATCATTTTTATGTACCTTGAACTACGTTCTGACCTGATTCTCTTGGCGAGATACGTAGGCAACCTATATAAGGTTCGGTCTCATCACAACATAAATTTAGTATACTTCTCTGAAACCAACACTGGGGCAGATTTTGAAAGACATGGACAAGGAATGATCGGACACTGTCAAGCTACATTTGATTTGAGCTACCCGACAAGAAGTAAACAGACAAAGCACAGTTCATTTTGTTTCAAAAATGTCACAACCTAAAAGTTGGTTGAGAATATATATATATATTACAACTTATAAACATATACTTACATATTTCCTACACACTAACAAATGTCTCTTTCAAATGATAACTGTTATTTTATTAAAAAAAAATACAATTGGTGTTCATCTACCAAGTCTCACACGGAGATCACAAGGTCAAATCAAACAAGATGGATGGAGGGTCAAAAAAGTCAAGCTTCGAGTCAACGTGAATCAACAACCCCTCCCAACTAAGAAATTTTCTTTGAGTGCAGGAACATCAAAGATACAAGATGTCAATATTGAATTACATCAAATGCATTATTTGCCTCCAAGGCCTCGCCTTAATATGCCAAATTACTTCACCTTTCACTTTATCTCTAATTTTATTTCCTTTGCTTCATCATGACTTTATATCGTTATTAACATCTTTACCCAAAATTTGCAGGTGACATTACTTTAAAATTTATTGAATAAAAATCAAGTCCATTAGAGGTACCACTCGATCCACCGAATTGCACATCAAGGCTTAAATATCGAAGATCAGAGGCGACATTCAACTGATTACAATCATCTCCATCAACAATAACTGAGCAACTTCACTAATTCTATTTTCTATATATATAATTCACTTTATCCACTTTAACGACATTATTTTTGAATTTTTACAGGAATCAACAAAGGCCTTCAAAGACAATTGAAGACATCACTTGGCCCCACGGCTCCACCGTCATAAGTCACATGACTTTATTTCTTACTTATCTTTATTTTAATTTATTATGACTTTATTATAGTTTTACTCTACAATTTTACAAATATCGACATCAAGCCCCGAAAACAACCGGAGGCATCACTTCATCAAGCCTCGAAGACAATCGAAGGCATTATTAGAACTAGTTCCCAAAAACAATCGGAGGACATTTGGGTTCGTCCACACTAAAATAGGACATATTGGGTTAGCCCACCCTAAAATATGACACGGGTTCGTCCACCCTAAAATAGGACACGGGCTTGTCCACCCTAAAATAGGACATGGGTTCGTCTACCCAAAAATAGGACTTAGGTTCGTCCACCCTAAAATAGGACAAGTCGGGTTCATCCACCCTAAAATAGGACATACACACATTTGGGTTCATCCACCCTAAAATAGGATACACACACATATTAAACTCATACTTCGCCAAAAACTTGTTGCTTCCAATTGCACACGCAAGTGTACGTGGTCGCAAAAGTAATAAGTGGCTCTTTAAGAACCGGAATATCGAATCCACAGAGACTTGTCAATTAACTATTTACTAAATTATACTACTCTAATTATTTATTTAAAAGTGTCAAAAGAAATAAAAGAATGCAAAAATTAAATACTAAGATTAACTTACAGTGATTGGGACAATTCCAGGGTTGCAACATGCATAGGGTTTCATGTATCGCATCTCATGGAATGAAGTAACTAAGGTTATCAAATTACTGATTTACAGGGTTGATTTTATGATCATGATCTCTCGACCTCTAATCGCCTACTCCGACTAGCTGCCTAACTACATCGTTGAGCGGGGATAGGCAGTCCTAATTGGCGAGCATGTATATTTCATCCTGTTTCGTAACCAAGCGAGGTGTTCGTCTGGGCGTCACTCCTGAACACGAATCTAAACAAAGTTAGAACAAGCTCTTTGCATTCTTTGGTCTATCTGCCTCTTTATCTCTCGAATCCAAGAATAAACAATAGATTTATTTCTATGGTGATCAAGCATGAAATACTAAAACAAGAATACAAAAGTAATTTAAACGATAACCAACATTAATTCAAAACAATCGATGTTCAACAATTACCCATGGCCGCAGCCCCAGAACAAGGGTCTTTAGCTATTAATACCTAAGAAAAAGAAGAAGAAAAGAACCCTAAAAAGTATTGACAACTTTTCCTTCCACAATATATCTCCCCCCAGTATCTCCCAATAATTATTTCTATGGACTATTTATAAATGTAGAAAACTCTGAATAAAATAACTGAGTCCAAAACAAATTAGGAACCCAAAACCAAAACGGAATTGGATTCCTACGTCCGCGTGAATTGCACCGACTCAACCTTTTTCAGCTCCTGTTGTTGCCTTCTTTGCTGCCACGTGGCAGCAATTCATATTTCAATTCAACTTCATCAATCTTCTCTCCTTATATAATATATATTATTATATTCAATTTAATCCATTAAGCTGTCTGCTTGATTTTCCTTCTAGAATCTTCTATTTTTAATTCGTTTTAGCTCAAAACTTCTTCATCTTCCCACCAATTTAATCCTACAAATAAAAAACACTATTTAGCACAAACCATAAAATTCATGCTAAAAAAGGACAAATAAAAATACTAAATATTAGGCAATTAATGATAAGAAAATATATTTTTGGCCTCACATCAACACCCCACACTTAAACTTTTGTTCGTCCTCGAGCAAGCATTAAAACTCATCTTAAAAAATCATACTAGGAATGTCATCACTTTGTTTGATACAAACAATTAGGCCATATTGAAATTTGAAAACATCAAGTACAATTCCCGCTCATTATGCAAGACATCCAAATAAACAACAAACCTCTAACCTCCTAACCTCAAGGAAAGACTCTGAACTCATCAAATTTAAGCTTGCTCACCTACTCTCGTCAAAGAAAGTTAATAACATCACCTATCTATCATGAAACAAGTGCCTTCACAAGAAGAAATAGTCCACACACTCAATTCAAAGATTAAATATAAATTAAGGACTTCACATCAAAGATCAAATCTCACACTCTCAAATAAAATTCACATGTATGCTCAAAGAACCATATGCTTGCCCATTATATACATCTCCACTAATTAATCATGCTTGAATAGAATCAAATAGGACTTTAACGGGTATGAAAACTATATAATAGTGACTTACATTTCCCTAAACACTTTGTATTTTTAGACTTCATCACCCATTATTTTCTTCTCTTTATTTTCAGCTCTCTCTTCAACAATTATTTCACAAATAATTCTCATCATCTCAAGAATGATTCAATCATTTTTTTCTTTCACAATTTTTTATTTTTTTATTTTTTTTTCTTCTCCATTTTTTTTTCTTTTTCATGTCACATTCTTTCAAAGAGGGCTTTTTTTCATCACTTTGTAGCTATCATTGATTACCTTTTGTCATTCAACCATCCCTTTTCTTTTTCCAGATATAACAATTATAATCAGTCTATGCTACAGTGCTCAAGGAAGCAAGGTGCAAAAACTAGGGATTCAACAAAATAGTTAAGGGCAAAAATATGGCTACCAACAAAAGGATACAGGCTCAAAAGGGCGAACTAGTGATATAATATCTGAAAATGCTAAAATTTACAAGACAAATCAAAGAAAGCCTATTATCATCTCCTAAACTGAGCAACACTTTTTATTTCGCTTCAATAACATACAGGGCAAGTTCTACACTAAGATACAAAACATGGAATAAATAAATTATCACCACACATGGCACAAGTATCAATCAAGATGAATTAATTCTACTTCTAACAGAGACAGGGTCATAACAAACTACAAAATAAAATAAGTTATATACAAAGTCACAACCATGAGCCTAAGTGTCAAAGAGTCTGCAATTTCATTAGCAATCAAGCATTCACAAGAACGTACTACTTAAAATTAGGCCTAAATAGCAAGTATCACACAACTCAAAAGGGTCTTTTCTTTTCTCTAAAAAATAAAATAAAATAAAAATTTACTCCCTATCGATTCAAAGGGACTATCCTCAGGAAAAGTACCGAAAACAAAAGCCGAGGAACCCACCTAAAAATACAAAAAGACTCGATAAAGCAGTAAAAACTAGGAATTCATTCCTCCACCCCACACTTAAAAAGATGCTATGTTCCCAAAGCATCAAATAAAATTTAAAACAAGGGTTAGGAAAACTCTCTGAGGCCTCTAGGCCTAGCTAGTAGCATGTCTTCTTAATTTTCATCAAGGGTCGTCACCCCACCCTTAAGCTCAAACGTGCTCCTTAGCTCCATATTCTTGGGTACTCAGACTTCCCCTAATCTGCAAAAACAAGACCAAAAGAAAAGCAGAAAAAAAATGACACTATAAAAAAAAAATAAGAAGCTACACTACCAATTGGGTTGCCTCCCAATAAGCGCCTAATTTAACGTCGCGGCACGACACAAGTAAATTCACTACTTTTCTTTCCACTTTGAACTTATGAATTGTACCCCTAACTTCGCATCAATTTTTCTGCTCCTCTATAGGGGCGGTGGTATAAAGATAACAGAACCAAGTAATAAATGTCGCATCTTGCACTTCTTGGCCCTTATGTGAGGAATGTCGTTTTGTCTATGTGGATTAGAAAACTTTAGGATGTCGGGGCCTTGTTCCTCATCTATAGTCAAGTGTTTTGAATGAGATCCAAAATGCCTCAACTCCAAAGCAACATTATTTACAACATTCTCACTTTTGTACTCTTTCTCAACATTGACATTAAGGAATAAGGTATAGTTGAATGGTTGGAATTCCTCTTTTTTCTCCACTATCTCCTTCACATACTTGGCGTACTTAGGAATTCCCTGCAAAATATCAACCAAAGGGAGATTAATGTGAACTTGTTTAAGGAGAGACAAAAACTTACTGAATCATTCGTCCTCGTTCTGCTTTTTGAACTTTTGAGGAAACGGAGGGGGTGGTTTTATTTGAGGAACAATCCTCTCAACATTCGCATCTTGAACCACTTCTTCGGGTTTCTTTTCTTCTCTCACCGCCTCAAAACTTCTCTTCTTTGGAGCTAGTTCTTCCAGTTGTAATCCATTCCTTGTGCTCACCACATTCAGTTGCCTTGATCCGTGTCACCCGAAAGACCTCCAGGAGGACGCACATTGACTGCATTAGCCAATTGTGCGAACCACCTTTCCAGATTTTTCTGCGCTAACTGGGTGCTTCTCAACTCTTCTCCCAACTTCCTATAGTGTTCTTCATTTTTGTTGTTGATTTCTGTACTTAGCTTTTGGAACAGCTCCTCTTTAGTCATGCCCCCTTGCTTCGCACCTTGATTATTTGGCTGTTGAAATTGTTGTCCATTACCTTGTGGTCTGTATTGGTTCTGCCCTTGAGCCTGATTTTGGTGTTGATTCTGATTTCCACCCATGAGAAGTTGGGGTGGTTCCTCCAACTTGAGTTATACGTGTTCCCATAATTCTGCGTACCTCCACCTCTTTGGGCATTCCCCACTTCATCACCCCTGTCAACATCACAAATAATAGAAGAATAATAATAGGGGGAGGGGGAGGGGAATAAGAGCTAGGACAACCATTCCAATGACCAAATTGATCACCACATATATGACAAATAGGACACTCGATATCCAAGTGGGGTCCAATACAATAATTACAAGGATACTTCTAACTCAACCACGATTTATCCCAATCAGTCATATCAATAAGAGTACCAAATTATTCAAAGGTAAAACAAAAAATTAATTGTGTAGAAAGAAAAAAAATTAACTAAAAAAATTTAAAATAAATAAATAAATAAAAAAGAAAAAGTATAACCTAGACGAATAGTTAATTTCTAAGTCCCCGGCAACGGCGCCAAAAACTTGTTGCTTCCAATTGCACACGCAAGTGTACGTGGTCGCAAAAGTAATAAGTGGCTCTTTAAGAACCGGAATATCGAACCCACAGAGACTTGTCAATTAACTATTTACTAAATTATACTACTCTAATTATTTATTTAAAAGTGTCAAAAGAAATAAAAGAATGCAAAAATTAAATACTAAGATTAACTTATAGTGATTGGGACAAATCCAGGGCTGCAACATGCATAGGGTTTCATGTATCGCATCTCATGGAATGAAGTAACTAAGGTTATCAAATTACTGATTTACAGGGTTGATTTTATGATCATGATCTCTCGACCTCTAATCGCCTACTCCGACTAGCTGCCTAACTACATCGTTGAGCGGGGATAGGCAGTCCTAATTGGCGAGCATGTATATTTCATCCTGTTTCGTAACCAAGCGAGGTGTTCGTCCGGGCGTCACTCCTGAACACGAATCTAAACAAAGTTAGAACAAGCTCTTTGCATTCTTTGGTCTATCTGCCTCTTTATCTCTCGAATCCAAGAATAAACAATAGATTTATTTCTATGGTGATCAAGCATGAAATACTAAAACAAGAATACAAAAGTAATTTAAACGATAACCAACATTAATTCAAAACAATCGATGTTCAACAATTACCCATGGCCGCAGCCCCAGAACAAGGGTCTTTAGCTACTAATACCTAAGAAAAAGAAGAAGAAAAGAATCCTAAAAAGTATTGACAACTTTTCCTTACAAAGTGTCTTCCTTAAAAAGTGTTCTCCAGTAATTATTTCTATGGACTATTTATAGATGTAGAAAACCCTGAATAAAATAACTGAGTCCAAAACAAATTAGGAACCCAAAACCAAAACGGAATTGGATTCTTACGTCCGCGTGAATTGCACCGACTCAACCTTTTTCAGCTCTTGTTGTTGCCTTCTTTGCTGCCACGTGGCAGCAATTCATATTTCAATTCAACTTCATCAATCTTCTCTCCTTATATAATATATATTATTATATTCAATTTAATCCATTAAGCTATCTGCTTGATTTTCCTTCTAGAATCTTCTATTTTTAATTCGTTTTAGCTCCAAACTTCTTCATCTTCCCATCAATTTAATCCTACAAATAAAATACACTATTTAGCACAATCCATAAAATTCATGCTAAAAAGGACAAATAAAAATACTAAATATTAGGCAATTAATGATAAGAAAATATATTTTTGGCCTCACATCAATGTCATTAACAACTTTACCTTTTTTACATACATCATTTATCATTAAGACCTCGAAGACAACCGTAGGCCTCATTTATCATTCAAGCCCCCGAAGACAACCGGTGGCCTCATTTATCATTCAAGTCTCCGAAGACAACTGGAGACATTATCTACATCATTTGCATAAGCCAAATAGCTACACCCTTAATTTACTCTTTACTTTACCAATTACTTTAATCTATTTTACCTACTTTAATGACTTTACCTTAAATTTCACAGACCCCATTCATCGTCAAATCTCTGAAAACAGCCAGAGACGTCATTTGTCATTATGTCTCGGATAAAAATCGGAGACACCAATTGGTCATACGACCTCATCATCATAAGCCAGAAGGCTCTACCTCTTAACATCAAGTCTCTGTAGACAATTAGAGACATTTTTATTCATCAAGTCTCTAAAGACAACTAGAGACAACATTTGGCCACACGCCTTTGTCATCTCATAAGTCCCACGAATTTATCCTCATTCTCACACATATATATTACAATTTTAATTCATTTATACACTTTAGGTGGCAACTTCTTGACTTAGTAATTACTTTGGAAATCACCAAAATGTTGTACACAATTTTGACCCAATTAAAATGGGGTATAACAATTATTAGAAACAAATATTCCCTCCCTTTACTTTTACTTGTCTACTATTCTAAAAAGTAGATTTTCACTTTTACTTGTCACTTTTAAAATATCAAAAAAAGACAATTATTATTTCTAGTATTAACTAGTGATTCTCTAATTCATTTTTCAAGACCTAATACTAAAAAAAGCAATAAATATGATTATTATGATAAAATACTTATATCAATCATTCTTTCTTAAGAATATGCAAAATTTATTCTGAATAAGTCAAAGTGAACGGAGGGAGTAATATATTGCTCTTGATTTGCTAAATTAATAAGTAAACAATAATAATCTGTTTTTAGTTAGAATCAAGTAAAATAAAACGGAGGGAGTTACTCTCCCCATCTCATTTTAAGTGTCATTAAGAAAAAAATAAATACAATGTAGGAGTATATTTACTAAATTAAATTATCCTTATTTACTTCCTCGACTGTTTGATGAAATTCTCTTCATTCAAAAATATTTGTCATTTTTATTAAAAATAGATGATTTTAATATTTGTCATTTTAGAAAATTAAGATATAATTAAATATATTCTTTTCCTTTTACCCTTAGGGGTAATTTTTCTTGGAAGTAAACATTAACTAATTTAGCATAGGAAATGTTAATTTAGTTTTTCATGTTTGGTTGGCTTAAATGTTTTGAAAAATGTTTTCCAAATCAACTTATTTTCCTCAAATTTAAGGAAAATGACTTACCTCTAAAAAATAAGAAAAATATTTTCCAAACTTTTTTTCAACCTCACACCTCAACTTTTCATCCTAACTCAAGTTTCGGGTACCGATTTCTGATACTAATACGGAATCCGACTTTTCATTCTCGATTGGGGACCTGACTCACAACCTCGATTCGAGACCCAACTCGCGCATTCCGAATCGACTTGGGGTCAAATCTGGATTAGGATGTCAGGTCCTAGGTAAGCATTCGAGGTTGAATTCTGAGTTGAGTGTCAGGGTGGTGATCCAAGTCGAGTTTCAGAGTCAGGTTTCGGGTCGAAGTCGAATCCCAGGTTAGGTATCGAGTTTGGATCCCAAATCAGTCATCGGGGTTGGTTATTGAAGTAGGATTTCGGTTTAGAAATTGGGTGTTAGGATTGGGTCCAGCATCGGGTGTCGGAGTCGGGTCCCAATTTAGATGTCGGGTCTCAGTTCAGATGTCAGGTCCTAGGTTAGGGTGTCGGGGTTTGATCCTAGGTTGGGTGTTAGGGTCGGATCCCAATTCGGAAGTTAGGTACCGATTTAGGAGTTGAGATTGGATTTTGGGCCGTTGTCGGGTGTTAGGTTCGTGTTGCGATTCAAAAATTGGGTCATGAGTTGGGTGTCGAGGTTTGATCCTGATTCGAAAGTCAGGTTCCAGGTCGAGATTAGGGTCGGGTCCCAATTCAAAAATCGGATCTCAAGTCGGAAGTCAGGGTCAAGTCCCAATTTGGAAGTTGGATTCTAGATCAGGAGTCGGGGTTGGGTCTTGATCGGATGTCAGGGTCGACTCCCGCTTTTAAAGTCGGGTCTCGCATCGAGTGTCGGGGTCAGGTTCTGATTCGAAAATCGGGTCACGATTCGGATGTTAGGTCCCCAATTAGAGTGTCGGGTTGGATCCCAGGTCGAGTGTTGGGGTTGTGTCCTGGCTCAAGTGTCGAGGTTGAGGTCGGAGTCGAGTCCCAGTTTGAATATCGAGTCCCAAGTCGAGAATCAAGATTAGGTCCCAGATCGAATGTCGGGGTCGAATTTTGAATAGGTCATCTAGGTCGTGTCTCGATTCAAGTGTCAGGGTCGGATTCTAAATCGATTATCGGGGTTATTCGGGTCAGATACTATTTTCCTGAAAGGTATTTTTTATTCTCTGGCCAAAAATAAAAAATATTTTTCTGGAAAACATTTTTTATTCACCAACCAAATATTAGAAAATATTTTCCACTCATCACCCAAACATGAGAAAATAAGTTAGAAATCAACTTGTTTTCCAAGAAAACATTTTCTAAGAAAAGGTTTTCCTTGGTACCATACTTTTATCATCACACTTTTCATTTATTAAGAAGAGAGAACATTTTTCATTAATTAATGAGAGATTTAGTAAATGATTAAAGAAACTAAATTAGGATATAATACATAATTTCTTAAGGGGCGTGGAAATCAAAAATATAAAATTTGGGAGTGGAAAGAGTAATATGTAAAGTGAGCATTACAAATAACTTTTGATTTCTTTAGTAACTGATTAATTGATCAGTTATTTTGGGACATTTTATTTATTTATTTATTATATATTTTTTATATTTTGGGATATTTGTTTTGGTGTAAAACGACACTTAAAATGGAACGGAGAAAGTAATATTTTCAATCTCGATCTTATCCGTCCTAGAAATATGATTGTTCGGTATAGTGCATTAGGAAAAATAAGGCATGTATTAACTTTTTGCATTACTAATACCTAATTTGGTACACTTTTTCAACCAATGTTTGCACTTTACTTGGTATTAAGATATGTATAACTAACACTTGAAAATTCATGGTATTAGCAATGCAAGAGGTTTAATGCATAAATTAGCATAATTAAATACAAAATCTTATTTTCAAAACATTTTTTTGCATCCTTTCGATCATATTTCTAGGGGGTATATTTATAAATAAATAATTATTTTAGAAATTATGCAATATATGTTATTATTAATACGCCAAGCCAAATAATACATAAGAAATAATCTTTGAATAATTAATATCAACATTATTAATGCATAATATTCAATATTATTTTTATACACACTAACAAACGACGCGTATTGTTATTTCATCTTTTCTCGAATCTCCCTATGAGCTGGAGATTGTACTTTTATTAAGTATTATTTTACTTAGTTTTTTTCTTAGCATGAATTGAGTTTGTTAAGAGCGAGTCCCAAGGGCTTCAATCAAAATCCGTTAGGCAAGAAATATAATTCCATGTCAGCATACCCAAGAAACAATATTATCCACGTGGCAAGCATACTTCTATAAATACCAGTATAATTTTCACTCAAAAACTTCTCTAAAGGTGGCACAAGTCCAATTATTAATCAAAGAAAACACAAAACTTTTACATTCTTGTAGATTCTTTCCTCTTTTCATATTTAGTTCATCATTTCATATATTGTGTCAATCAATCTTGTACTTTTGTGACACTTGGAGTTCTTGATTTTCATAAAATCTTTAGGATCAAATTCTCATACCAAGTATTGGAATTTGATCATCAAACCTATTTATTTTCTGTCGAGAACTGAAGTAAGAATTCTCTTTCGAATCACTAAGATTTGGTTTGTTTAAACATTAGGTCAACATAAATTTCAAGAATAAACAAATAAATAGGAAGATTACTAGCTGGTAATCGAATTGTGGAGGAAGACATTAAAAAAGTTCAATGGATCCTGTATGTGATTTGTGTAGTCAAGTGAGGGCAGTGGTGTATTGTAAATCAGATTCAGCGAGGCTTTGCTTGCAATGTGATGAATATGTGCACTCACCAAATCTAATATCACGAAGGCATTCGCGTTCTTTCATATGTGACAAATGCATTTCACGGCCAGCAATGGTGAGATGCATGGATGAGACAATAAGCTTATGTGAAGGCTGTGAATGGGATGGAAATGGCTGCATCGGGACAGGGCATCGACTCAAGAAGTTGAATCCTTACACTGGATGTCCATCTCCTGATGAGTTTACAAAGATGTTGTCACAAGCTCTTGAAATGCCTATTGGTACTGACACTAATTTTGGCAGCTTTGGTAATTCTTTTTGTAGCTCATTGAGTATTAATGAGAATAATAGCAGTTTGGAGACTAAAGTGAATGAAGGTTCATTTGTGCCTAGTAAGCTAAATGAGTTAGCTTCTAATTATAAGTTTGAAACGTGGTCAATTCCTCCCGATCCAAATTATCTCACTTCTTATCACGGAGATCCGGCACCCTTCTCAGAGGGATCTGGCCTTTCTAAGGTTATATATTGCTCTTGATTTTCTCCTATTTTCTTTTTTGTTTGTTTGAATTGTTTTGATATAACTGTCAATGTTATTGGGTTAGATTAGATACATCACATATGTGAACTGTTCTAATCAATGACGTCATAATTTATTGGAGAATTCAGGATTTAGAGTCAGTGAGTTAAGAATCAACATGATCTCATTATATGTATACACTTTAAATTGCTTTTCTGTGTGTAACTAGTTCATTTGAACCACAGAACCTGCCCTAGATCCTCCCCTGCTACAACATATATACAAACATCAAACAAGTCTTGGTGTGAATATGTTGTATGCACTAATAGTACTTTCTTTGTTTACTTCAAATGCAGCAAGATTGTCCGATTAAGGATCTTGGATTACAGGAAGGTAATGATCTCTCAAAAGGTGTTGATTTTGATGACGTGACATTGAATTTCGACTGTGGTTATGATATTTTGGGCAGTTCACAACAGAGTCATCCAAGATACTCTAATGAAAACAAGGAATTGGATTGCCTAGTCATGGAGAAAAATTCATCCGTCACAGGATCTAATAACGTGGAAACATCTCACGAGGTTCATGTTACTGCTTTCTTAATTTACGCTCTTGTGTTCCTGACATATAAATCGAGTTTTAAAGAAAGTATACCAAATGCATTACAAACCAGATTCTACTGTTGACACAATTAAGGCAACTTGTTTACAGCTTTGTGTTCTTAGTATGATTCAGTTTTGGTGGCTTGTTTTAATTTGTAAATATCTGTTACTTACTATAAATGTGCCTTTTTGTGTTTTTTTTTTTTTTTGGAGTAGCTTTAGTTATTCCATTTGTACTTTTTGTTAGGCAACATCTTCAGTGCAGCAAGAATATATGGGATTGCAGTCCTCACTAATGTCTGCAGCTGCGAGTTCAACGAATCTATTGCAGACAATGAGTGCCAATGCTAATTGCATGCTTATGAATTCCACTTGCAACGGAAGCATTGGTGCCTTACCCTTTCTACCTGCACCAATTCATCCAAGCATGTCATTATCACTCTCCAACATCACTGGAGAAAGTAGTGCAGAACAAGATTGTGTATTGTCACCAGGGTTTTTGAATGAAGCACCATGGGATTTGAGTTTAGAAAATTGTCCAAAGAAAAGGCATGAAGCCAAGATGAGATACAACGAGAAAAAGAAAACTAGAACGTAAGTTGATCCATATTCATCCTACATTTGATCTGTCATAGCTTGTTTATTGCTGCTGTCATATTCATTGCATTGTCTCACTAAAATTTGTTAGCGTGGTTGAAGTCCTACATTAGTTGGGGAATGGACTAGTGATCTGCTTATATGGACTAGGGCAATCTTCCCCTTATGAGCTAGCTTTTGGGATTGAGTTAGGTGCAGGTGTCATATCTTTACAAAATTACAATATTGTTTTGAGAAGTATCTATGTTCAAATAGGGGGAGCTTTGATACTTTCATCTTTAGCAACTCTTGCATTTAGAGTCCCTATTAATGTCGTTTATTTTTCTTCATTTTCACCTTGAGAAAACTTCTCATAGGTTGTCTTACTTCCGTAGATACAATTTTACCAAAAATTTCGATACCAAATTGCTAGTACCATTTATATAATCTAACATTTTCATTTCGTAGATTAGATAAGTGATTAAACAGCAACTTTTTCCCTTTATTGATATTATGCTTTGTGACATGAAGGTTTGGTAAGCAAATAAGATATGCTTCACGTAAGGCTAGGGCAGATACCAGAAGACGAGTTAAAGGTAGATTTGTTAAGGCTGGTGAAGCTTATGATTATGATCCATCTGAAACAAGAGATTTCTGAGATAAGACGGCTGATTTTGGTCTCCCTTCTACTTTGTCAACACTTTCCAATGTATAAAGGTACCTTACAACAACATGCGTCAAAATGATCAAATAACTTGTGATGTTGTTTCTACATCTCTATTTGGCTTAGGTACGATGACAATTAGACTCAATGAGCTGAACTAACTTTCTGATTAACGTGTAAACTGCTAAGGTAGAAGGCCTAAGAAGACTTTCTATTAGCTTGGAAGTCATATCTAAGTATATTCAACATAGTGGAAAACGTGGACGTCTAAATCAAAACATGCTCAAGACCTGAAACACTTTTTTGCCACTATCACTACAATTTTCTTTGCTCGACTCTAGTTATCAGCCCAAGGGACCTTCTAGGCTAGTTTCAAAACACAAACTCATGTTCCCTTATATAATCATGTCTTAGCTTACGCTATGGCATGTCACTTTCTTCAACTTTAAACTACTACTATAAGTTACTGTAAACTACACAGAAGGGGATTAATGCAGACTGATGATGTATGAAATATTTAGTGTTCTCTTTTTAGAATGACTATGGTGCTGCATCACATTAACTTGTTTACTATTTGAAATATTTCCAACTGTGCAGTATGATGATTTATGACACGGTTCTGCTTGACGCTAACTTCTTTGTCTATCTGTGTAAGCAGGCCTTTAATGAACACTCTGAACAAGAAGAGATTGTCATTATTTACAATGGCCTAACTGGTAGTTTCTACTAGACTGTTGCTTTCTCATAGGTAATTATAACAAACATGTACTCTCATTATAATTCGCGTTTTTGTTGCTGTGTTTTCTTATTCTGATTTCGCTCTTGAAGGATCACACAGTCAGATGATACAATTCCAAAAGGACTCTGCCTTTCCTTTGCATTCTGAAGTCAGAAAACCTCAATATACAATCTGTTGGTGTATACAAATCATATCCATAGCCGAGGTGCCTCCAATGTCTCCATACCCGTGCCATCTAATAAGCTTCGACATTATTAGCACTTAGATCATTTACTTTCACATTTTCCTTCTCGTTTAATAGACGATTTCTATGAACTCGAGCTATATTATCTCATTGAATTGGCTTTAGGAATTTTTCAAATAAGGTATTTTGAAGGACAGAACAACAACAGGGATTTGTGGCCAAAATGGCCACCTTAATTTTCCCAAGCATTATTACAGTTAGATACTTGTGGCACTGAGTGTGCAATCTTGGCTTCGCTTGGAAGCTCTGAGGCTCGCTCCGTTCCAATTTATGTGATGTAATTTGATTGGACTCGAAGTTTAAGAAATATGAGAAAACTTTGCATTATTCCAACACCTTTATATTCCTTTTTTACTTTTTTGCCAAATAAGTGGACCCAGGTAAAATGTTGATAGTGTCATTAAATATTTGTCAAATAAGAAATGTATCATTTCTTTTGAGACTTTTTAGAAAGGAAATGAGTCATATAAACTAGGACAGAAGGAATACTATTTTTGTTTTTCAAAATGCATTTCTATTACTCCCTCCGTCCATTCTACTAAAAATAGTTGTCTAACAATACTTGTCCAATTTTGAAAATCAAGAGACAATTTACCTTTTGTGTATAGTAATATTACCGCTATTATTTATTGTTTCTTAAGGGTGTGCCAAGTCAATAGTGGACAACTATTGTTAGACAGAGGAGTATATGATACTATAACAATGTGTATGCATTTGAATCTAAAGCAACAACTTCCTTTGGAAGAGCTTGTTTCGTTGATCAATTGAATCTCACAAAATACTCTTTCACAATGACTACTATTTGCTAACAATAAATCTCAAAGTGAAATTATAGCTTCCAAGATGATAGCATCCATGTGGTGCTATATCACTACTAAAAAAAGATCAAAATCGAGAGCTAAAATCGACAGACAGAGTCAGTCTTTTAACCGGCCCTGTCCATCGATTTTCTATCTGTCCCATTTTGCATTGTTTTTAGTATTGTATATAGGAGTAATGATGGTCAAATTTCTCTTGGTTAAGGAATCCAATCAAATTTGGACTTGGTTTTTTTATTTGTGTCCATCCCCACACGATTTTTCTTAATTTCAAAACTCTTTTCTTTGTTGAAACTATAACAATATTTCCATGTTGAACTTGTCTCCCTTAATCCACACATTCAATTCCTCAAGAAATTCTTCTAACACTTAAAATCTATTTTGCAGCTTCTGATCGAATCATTATTCTTTCACTATGTGTGTAGACCTTCTGCTAACATAACCAATTTGTCCAAGAAACCTCATGTTAAAGACCTGACTCTTCTATACTTGTTTTCAAACATTAAATTATCAGTTCCTTATTGAAAACTACTAAGGACCCGATTCTTCTATAATTACTCATCAATTATCAAAATTAAATTTTAGCCCAGCTCAACAAATAGCCTACTTGGCATATTTCAAAAAAAATTATGCTAGAATATATTGTTGACCTAACTGATAACTAGCTCGTTTAGTTGACTGAAATGCATAAATTAAAATTCATAATCAACTTAATTAGTTAGCATGTAAAAAGAACTTGAATTCTGTAGCATCTCTTTGTTTTGTTATTAATAATAAAGTTGATGTCTAGCTCAACTGGCGTGCACGTCAACTCTTCTATCTTAATAACTTATGATCATTAAGTGATTTAAATTATTTTGAAAAATCACTTTTGAAATTTTAAGTATAAAACAATTAAGAAAATATACTTAAAAAGAGTTGTCACTTAATGTTTTAAAGAAATTAAGAAAACTTAATCTAAAAAGGTTTTAACAGATAAATCTTTTAAAATTTAGAGAAAATGGGTAACAAGTTCATATTTCCACTTTGAGAAACTGTTAGCACTCAAAGTATCCTCTAACATACGAGATTATCCGACAGTTTGACTATAAATATTGATTCACTTTTTTGGGAAAATAATTTAATATAAAAGACTTGCATTTTTAAAGTTATTTTGAAAAAAAAAAACTTAACTTAGAAATAATCTTGAAATGTTTGAAAATGAACTTAGCCAAAATATTTGATTAAGTAAATGAAGTAAACCATCATAAAACATAATTTGATTCATCTTTAGGAGAATTTAATTAAGCTAATCTAAAGTTAAAAGTTAGAATTCTCTTCAAACAATCACAAATAAACAACGGAAAAAGATCAAATATACCCATGTACTATTAGAAATGGTCTATATATACACTTTGTTATACTTTTGATTCAAATATACCCCTATAGTTATACTTTGACACATATATACCTTTAATTACACATGTCAAATTAAGATTTAAATAACCATCCTCAATTTTAAATACCCAATTCTTTTGCAATCCACCCATTTTCTTTGACCCACCTTGAACCAAACCCATTTTCATAAGTCATCTTCTCTATCTAAAACTTGTATTAAAATATCAGTACGCAACCACCACAGTTTGCTGTGAAACTCAAGGAGGAAGTGTTTGCGGTGTCCAGGGAAGTGGTAGTTATACTGTAGAGAAGTTCACTAGGACATTTGAGTTGAGACATGGTAATTACAGGAACTTTTCCCCATGATTGATTCACTAGCAGATTTTAATGGAAGTTTTTTTAAAAAAAAATTTGAGGAGAAATCAGATCCGATTATGAAGCAGTCCGGTTCGGAGATCGAAATTCAGAAATCATATCCGAAAGCAAACTTGGCAGAATGCGCATTGTGTTTTTGCACTTCGTCCATAGGACCTTCGATCAATATCAACACTCAGCGCTCTGATTACTCTAAATAAAAACAAATACTAAACGGATTTTTTTACTGAAAATATGAATAGTTGTTTAACCGAAGTAAACAAAAGAGAAGATTTTGAATCTGGTTCAAGGCGGTCATGGGAGGAAATGGGTGGGTGGGTTTCAAAGGAATTGAGTTTTTAAAATTGGAGGTGGATTATTTGATTTTTAAGTTGACATGTGTCCCTCCGTTAAAATTAGGGGTATATATGTACCAAAGCATAACGTTAGGGGTATATTTGAACCAAAAATATAATGAAGGATATAGATTATTTCCAATAGTACACGTATATTTGATCATTTTCCGAATAAACAAAATAAGAGATAAATGTCTTAGTTCAAGCCCAAAAAAAATCAGATTTTGGGCCTTCTGCTGCTGGAAATTTTGGGTTTTTAACTCACTGTACCAATTATATACCGTTACTGTATATCAGTTTGTATATTAGTGTGCTTCCGAAATCTGTATACTTACTTTTCTTTCTTCACATTTCAGCTTTCCTTTCTTCAAAAATATGAAGGCTGACTCAATAAAAGAAGTGTTGGGCTTCGAAGCCCAACGGAGAAATGAGTGGCAGCAAGTAAGCAACAACAAATCAGTTTGAAAATAAAGAAAACAAAATACTAAATCAAAATTTGATCTTATCGCATTAGTTTCCCATACTCAAATAATCTTTCCAATCTAATACATATTCTTCGAGAATTCTAACTTTTAAGATTTATTTATCAAAGTAGATTCAATTTTTTTAGAACAGGTACAGTTCTAAAGCATTTAAACAGAGGAAACATATTCATAACGTAATTTAACTAAAACCCAACTGAATACAAAAGAATTACCAAACAAACATAACTAAGTTAACCAATAAGCAAGAAAGGAATCATGTATGATTTTATAATGCCAAATTAAAACAAAGCTTCTAACACACGTATGAACATTGTAATCAAGACTAAGATAATTAGAACTAAGAGCAGGAGCAGCAACAAGCACAAACGAGCTTGAATGGAGCTTTTTCCACCACCACGAGTTAGATTCGGAAAGCAGAAACTCATAAACAAAGTTTGTAGCTTCCAGTTTTCTTGAAAAATTACGGATTCAGAACCCTCTCGATTCTTGAATTACTTAATTCTGAGTTCTAAAATATATTTGGTAAAAGGTAGATAGTTATTCTTTTTTCTTCTTTTTTTTTTTTGTATAAATTTTGAACCTTTTCTTTAATACATCTTCTTTATTGTTTCAAGTGACAATAAAATAATAAAATTTATCATTAAAAACTTTTTCGAGGCCTCAATATTCTTTAGGCTTAAAATAAACGTTTTACTAGCTTTATCTTTAATGAACCACCACTCACCGAAACCTTTAAACAATTTTTTGAAATGATCTCCAAATATTATTTAGAATTTTGGAACCAATATCTATAGCTAAACAGTGGCTTAGCTATGTGATAATTTATCTTCATTTTATTCAATAATGATTTTTTAAAAGTCGAAGATTCTCTAAATTTCACATTTATTCCTAGCTAAACTTAATGTAACTTGCAAGAACAATTGTACTTTACAATATCAATTAGTTTGTACTGCCTAGCTATATCTATGGATCCTTCTCTATCCCACTATTTTCAATTCACAACTAATCTACATTTTGAATACCCTTGAAATGGTAGAATTTTCAGACAACATTTATTAATGTGATTTTAGTAGAGGTGGCAAAATTTAGTTGATGAAAATATAACTCATTCAAATTGACTGTTTATTTATTAGCTCAGTTCAATTTATTTCGATCTATCAAAAATTGAGATGATATATAACAAGAATTGATCCATGAGAAATCTTATCAAAATATTTTTAAAAAGAATTTTTAAAAAATATTTGGTATGCTATATATATAACTATAATAAAGAAAAAAAATGTTTTATTAGGTACTAAAAATTTATAAAAGAAAAATAAAATAATTAAAACTTAGTAAGAGTTGGACAAGTTAAGTTATGATCACATTTTAACCTATTTGAACCCAGGTAACTTTTGAACGGATCAATAACTCATCTATTTATTAATTTTTTTTGTTTTTTTTTCACTCGGTGTCCAGAACCTGGATTGGAGTCCTGATTAAATTCGGATCGTGCACTACAAGGTCTATTCGGGGGTGACGCTCCCTACAGAATTTTCTCCATACCCAAAACTCAAATCCAAGACCTCTAATTAACCCATTTCAACTCGCCCAAATACAACTCAACCTGTTTACCTGACAACTCTACATGTTAGGTTCACTCATCTATATTTAGCATATTCGATTACTACCTAAATATTGGTGAATTTTGGTGGATTAGCATAGGTTATGGACAACCCACCCCAAGCAGGGGCTTAGCATAGGCTCATGAATTCCTCTACAAATAAGAGGCATGTACATGACTAAATTTATTTTTCTTGAGTTTGCAAAATTATTACTCTTTCTGTTTAAAAGAATGATTTTTTTTTTATAACATTTTAATTTTAGTTTTCACAAATATGTTTAAGGCCATAGAATTAAATGATATTTTGGTACATTTGATATAACTTGAATATATTTACTTTATAAAAATCCTTGTCTTCTTTTTCTTTAAAGATGAATTATATTTTATTTTTCTATACGAACTCCAATGTAGTCTAAAAAGGATTAAGCCACAAAATTAACTAATATTACAATTTGTGGAAACCTATATGTATATGGTTATACGCATCGTACATATATATGCATAATGCTTATGGTTTGAACATTTCAACGCCAAACCTAATATGATGGAGAAGTAAAGTTATTGTTATAATAAGTTCATTGACTAACTTATATTATATGTATATACTTGTGATTAAAGACAGATTTAGTATTTGAATTTTATAAATTTAAAATTTTTAGTTGTATTATTTTTATCAAATTTATATATTTAATAATTTCTTTAGTATATATATAACTCAAGTCAAAAATTATGAATTCAAATTAACTTATAACTAATTAGCTGGATACGCCCACTACAAATATATATAGGAGGTCGTATAATTTTTTATAGCTTCCTTGTGTATAACTCAAGCTCTAATTAAGGTTTACAAGTTAACCACTTTTCTTTTCTATTCTTCATCAGTAGAAAAATAATTATAACCAGATACATTGATTTGTAATTCCTAACATGTTGCTCTTATCATTACTCTCTTGTCCTAAATTATGTTCAGTTGATTAACTAAACACAAATTGTTATGGTTTTTTTAAAAATAAAAAAAAATTGTTGTCTAAACCTAAGTTGCTCGGACTCGGATGAGGATGTCTGATATGGGTGTGGATCTAGAGGTCGGATCCTTCATGATCTAATTTTTAAGATTCGGGGATATGGATCCACGTATCGATATTGGTGCGGGGATTCACCTAAAAATAGAGTTATAAAACATAAATTATGAGATATTATGTGGAATTAGAGGAGAATCCTGGAAGGAGATTAAAGGAAAAGGAGTGACATAGAAATTTCTATATAAAAGGTATTCCATTTTCTTCAATTTCACCTTAACTTTTGTATTGATTACAGATATCATTAAAACTGTCCAGACTTTTCCCATAGATTTTGGTCAAAGTACCCAAAATTAGTTGACCAAATCGGACACGGATCCCACACGTGGGTGTCGACACAGGTGCAATATCAAAAGTGAAGAGTCCGAGTAATTAACTTAGGTCTAAATCATCTAAATATAATTTTTTTGACTATGTATAAATTATCTCATTAATGATAAAATGAGAAGTTTAAATTTAATTAGATCGATTTGGCCGGTTTTTAAAGAGCTATTGATATTTGATACCCCTAGCCAGGGGCGTATGCAGGAGGGGGTCACCGGGTTCACGTGAACCCATGCTCCCCTCCTGAAATCATATATAGTAGTGTTATATTTTTTTAAAAAAATTAAATATTGATGTATGAACCCACACTCAAAGTATATATATACTTTAAATTCACATTTTTATAATAATGCACCCATCATCCCGAAATCCTGGATAAACATCTGCCCCTAGCTAGTAATTAGAAAGAGTCGTAGTTAGATTTGTTTATGTACCAAAAATAATTTCAATTACCAAAAAAAGGTTACCAAATACTAGTTGAAATTTCAATTACCAAAGTACAGAAAGATAATTCCTCTCTCTAATAATATTTGTCCACTATTGACTTTGCACACTTCTTAAGAAACTATAAATAGAAGGGTAATTTTACTATATCACCCTTTGAATATAATGTTTTGAAAAATGTAATAGAGAAATGACTATATAATTAATGATAAGGGTAAATTAAGAACTAAGTGTAAAATTATCCATTGATTTCATAAAGTGGACTATTATTATTGGATATCCCAAAATAGTATAGTGAACAACTATTGTTGAACGGGGAGTAAACAAATGGGCTTCATCTCCAAAGATATTTTCAAATATTTAGGCCAATGGTATTACTTTTCAACTTGAAGACTGTTGTGGCATTTTTCACCAACAAAGACAAAATAGAAAGCTAAGCAAAAGCAACAATTTTGCCAAACCGCAGAAGAAAAACTAAGAGCACTTTCACGCCTATGGTAAATAATAATAACTTCCATCATATCAATAGCATCCCTAATGTATTAAAAAAAATGTGTAATATATAAATATATCTTTTAACTGGTATTTGTGTTTTTTTTTTTTTAAATTTAGATTTTCATTCAGTGATTGGAGCTTATATTAGAGCTTCGATTAAATTTGGATTGCGCACGACAAGACCCATTCGAGGGTGGGAGCTCCTAACATGATTTTCTCCATATCCAAGACTCGAATCCGGGACCTTTGGTTAAGGGTGGAACAATCTCACTACTGCACCACAACTCATGTTGGTTATGCCTTTTATTTTAGGTGTGCACAATTGTAGACACTTAAATGTGTATAAACTTATTAAACAAGTAGACACACACATCCTACGTGGCGTAATACACGTAGGACACCACATGGAATATAAAATTATCATGTTGGATGCCACATAGGACAAATATGTCTATTTGTTCAATTTTATATAAGTTTAAGTATCTACTTATACACACTCAAAATTAAAAAGCATAAACATCAATTGGCCCCAAATAAAAAGACATATTTATATATTATACCAAAAAAAACTCTTTAAAAAATATTGCATAAGAAAGGTTGTCGTCCTTATTCAACATGTGGAGTAGTATTGTATCCCAACCCTTAAATGTCATTATGTCAAGAGGTATAGTAGTATTAACTCCAAATTAGAAGAAAGAAAATTATTTTTAATATATATAAGTATCAACTAAAATGAAGGGAATTTGTAATACCTTTACGTGATTTGTCATTAAATTACCACATTCTTGTTTAATTAGCACACCACACCATGCAGCTTTTCTTAATCCTCAAATCATGCACAAACTAATTTCTTACTTAGTCTTTGTTTATTTATTTTTTGAAATAAATATATGCAATGGAGTAGTTTTTACGTTAGCTTCATTCACTCAGATCCACCGCTTGGAAAAGCTTGTATTCTATCCTAAAAATTAACACATAAAACCATAAACTAAATATTATTATACTATATTATCATCATCTATTCCCAATATTTCACTTTATGACACAATTATTATTTAATAAATCAAAGGAGTCCTTGACCATGTCTTTGCAGTTACATTTTTAATATTTGGAATTGTTGAAGACTTGAAGTATGCAAATTTTTTTTTTAAAATATAAAAATTTAATATCGGAATAAACAACAGCAACATATCTCGTGAAATTCCATAATTAGTATGGTATAGGGTTATGTTGCTCGGACTTTTCAAAAAATGTTAACGCATGCATGTAGGATTCTTCAAAAGTAGTGTATTTTTAGAGAATTCGACTTGGATGCAGCATCAAAAGTGAAGAGTCCGCACAACTTAGGTAGAGGATAGAGTGTATGCAGACCTTCTACTAACTCATGAAAGTAGAGAGACTATTTTCGAAAAACACTCAGCTCAAGTGCAACAAATCCCAGTATTTTTTTTAAAAAAAGAAGAAAACATTGGAAAACGTAGCAACTAACAACGAAGACAATGCAAATCCTACAAAAAAGGACCAAGAACAACAAAACAATGCAATAATCAAAACACAATAAATAACAAATAATGATAAATATCATAAGCAAAAACTACAATAATACAGTTAATCACACCAAAACTAATTAATTTGACCATTGCATGTAATTCAAATTGTATCACATAAAAAAACCATAAGGAAATATTTTCCTTTTCTCATATTTATATCACATAAATTTATATCGAGTATACTTAGTAACGAGTTTAACACTCTCTATCAAGATATTTTTTCAATTCTTAACTCAAATTTGAAATCTCTAATATTAAAATGGAGAAATATTAATCTTTTCACGTATTCCTCAATTGTCATCACATAGTACTTTTATTTTATCTTTTTGTTTTTAGTGCATACATATTTCCTTGTATTATAGTCTATAACACGTGGACATAAAACAAATTTTTGAAAAGCAAAACAAGAAAAGTCAAATTTCCATACTCTACTTTGTGCGTTGTTTACGGGTCTTAAGAATGGCTCTGCCTCCCTCTCTTCACTTCACCAATAATACTAACTAAATCCAATCCAAACTTCTTCTTACTTTCTTCCTCCAAAAAAACAAAAAAAAAAAATGTACTCATCTAAAGTAGCTAATAACAAAAATCAATGCTCCAATGGTGTGAAAAATATCATCATGATCATTTCATTCATTCTTATAATCTATCTCATGTGTTTCAACTTTTCAATTCCTAACACAAAATCACTCCACACATCAGTTTCACGCCAAAATGATTCGTTATCATCTGATACGAATCTTGAACATATTGTATTCGGCATTGCATCTAACGAGAACGCATGGTCTACACGAAAAGAATTAGTCAAGATGTGGTGGAAACCAGGACGAAATATGAGAGGATGTGTTTTTCTTGAAAAAATGCCACCTAATTATACAAATAACGCGAACGATTCTTCATTACCTCCGATTTGTATATCAGGTGATACGTCAAGATTTAAGTACACGTTTCGTGGAGGGACACCCTCCGCGATTCGTGTGGCTCGTGTTGTAACGGAGACAGTGGCATTGAACCATTCGAATGTAAGGTGGTATGTTTTTGGAGATGATGATACGGTGTTTTTTACGGAGAATTTGTTGAAGACGTTATCGAAATATGATCATGGACTTTGGTATTATATTGGGTCGAATTCGGAACATTTTTTGATGAATAAAGCTTTTTCATATGAAATGGCGTTTGGTGGTGCTGGAATTGCTATAAGTTCTCCATTAGCTAAAGTTCTTGGCAAAGTGTTTGATGCATGTATTGAAAGGTACCCTCACCTTTTTGGTAGTGATGCTAGGATTTATTCATGTTTGGCTGAGCTTGGTGTCGGGTTAACCCATGAACCCGGTTTTCATCAGGTAACTTTTTTCTATAAGTATTCTCGAAATTTTGAAAGTTTGATCAAACATACTGTCATAATTGTGTATTTTGAGTCTAATGTAAATAGTTAGAACATGTTACTTACAATATCTCTATGTTACCATATTAGACTTTGATATGAATAGTTACTTCCTCTGTTTCATTCGGCATAATACATAAAAATGCCATTTAACTTGGCCTCAATTAGTATTGATAGCCTTCAATTTTGAGTGTGCACAAGTAGGCTCTTAAACTTGTATATAATTGAATAAGTAGACATACACGTCTTACGTGACATCTTACATGATAATTTGTAGTCCTACAAGCTACATGGCGTTCTATGTGTATTATGTCACGTAGGACGTGTGTGTCTACTTGTTCAAGTTTCTACAAGTTTAAGTATCTACTTTTGCACATCCAAAGTTGGAGGACACAGATATCAACTGAATCCAAGTTAATAGTTAGTTTCAGAAAATGATTACGATTTGATTTCAAGAAACAATTGAAGTACTATAAGTTTTTCGTTTTATCGTTGATAACATGTTTTTATAGTCACATAAATGTTAGGATACAAATTTCAAAAGGTATTTTTTTCTAAAAGGTAAGTGACACAAACTTTTTGCTTTTTTTTTTTTTCTGGAATTTGAAATACCAGTTGGATGTAAGAGGAAATATGTTTGGAGTATTGGCTGCACATACCCTTAGACCTTTGGTATCTCTACATCACTTGGAGATGAATGATCCCATATTTCCAAACATGACGAAAATGAATTCTCTGGAGCATTTATACGATGCTGCAAAGTACGATCCCCATCGTATTTTGCAGCAAACAGTATGCTACGATCGTTGGTTTACTTGGACAGTTTCTGTATCGTGGGGATACGCTGTTCAAGTTTTCAACTACAATATCTTCTTGCCCGATGCTCTACGTATACAAGAGAGTTATATCCCGTGGCAAACGAGTGATTTGGCTAGACATTATGACTTTGATACTAGGCCATATGAACCTGATCCTTGCAAAAGACAGCTTGTTTATTTTCTACATAATGTATCTACTGGAATTGATGGACAAATCAAGACTATTTACAGAAAGAAAACCCCTGAGAATTGTCCTATCACCATGGTGTCACCTAGAAGACTAGAAGAAATCAGAGTGGTTTCACAAAAGTTAGAAATCGACAGAAAACAGGTAATGTTACTCTCTATAACAACATTTCACTATAACAATCACGTTTTCTGTAGAAATCAATCTTTCATATTATGCTATATGGGAACTAACGATACTGTTATAGAAAGGTTTGGCTGTACTGTTACTTTGTGAAACATTTGGTCTAATCAATGACATATTATGTTGTGCAGTTGCTATCACCAAGAAGACAATGCTGTGATGTATTGCCATCTACATCACGAAATGTGATGGATGTCGCGATAAGAGAATGCAAAGAAGATGAATTGATATTCATACACCCTTAGTGATATACGTTCTTGTGACATTCAACATGTCGATATTTGATGGCAAATTGGTGATGGGATGAAGAACTTTAAGAACAGAGGATTTCGCGGTTATCCCAAATTAAGCCAATAACATCTACTCTCCTTTGCTTGTGAAGTAGATTTAGGAAAGCAGTTTAGGAAATTTAACTATGAATTTAGTAGGATTAGAGTGTACTTAAGGAAAAGGGAATTATAATTATATATGTAACTAGAAAGTTATGCACATGTGCATAAGCAATCAAATGTGAAGAAACTTGGGAGTTAATCAAAGGAAAAACTCAAATTTGACTTGAACTTTTTTTTTTTTAAAAAAATGTGTAGTTGTGTAATTACATAAATGTGACATGCTTTTCTCTGTATCATGGAACACTAATATGTATGATTAATTAACTTGTTTGAGCTCCAGCTCTTTGCCAGTAATTATGCAATCTTGATTTGCCTTTCAGAAGCAAAGTCAATATTCTGCCAAGGGTAGTATGAATTCAGGGGCGGAACTAGTAAGGGTCCAAGGTTCATTTGAACCCTCTCCGGTGGGAAATTATACTGTTTATATATTGTAGATGTTGAACCCCTTTCAAATTTTTTGTGTATTTACTTCTTCATATTTTGAACCACTTAATGAAAATTCTAATTCTGGCACAAAATATAATGTTAATATGCCTAATTAAGAGTTTATTTTTAAATTGCTATGGACGAATGAAGCTACTAATTGTGGGGCTCAATATTTAAAGTGGGGGAGAGAGATTGAAATTAGTTAATGTAATTGAACATGAATAGTCTTGGAGTCTTGGATTATATATAACTATAACTAGGGCCGGACATAAAATATCGAAAATCGAATTATCGAATCAAACTAAAATTTTTGGTAATTTGGTATTCGATACGATATTTGGGAGTAAAATTTTAGAATTATGGTATTCGGGTTTGAGTTTGGTATGAGATATTAGTACTATTTGGTATTCAGTATTTTTCGAATACCAAATTATTCTTAATGAATGTCATATATCAGCATGTCCATGACTCATTAGTACAAGTCCAAAGAGAAAGTTAAAGAATAAACATAAACAATCCAAATAGATATGTCTTTTAGTTTTATCAATTTGCTTTTCTTGATGTCTTCTTACTTGTTGACCTTCTATTATATCGTGCATCCACATAAATTTTTTTGAAATAATTGGAGAAATGGTATTAACTTTGTAATACAATTGGTTACAAGTTCAATACGGTATTACGGAATTGTGTATCAAACCAAGGCTTAATATACCGATTACCGAACCGAAATTTAAAATTTCGATATTTGGTATCTATTTTTAACTACCAATTATCGAACTCGAAATTTTAGAATCCCAAATCGAATATCGAACGCCCACCCGTAACTCTAACAAATGATTATAGTTTAGGGTGTTAGTTCGAGGGGTATTATGAAATCTAAAAAATAGCTTCGAGGTACTTTTAGATCAATAGGTGAATGAAGGGTATTCATGAACTATTTTTTACATGTTAGAAATATTTTTGACCTTTTTTCAATTTTTTAAAAAATGTTATTCTCTTATATTGTTATACACTTTTTCTTAATCTTTTTGAGCATTGTCATGCTATACATATAACCAAGTGGTTCGTTATTTTTTTAAATACATATGAAATATTAGTACTTGTTCCTTTATTCTATTATTGATGTATATTAATTTAAGATCGTTAGGAACCCATAAATATCAAATATTAGATTCACCTCTCACTTTGCCTAGAACCTTTTTGCCAGTTGGTGATTAATACAACTAGTTATTTACCATTAAAAAAACAAAAAGGACATAAAAAAAATGAAAACACACTGAGTAAAAGGAAAATGGAGATGCGGGGCATCGATCCCCGTACCTCTCGCATGCTAAGCGAGCGCTCTACCATCTGAGCTACATCCCCTGTTTGTTTATACTCAACGTTTTTATTATATTATACAAATAATTATCAGCTGGTTAAAGTAATACATGAATTAGTTATGAAGAAAATTATGTATTAATTTATGCAAGGTTTAGCTAATATATATATATATATATACAATTTATATTAAAATCATAATTCATGTTATTAAATATTAAAATCAAGTATTAATTTAGAACTGTTTCTTTTTTACTTCTTACTCCTTCCATTTCGTCTTATTATTCTGCTATTGTCTGACTTGGAAACTATTCTTAAGAAATTATTTTTTAAGAATTTTTGTTACTTAATTATCCATATTAACTATATTTTTTGATATTCTAAATTAGACTAGTACTACTCTAGGTAGTTACTTAATTTACCACCTAATATTAGAAGAAAGCAATAAATCACTTTTAATTTGTTAAAATAGATTTTTTTTAAAAAAAAAAATTATCAATAAAATCAAAGAGTTTGTTTTTTTTATTTGAAAGTTTATTTGGAAAATTGAGATATGAACGGTGCTTATAGAAAGAGAACAACTAAGGGCAAGTAGATCCCTTTGTCTTAGTCATTTTTGTCTAGGAAAAGACACAGTATTCAGGCGAAGAAAAATGATGAAAGAAATAAAAATTACATTTTGCTTATTTATAAGTTTGACATCGAATGAAAAATCAAAAAAATATAATTAAGAGTGCAAATTACTCTTTGTGCCAAGTCAACTTGAAGTGTTTAAGAGACACGTTTAATATGTTAACGATATTTGACGCAAGCTAAGCCTCAATCCAATTATCATTAAAAATAAATTTAGGTCAAGCTTTGATGTATACCTAAACAATCATAAATAAGTCACATAATTAAGAGGGTGTTTGGATTGGCTTAAAAGTTGGTCAAACCTGCTTTTAAGTCAATTTTTGACTTATGAAAGTGTTTGATTAAAAATAACTTAAAATAAGTCAAAAATGACTTAAAATAAGTTAGGAAGTGTTTGGCAAGGTCAAAAATCAAAAATAGGTCTCCCCCTACTTTTTTATTTTTTGACTTCAAAGTCATTTCGGTTTGACCATATTTGATTCTCATTACCTTGTTTGTTTCAGTCACAAACACAACTTAATTTTATAAGTGCATATAGAATTGACCAAATAGAATTCTCATTGAAGCGACTTACATTTCACATTTACATAAATGATTCTCATATATGTAAATATGTAGATTTATTATTTGACAATCCCATATCAAACATATAAACCATTAAAAAGTAGTAACGATTTATTTTTGGTATTGAACATTGTCTTCATCATGAAAATAGATTGAAGTTTTATTTTTGACAATGTTGAACCATCAATCATAGCATTGTTTTCCTCACTGAACCTTCACAATGACTTGTCTTTGGCCATGTCTTATTTCCTTCAAAAATTTCTCAATTGCCTTTCTAGTTAGACTTTTGTAAGTAAATCCGACACATTATCCTTTGTCTTTGCATAGTCAATTATAAAATTTTTACTAGAAAGTAGTTATCTAACGATATTATTTATTCGTCGAGCGTGACATTAATATTTTTGTCATACATAATGCTCACAACCCTTTCTATGGTTGCTTGACTATTGTAATATTAATGTACGCACATAAGTATCAAAGGTTTGTGCCAAAATAAAATATCTTCTAAAAAATTCGGAATCTATCTAATTTCGTCACTCGCTTTATTTAACCTTATAAATTCATATTCCTTTATCAAGCGAGCGATGCATATATGTTTGGATGACTTCCAAACATTTCTCCTCCATCAATAATAAAAACATATCCATTTGTGAATTCAGTTTCAACATGAGAATTTTGAAATTATGAGTCATGAGGAATTCGATGATTCTAGAGACAAGATTAGTTTCTCAAATAGTACTTTGTTTTAATATTTATTAAAATTTAAAACCAGGATATAATATTATATTTGTCACAAATAAGCATATAATAACTAGGTTTAATTTATTTTTTTTAAAAAGCATAAAATTAAAAACGGCCGAAATTAACATTGTGTTGTGTCTCTCTCAACGTATGTAGTCTTTTATTTCTTTTTCATTAAGTTCGACATCGAATGAAAAATAAATAAAAAATAATTAAGAGTACAAATTACTACTTGTGCCAAGTCAGTGTTTAACAGACACGTTTAATATGCTGATGATATTTGACCCATGCTAAGCCCCAATCCAATTATCATTAAAAATAAAATATTTAAATAATTAATCAAATCTAAATCCAAAGTTGAAGTCGAGTTGAGTGACCGTGTCGACGTGAAGGGAAACTCTCTTCTTAACTAGAGTTAGAAGAAGTTTTTATATATATAAGCATAAAAATTCTCCTCTTCATATCTAATGAAGGACAAATAAACTTTGTCCAGAATTATTTTCCTCGAATTTACAATTCACTCCTTTAGCTAAAAAAAAACTCAAAAATTCCCTACATGAATGAGGAAAGACTATATAACGCATGCATCTTTTTTTGTGTTATTCGTAAATAAGAAATAATTGCATCTCGATAATCAGATTTCTCTTTAAACTTTTCATAGTGATCGAACATATGTTGAATATGCTCAGGCAATTGATTAATTTGATATTCTTTGAATCATCGAGCTTTGATGTATATCTGGACAATCATAATCACATAATCAACCCTTTAACCGTATTTGGTTCCCATTATTTTGTTTGTTTCAGTCATGAACACAACTTGAATTTATAAGTGCATAGAGAATTGACATTATATAATTTTCTTTGAAGCGACTTACATTTCACACTTACATAGAGGATTCTCATATATGTAAATATGTGGATACACTATTTGATAATCCCATATCAAACATAGAAATCATTAAAAAGTAGTAACAGTTTATCCTTGGTATTGAACATTGTCTTCGTCACGAAAATGAACCAAAAAATTATTTTTGACAATGTTAAACCATCAATCATAACTTTGTTTTTCTCCTTGAATCTAGATCCTGAAATCTCCATCTTTCAGATAGAGTTACCTCCATGATGATTTGTCCTCGGCCATGTCTCATTCCCTTTGATAATTGTTTAATCGTCTTTCTATTTAGGCCTTTTGTAAGTGATCCAACACATTTTCCTTTGTCTTTACATAGCCAATTGTGAAATTTCATTAGAAAATGATTGTCTAATAATATTATATGTTCGTTGAATGTGACAAGATTTTTCGTTATACATAATGCTCACAACCCTTCCTATGATTGCTTGAGTATCGTAATGTACACACATAGATGCCAAAGGTTCGGACCAAAACAAAATGTCTTCAAAAAAGTTTTGGATCTATTTAACTTCTTCACTCGCTTTGTCTAACCTTCTAAATTTATATTCCATTATCAAGCGATAGATGCATGTATGTTTGAATAACTTCCAAGACATTTTTCCTCTACCAACTATAAAAATATATCCATTTGCGAATTCAATTTCTACATAAGAATTTTGAGATTATGAGTTGATTCTAGAGACAAGATTAGTTTCTCAAATAGTGCTTTGTTTTTATATATTTAATAAAGTTTAAAACCAGGATATAAAATTATATTTCACAAATAAGCATATAAAATTAAAAACGGCCGAAATTAACACTTTGTGTTGTGTATCTTTCTCTCTCTCTCAACGTAGTTCTCTGCACGTTTAATTTTTCTCCGAAAAAACATGAAAACATTTCAATGAACAAAAAATTTCATGCCAAAATCTGACCCAACAAAAAAATAATCCAAATTTTTCATCACAGAAAACTCCCCTTCTTGAAACCTTTGCAAATTTCTTCACTTTTTCCTGTAATTTTCTTGCAAAGGCACTAAAGGGTGGAGGGTTTTTTATACAAACATATAATATCCAATTTTTATGTGTAAAGATTGAATCTTTATGTAGGTAGCTCAAATTATATTCAAGAAAAAGCCACAGGGCTTTCTGGGTTTTTTTTTATATTCTTGAAAAAGGCACATATATCAGATGAAATGAAAAAAGACAAATTATGGGATTGGAAGATTGATTTTACAATCAATGGGTGTGGGAAGGGTCAGCTCTGTATTTACTTTTGTTGCTTTTGTTTGTGTTTTGGCAGCCAATAGTTCAAAAGGGACTCGAAAGCTTCCTCAAAACTGTTTACACAATGGAGGTGTTCAACATATAGATGAAGATACGGTATGTATTGTTTTGATGAATACAACGTTTTGATATATATCATTTCATGTCGTTATATAATGCACAACACACAAATGTATATGTTTTATGATGTGAGTTGCTTCATGGTAATTGTGTCTCTGAACTTTAACTCTTATTGTAATCCTTGGTGACATGATTAGTGATTCTTATTAGTAACTCTGTCTTTCCATTTGAGAACAATGTCCTAGGTAGTGGTAGAGCTAGGTATTGAATCCCCTTCGTTGAAAAATTATATGGTGCATAAAATGAAAATTTTGGTTATATATTAGTTGTTGAATTTCCTTGACGTGAGAGAAAATTCTAGTGAAGTGGCAAAAGGGTTAAAAGATTGTTACTTTTTGAGCCCCCTTATATAGATTCTTGATTCTTCTACTGGTTCCTAGGAATGTAAAAATTGATTACACCAGTGTTTTTATCTGCTGATATATCAATTATTGTTAGTACCAAGACTTAGTAGTATTCCCCGGCTGATGACAAAGTCATGCATTTTTGTTCACAATCAAACTATTACTTAGGGGGAGGTACCATTGGTGTGCATCCGCTAGGAATTGAACCTACTAATTCACCAGTGGTGAATTGGGCACTTTAACCATTCAACTATGGATGCATAGGAGGGATCCTTTTACATGGTGAATAACCAAATTCAAATTGAAATGAAATCTTTAGGATAAATCAATGCAATTTAGGAGGAATCAATGAAAGTACAGTCGTGCTAGGAGACATAAGCCATGGTTTTGAAAGTTTTTTTTTCTTTGTGCGAAAGCCTAGACATGTAACTACATAAGTTGGTTGTATCATTCTCTGTAATGTGAACCAAAAAAACAAGAGATAGAGTTGTCATAAAAAAAAAACAAGAGATAGAGTTGTATTTCTGGCCATCTGTAATGAAGTATTCTGTTTGCAGGCTGAGAAAATATGGGTTCATTGCCTAGAACCATTACACAAGAATTCAGAAACTGCAAGCTTTCTGGATTTTTCTCTTTATCAGGCAGAAACAGGAACTTATATTTACTTAAAATCAGATATACCTTTGTTGAGAAAAAGAATCTTACAAAAGGCTATTAGTGATCTGCCTCCTGAAGCGAAGCAGATCCTTCTGGAGTGCTTAAAAAGGAAAAGTCTTCCTCTTCATGGTTCGGGTAGTGAGGCTGCATCCATTGCTTGGTTCATCAAGTACCAAAAGCTTTTCTCGGAATGGTCGTCCAGTGTTCCCAGAAGGCACCTAAGAGAAAGAAAGCTTGAAGATAAGTCAACAGATGATGTTGCAGCTCCAAACCTCGCACCATCTCCTGGCCATGGAGCGGTATCACCAATTCATGCTCCAGTGCCTTCTTCTGAAGCGCCCACGGAACCTCCTGCAGAGGCTCCAGCACCTCAGACTCATGTCATTCCTCCTGCAAAGGAACCAACACCTCCGACCCATGGCCCCCCTCCTGCAAAGGCTCCAACAAGTCAGACTAGTGTGAAAGCCCCTGCACAGGCTCCGACACCTCCTACTCGTGTCAACTCTTCTAAACCTTTGCCTGTCATTCCTCCTCCTGCTAAACCAAAAAATAATGGAAGTAATGCTTCAGAAAATAATAATCAGAACAGAACTTATATTATTGCTGTTGTTTCTGGAGGTGTTGCGGTAGGAATTGCCATTTTAGCTCTGTTATTAATACTGTGTCTTATAAAAAGTAAAAAGAAAGAAACAGGTCCACAACATGGGAAAAGAGATGAGAAACCTCTTCTTAACCTTTGTTCAGGTAATCTATCTGCAGGTATTTTATCATGAAGGTCAAATTTTTCGAATTGCATGTCTTTTTCGTTATGCCGAATAATTTCTACAATTAATGTGGTCAGATTCTTCTCAGAAGTCTTCGAGCATAGGAAGTTCAACCAAGAAAGATTTCAAGAGTTCTTCGACCGTAAATAGTCTTTCGGTGCCAGCTAATTCTCATAATTCTTCAGAGGCAGAAGCTAAAACAGATGCACCTGTAAATGCATTACCACTTCCTCCAGGAAAATCTGCACCTCCACCCCCTGAACCACCACTTCCTCCTCCTAAACCACTGGCTCCAATGCCGCCTCCACCTCCAAAAGCTGCTCGGCCTCCTCCTCCTAATCCACCAAAGCCTGGTAATCCACCAAAGCCTTTACCCCTTGGACCACATCGGAGACGAAGTTCTTCTGCTGGTGAGGGAACTGAACCATCTGATGACCCTGATGGTCCAAAGGCAAAATTAAAGCCATTTTTTTGGGACAAGGTTCTTGCTAATCCTGATCATTCCATGGTTTGGCACGACATCAAAGCTGGCTCATTCCAGTAAGCTTTGCGTCAATATTCCTATATTCCACTTTGCTCTGCAAGATGTCTAACTTCCTCACTTTTTATAATGATGTTACTGCAGGTTTAATGAGGAGATGATGGAATCGTTATTTGGGTATAATGCAGCAAATGCAGGCAAAAATGATGGCGCGAAAGCTACATCGTCTTTTGAAGCTACCCCACAGTATATTCAGATAATTGATGCTAAAAAATCACAAAATCTAGCAATTGTTCTTAAAGCCTTAAATGTGACGACAGAAGAAGTTTGTGATGCTCTCAAGGAGGGTAAATCTTTATCTCTCTCTCTCTCTCTCTGTGTTTTCCCCATGAGATCCGTGAGAGTGTGATTCTTGCTCTACTGAATTAATTGCTAATGGAAAATAAGAATAGTAAATCTATCACCATGGAGAAGAGTGAGTCTAATCCGCAGAGGGCTGTAACTTAAGTGTTAACTCCATTCCATAGATTTTGCAGTCTTTCAGCTTTGGCATGAAAGTTATTGACTGCCTTAAAAATGGAAGGAAGAGAACAGACAACATGATCTGCACATAGATCTTCTTGTCAGTCTATTAGGAAAATGTATGTTTTTTACGTGACTAATATAGAAGTTTCATTCTACTAACTTGCTTCATGCATGGTGTTGTGAAATGACTACAAGCACATTGAGAGTAATCAAAAAGAATTTTGAAGAAGAATAATCCCTGGGTGAATTTTCAGAAGAAAGATTTTCTGTGAATGTTGGCCTGTGCTAATTAAGTACTCCTAGAAATTAGATGAAGTTGAAAACACGGTCCCATATCTAAGTGGAAAATAGAACTTGCTGGCGATTTTCTAGAACAAACCTGGTAATTTTTTCAACTATCCCCTCTCTTTCCTCCCAAAAGAATGAAAAAGGAAAGAAGGAAAGAATAGTCTATCAGTTACTTAAGTATAACTCTGGCAGTAATAAAAAAACACTAGGCGATGTCTTCTCATATGTCCAAGCCTTGGTAGGTAAGAGTTACCTGGTATCTGTGTTGGTGTGGAATTTAGTAGAGGTGAGCGCAAGCTAGCCCAGACACCACGGTTATCAAAAATAAATGGCATAATACATAAACATGACCCTTAACTTGGCTTCAGCTGACAACTATGCCCTCCAACTTTGAGTGTGTACAAGTAGACACTTAAACTTGTATAGAATTGAACAAGTAGACACACATGTCCTACATGGCATAATACATGTAGGACGCCACGTAGGACACAAAATTGCCATGTAGGTGCCATGTAAGACGAATGTGTCTATTTGTTCAATTTTATACAAGTTAAAGTGCCTACTTGTGCACACCCAAAGTTAAAGGTCATAGTTGCCAGCTGACGCCAAGTTAAGGGTCATGTTTATGTATTATGCCAAAATAAATCATCGCTCAATCTGATTCCTTTCACCAGAGAGTGAAAATTAACAACAAATCCCACCAAACGTTGCTGATGGTATAAGTGAATTGAAATAAAGTTTCTTCTTGTAAGTTACTAAACAATTTTCCAAGGAAGAAACTTAGTTTCATGATATGAATTTTTATTCATTTCCCTTACTTCACATAGCAGACTTGAATTGCTATGTCGTCTTATCTGCAGAAAAAGATTCATGACTGATTAGGGATATTCAATTACTTCTTACTAATGTTTGTAAATTTTCAAAGTTTTTCTTTTTATATTATCAAGTATGTTTCAGCCACTTACTTGCAAAATACTGCTTATCTTATCAGGTAATAAACTGTCTCCTGAACTTATTCAAACTATCTCAAAGTTGGCACCAACAACAGATGAAGAACTCAAACTTCGATTATATTGCGGGGAAATTTCTCAGCTTGGTCCTGCTGAAAGGTTTCTCAAAGCCCTGGTTGAAATTCCCTTTGCCTTCAAACGGATGGATGCATTGTTGCTCATGAGTTCTCTTCAGGAAGAAGTTACTTCCATTAAAGAGTCCTTTGAAACATTAGAGGTACATCGTGGAACTCTAAGTATCTCATACCTTAGGTGTAGTAGCTTAAAATGAAAATTTTCTGTTATTCTGCTGCAACCATCTCGGTCCAACTACACCATCCACCATCACATAAATTCTGGGAAGAGTTAAGAAAAAAATAATCAAATAAGCATCATTTGTAGGCTACATATTATGTGACGGATCTCGTATATTCATCAGTAAAAGTTTGTTTATGCATTTCTCTAGATCATTGTTAAGGGAGAAAGAAAAGAGGAACTGAGTTTTTTTTAGATAAATAGTGCTGAAATATATAAAGGTGTTTTTCTTATTGAAAGGTGTCATTTCTTTGTGTAATCACGATGAACTGAAATCAATTCCAGTTAGTTGGACTTGCCAGGCTTTTTCCTCTTATATTTGATTATCTCATATATTGTAAACGACCTCTCTACCCTCACAAAGGTAGGGTAGGGGTAAGGTCTGCGTACATCCTATCCTCTCAAATCCCACTTGTGGGGATTACATTGGGTATGTTGTTGTTATTTTGAGTGTCACAATCTTTAATAACGGACAAAGTTTTTCCTATTGAAAGGGGTCATTTTTAATTATTTGTGAAATTCAGTAGCTTAAAATAACACAATTGTACTACCAATTCAAACCGGTAATCTGTTATACAGTGTCAAAGATCATTTCAAACTCTACGCCCTACTACCTAATTGAGGATGGGTACTGGCTCTTCTTTACATTAAAGGGAAGTCATGCCAATCGAAGTTTAGCTATCTATACGTAGGAAATTTGGCTAATCTTACTCCTGGTCATGGTTAAATAAAAGAGCTTCCAGTACATTGTTTTCTAGTAGCTGTTTCTTATCACATGGTAGATGGTTATTCATTATGAAAACTTGCAGGTGGCGTGCCAGGAGCTGAGAAACAGTAAACTCTTCCTGAAACTTCTAGAAGCAGTTCTTAAAACTGGGAACCGCATGAACGATGGCACCTACCGTGGTGGTGCACAGGCATTCAAGCTTGATACGCTGTTGAAACTCTCAGATGTTAAAGGAACTGATGGAAAGACCACACTTCTGAACTTTGTTGTTCAGGAAATTATCCGATCAGAAGGATTAAGAGCAGCACGCAAGTTAAGGGAGAGCGAAAGCTTGTCAAGTCTAACACCAGAAGATCTTGCAGAGGATGCTTCTCGCGACTCGGTTGATTACCATCGTAACCTTGGTCTCCAGGTGGTTTCTGGGCTAAGCAATGAGCTTGAGAATGTAAGAAAAGCAGCACTTATAGATGGTGAGAATTTAACTGCATCTGTCTCCAAACTTGGCAAGTCACTAGTGAAAACCAAAGGGTTTCTAGACACTGACATGAAAAGTTTAGACGAGGACAGTAAGTTCCGCGATACACTCACAAATTTTATGCAAAATGCGGATGATGAGATCAAGTGGATACTAGAAGAAGAGAAAAGGATAATGGCTTTGGTGAAGAGTACAGGGGACTACTTCCACGGAACTGCAGGAAAGGACGAAGGCTTGCGTCTCTTCATCACAGTTCGTGATTTCTTAGTTATGTTGGACAAGTCATGTACAGCATTGAGAAAATCAACCAAGGTCCCGGCAAACACCTCTAGAAAAGGCGCTTTAACGGTATCACCTTCTCAGGAAGCCCATCCAGATTCTTTGCCAGATGTTCATCAACGACTATTTCCTGCAATCCAGGAGCGACGGATGGATGATGATTTTAGTTCAGATGATGAGAGCTCATTCAAATAGCTATTTTTTGTGATGCTCATCAAAAAATATATATGACTTTCTTGTGTTGCAGTCACCATTTTTTCATAAAGATCCAATATAAATACCATTTTTTTTTTTGGCTTTGTGAGATGGCAAAAGTTACTAAAGTCTTTTCTATATATCAATCAATCAATTAACTATATATGGTCAACCCCAAATACTAAAGTCTCTTCTGTATTACTATGAATTTTTCTAGTATAAAGTTGAGAGACTTGAGGAAGATGGACCAGTTTTGTACGTCGTGTGGTTTTTAGCTTTTGTTCCAATTCCAACTTCTTTTTCTGGGCACCAACAACGGATGGGCTGCTCCTCACTTAATCAGAGGTCTTGGGTATGGAAAAATACTTCGTATGAAGTGCTTCCCCCCGAATGGGTCCTACGCGGTGCAAATCCGAATTAGTCTGACTCCAATGGGGGTACCGGACATCAAATTTAAAAAAAAGAACTTTTTCCTGGCCGATATATATCCATGATCATTGAGTTATTTCTTTTAAAAGTAATATGTTTTGCTGTCGAAAATATTGAATTTCTAGAACATGAGTACACCACTAAGAAAAATGTATTAAGTGGGAACTGATTCCTCCTCTAAATAAATAACTCTACATTAAACCAAATGCAACCATTTAGCCTTCTTATAACATGAGTGCCAACAAATAATATTACATCAATTTTTGAAAATATATACATAAAATATCTAGTTTTATGAAAAAATCACGGGTCCAAAAAAGGGGGTGGGGGTGGTCTCATCCATGAAATAGATAAATCAACTTCCAATTATCACATTTGGAAGTTGTTCCCACATACAAGTAGTTGTTACCTTCACCGGAGACAATATGATCAAGAAAAATAACGGACCTCAATCAAAATTCACACTTGCTAAACTTAGCATAAATATGCAAATGTCATCAGTATAAAACATCTCAAAAACTTTCATTAGAGCAAAATCAGTTATCTTCATAATTAATTTATACAATTGTGATTTGTCTTCTTTTTTTTTTTAATCAAAGGTTAAGCTAGATTTTGACTAGCTGCAACATAATATGCAACAGAAAATAGAGCATGAACAAAACAAAGAATTCCACCAATGGATAGGTAATTATGATGTAAGTAACCACATGATGTTCTTGACTTGTGGTTTCCCTTTGTCCCAATCACCAGCGTACTCAATCCTGCTGCAAATATGATCCTGAAAAATCAAAAAACATATAAGCTACACGAAATTTTTAAATTTATCCACGAGAAATCTGAAATGATCATTTTCTTTTATTTAATTTGTAAGTGCAATTTGAAGAAATGACCTTAAATCTTAGTATACTGACCCCGAATCGAACTGTTTGGGATTCAGAAGTGGAAGAAATTGTTTTATCTACTATGGTCAAATTGACATATTACCAAATCACGCTCCTATTGCCACAGCTATAGATATAGGGATTTTGAGAATATGCCTTAATGATCAATGGTTAACGATGGCTCTGATGGATGGTTTTGATAGAATAGGAAATAATGAGATCATTCTTTTAGTAAATGATGCGGAGAAGGATAGTGACATTAATCCACTAGAAGCTCCGCAAACTCTTGAAATAGCATCATAAGCTAATGTGAAAGAGGCTAAAGGAAGCTAATGTGAAAAAATTGAGGCAAAACTAGCTCTACATTGAGCTATAAACCAGCTTTGCCACCTCATAAAATCACCCTCTTCTTGTGGGAAGAGGAAAAAACAAAGGAAATCTATAAAAGAAAGAGATAAGAATGAATTTGACTCTCGAAATTCACTCTAGGGAATCATAGCATGTTAGGATTAAGAAAAGACCAATTAATAAGGTCGATCAACGAACAATATCATATAAATTGAGATAAGAGTAGTAGTATAAGAGAATAGCATACCATGTGAAAACAAGACAAGCAATTGATAATTGCTTGATTGGTGTGGCTTTACTAATATCATCATTACTACAAACACTGCAGCCTCCAAAAAGGTTGGCTAGAACATGAGCTACTCCAAGCAGAGTTGCAGCAGCTAAACCTAGAACAAATGCCTCATGACTTGGCTTGTTACACTCAAACAACCATAATGTCACATGCTTTGCCTGTTACAATTACCAATCAAACAAATCAAATATATATACAGTGGCGGAGCTAGGATTTTTAATAAGGGGTTTAAATTTTAAAAAAGTAAACATACGAACTAATTGAATGGGGTTCGACATCTACTATATATACATAAAAAATAATTTTAACCATGTATAAATAGTAATATTTTCCGCCAAAAAAGGTTCGGATGAACAAGGCTGGCTCCGCCCCTATATATAGAGAGAGAGATAGTGGATGATGTGCCCAACTCTGTTGAATGTAGCTCTCTTAATCAATCTTGAACTTGAATTGGGATAGACCAAAGTTTTTCTACTTTTTTATTTTATTTTATTTTTTCTAGTCTTTCTAGGCGATCGAGTGTTCCATGAACAATGAGCCTTCCTGCTCCGCCCAAGTATATATTTTCTTACTTATCACTAAAATTTAATTGTCATTTTTATGATTATTAGTAATAACTCGCCCTGTTTCAATTTATATGAAAGAATTTGTACAAAACCTTAATTATTAGTTATAGATTTTTAAAAAAATATTAATAAATTTGAAAATAACAAGTCAATATTGCTAAATAATTCAAAATATTTCTAGGAAATTGAGAAAATTATAGTCAAAGAAAAAAAATTAGTATAATTAGTATAATTATAGTCAATATTGCTAAATAATTCTAATTTTTATTTTTCACAAAAGAGAATAGTATAATTAGTATAATTATGTCTTGGTGAATGGTGGGGCCTAAATATTTTTAGGTTACTAAAATTTTGTTACGCTATTATATTCCATCATATCTATTCTCTTGTTTCAAATTTGTTTCCCCTATTTTTTTTATAGTCTGTTTCAAAAGAAATTCTTTCTTTTTCGGTAATTCTTTAATTCTTACCTCTCACCTGATATGTTTAGAATTCAAAATTAAAGACACTGGTACAATTTAACATATATTTTTAATTTAAAATCATAATATTCAATTTTTTTAAAACTTAATCTTAAATTAAAACAGGGGAAGTAATATCTTTTCAAACAAAGAAGTCAGAATCCTTAAAATTTTGACCGAACAGAGAAATCTTCAAAATCTTCAAAATCTTGACCAAACTAGACTGGAAATAGAACATAGTTTTGACCCAAAATAAAAAAATAGTCTTTCCATTTTAATTTATTTATCTAGTTTTGACTCTATATGAAGTTTACGAAAAATGAAGAACACTTTTGAATCTTTTGATCTTAAACCAAAGATATATAAAATGAATCGTAACATTCTTTAATCTTATGATCTTCAACATGTCATTTGAAAAAGTTAGAATTAAGAAACTGTCAAAATAGAAAAAATACATTGTTTTTGAATGGACTAAAAGAAAAATACAACAAACAAATTAGAACTGAGGGAGTAGAACATAATGAACACAAATAAAAGATTCAAATATAGGGAATTAATTTCAATCAATAAATTTCATTTGAGTGCTTTGTTGATCTATAAAGAGATGTACCTGGTTTTGTGCTGCTTCTGCTTTATATCCAAGAATTCCAGCCACAATATCCAAAGCCACAATTAGCAAACCAGCAAAAATTTTAACCAATTTGTCCATATTTTCATGAGCAAACAAAGAATTATTGACACTTATATACCCCTCCCTCTCCCAATATATAAAAGAAGTATATGCTTGTTTACATGAAAAGCACAAGTAGTATGCTTAAATGAGATGGCATTTGAATATATTATTTCCTTCGTTTCAATATGTCTGTCTTATTTTGATTTGACACAAAGTAAGAAAATAAAGAAGATTTCTAAATCTTATAATTTTAAATTAAAAATGTGCACATGTTTTACGGCCTTAAAAAGAGATATTCTTTTTGAAAATAACTAAATGAGAAAGTAGGAGGGGCAAATTGATACAAAGGCTGAGCATATATGCACTTGCAACTTTAAAGGAAATAGAGATAGAGATGGATGATATAAAGAGATAGGCTTTTTAAAATTATTTTTCAGTACTAAAGCTTGCTTTATTATGGTTTTCTTTTTGCCCTACTTTTTATCTTCTTTTTTTTTTTTTTTATGGAATCTCCTTAATAGGGAAGTAATAGGAAATAAAACCAGCCAAGGGAATCTATAATTGAAGAAAAAAAGTTTAGTCCCAATTACCTATATCCTTTTCGTCCCAATTTATATGATACCTTTTAAATTTCTCATATCAAACGAGTTTTTGTTTGATCATTTTATATATATATATCATATGAATATTTTGAATTGTCAATTATTATGATTTATTGTACTTCTTACGAGGTAAGATTGCATATACATCAATTTTTTTAGACCTTACTTGTGAGATTATTATGTATATTGTTGTTGTATAGTACTTCTAATTACATAATTTTCAAATATGTAAATTTTAGTTTTAAAAAGTTAAAGATCTTTATTACCAAATTTATGGTCAAAATTATAAAGTTCACTATTTTATGTGATACTCCCTCCATTCTTTTTTGTTCTCATAGTATTTTTCGAGAGTCAAATTGACTAATGTTCAAAGTTAAGTTAGATTACATTAATTCTATATTTTGAAATAAATTTTTGGATATTCAAAAACTATATGAAAAGTACAATAAATTGTAAATTTTTTCATATTAAAATGATGAAAAAAATATCTTAAAATACTAGTCAAAGTTCATATTATTTTGACTCTGAAAAAGGAAACTGTGAGAGTAAAAAAGTATATCTTTTTTCCTTTTTAGTCTTGTTTTAAAAAAGAAGACACATATTTGCATTATAAAAATAGATTTAACTTTAAATAGTTAAGCCTCCATCGCCATTACTACTTTGAAATTAGTAGTGGTTTTATTTTAATCCGACACATCGATTGGTGTTTGCAAACAATTAATAAGATCAAATGACGTTCTCATCTATATTTTGTTTTATTTATTGTCGTGGTCAAGTTTTTGAGAGGTCAAAAGTATTTATTTTTTTCAATAAATTCTTATTTAGTTATTTTAAACTGAGGTGTTTGACCAAATTTTTGAGAAAAAATAAATACTTTAGAGAGTAATTTTTCTTTTCTAAAAGGAAATTTAAAAAAAAAACACACAATATTTTTGTTGCAAATTATCCGCTACCAAGATTTCATGCACCTTTTTTGGGATAAAAATCTTTCTTTCAAATATATATAGTAAGCTTGGTCATGCTTGTTATTTGTTTGCCTTTCTCAAGGAATTTCATGATTCACTTCATTATTGCCTTTGTTTTAAGATTATAACAAGATGACAATCTTGAGCTTTTTATATTTATTTTTATAATATAGTTAAAGTAAAATTCACCAATAGGTTGTGTAAGGGGGTTTGGTATATATATATATGTATTTTTTTTTTCAGTAGGGGTTTGGTATATTGACCCTTCCATAATTTGCATTTTTAAAAATATTCCAAGAGGTAGAATACATAAAGGAAGGGAATATGTAACTTTTCCTCCTTAAATTCTAATTGGGATGAACAATTATTTTCATCATTATGCATATTCGACCTATGAAACTCACAAAAGGCAAAATATGTCACTCCATTTACATATGACCCTAGACCACTAGTGCAAAATTATAACAACTAGAAGCTGAGGAGGACTTGTCCTTGCATATTTGTTTCAATTATGTACTCCCTCTGTCCAACAATACTTGTCCACTATTGATTTTGCACACTTCTTAAGAAATTATAAATAGAAGGGTAATTTACTATATCATCCTTTGAATATAATAAATATAATGTCTTGAAAAATGTAATAGAGAAAGGACCATAGTTAATGATAAGGGTAAATTAGGAACTAAGTGTAAAATTATCCATTGATTTCATAAAATGGACAAGTATTGTTGGACATGCCAAAATAGTATAGTGGACAACTATTGTTGGACGGAGGGAGTATTTATTTTGAAAATTCATTAAATATATAAAAATTATTAATTTATCCTTTAACTTAAATTGATTAAAATTCAGAACTCATTAATTTTAAATTTTGACTCTACTTCTAAACATACAAGCCTACCACATCAACCCTTTAAGAGATCGGGACTCCAGCGGTACTTTTAATCATAGTGGCTATCACTCATTCTTGATTAGCAGCAAAGTAGGCTTTTAGTTCCTTTTGGCTTATTTGGGTGGTGATGCCCCCGTTTGGTCTATTATTGTCTTTTCACTGCCGATTTTTCAATAGAAAGGTAGGAGAAAGTTTTGAACATTATGCTTCGACCCGCATTGAATGTTGGTCCACTCTTTCAAGATAACAGTATATCCAACCCAAATCAACTGGAATTTGGATTGCTGACTAATCTAATATCTTATCAAAGAATATGACAACAATAACTATGGGAGTCCTAAATAAGTGATTAAAATTTGATTATATGAATCCTCATTTCGTTACATGTTCAGAAGTGGTCGTATAACTCATGAGTCATATACACGTCTACGTACCTCTGAACATGTTTCCCACAAAAATAGCAATATAGTCCCTACACTTTTCACAATAAATCATTCGTGTTGAAGAAATGAGAGATTAATTTTGTTTTTGACTTTGGCTGTATCACCACAATCCCTCTATGGGTTATTTTTCCATTCCTTGTTGGTTATTGGCAGGGCTGTCTCGATCATAAGGTCACTAAAGCAATGTTTGGGGCTTTAATATTTTTGGGGCTTACTTTTTTCAAAGATGTATATATATTGTTTAAAAAAAATCTTATATATCAATAAATTTGAAAAAAAATTGGGTAGAAAATATAATAATTTTTTTACCTTATTTAATATAGGAATCATTGTAATAATGAAGAAATAAAATAATGTTTAATTTATTGTATCATCCTTTCTTATGTGCCTATCTATTTTGTTGCCTCATTTATATTCTGACAATTCTCTTGAATCGACATTATTATTCTTATATTTACTTTTTTAATTCTCCTTTCACTATTTTTATTATCTCATTATTGAATAATCTAAAGTCTCTCAAACAATCAAACCTTCTACATTATGCAAAATCTATTGTTGCGTGTTTATAAAAAGATCAAATTATCATTTTGGTGTCTTCTTCAATTCAAGTACTAAAACTGATCAGCACTATTTTAATATTATTATATTAACTTATCAAATTCAGCGCAACACTATTTCGATATTATTATATAAAATTTTCAAATTTTTTTGAGTCAAATATATAATATAATGAAATAATTGATTTATGTCATGCTTGTCTTGGGCACATGAACTACAACAAAGTAAAAACATGCTGCAACAATATTCAAAATTAAAAGGTCTTCACCAGCTTGAAATTAGAGGAGACACTATATGTGTTGAATGCAAGAATGAAGAAACACATCAACTTTTCTATATATGGATAATCAAAGTATCAAGCCGGAGACATTGGCGTTGGTGCACTCAAAAGTGTCTGGAGCAGTGAAGCAACCCTCTATTAGTGGTTATTATTACATGATAACATTCATTAATAACTTATCAAGGTACGCATGAATTTACTTCTTAAAGAAGTCCGAAGAATTTGAAAAGTTTAAAGAGTTTCAACATTTTGTGGAGACTAATATTGGAAGGAGAATCAAATATCTCTATATGGACAATAAGGGAGAATACACCTCCCGTCATGAGTTCAATGACTATCTTAAAGGGAAGATAAGGGGGCGATTGACTTGCCCAAATACGCCATAATAAAATGAAATAGTTGAAAGAAAAAATAAAGGTTTTGGACAGAATTCATAAGGTTATTGTCCATATCATTGACAAGTTGCCACAGGCAAGTTTGAGAATATCATCTCACCATTTGATCAAAAACTCAAGAAGATGATACCTATCATAAGTACTTTTGTGTATTAGGTTGTGTGTATTAGGTTGTGTGTGTTATGTGTTCATGTCATATCATCTTCGCTATAAGTTTGACAAATTAATTGAAAAGGATGTTGACCGTATCGTTTTTTGGTTATGATGAAGAAAGAACAAGGATGAAAGTATTGTAATCATACCATGAATTGGATATATGTGTCAAGAAATGTGATATTTGACGAAGTATTAACTTGGTGGTCAAACAAAGTCTTCTTATTATACTCATGAATAGCTCTTGAGCAAAAGTTTCAAGATAAGCTTAATGAAGTACAACAAGATAGAATCTAACTAGGAAGTATATCCATAAAAGAAAAGGAAGAGCTTATGAAAAATTGAAGCTTGTGAAACTCAAATATGTTGCGCGAAGAAGTTCAAGAACTAAGAAGATCTATAAGACTAAAATATCCAAACAGTATACAAATGCAACATTAATAAAGGTGGTCAATATCAAAGATGCTACTATCCTTGAAGAAGTTTCAAAGAGTAATAAATAGAGAAAGTCGATGAAGGAAGAGAGATTCACAAATTGTCTGGACATCATGATGATTCCAAAGTCTTGAGAATTGCTCGAAGTGACGACAAAGAAAAAATTAGGTTGATGCTGAAGAGGGAGTGTTAAGAATTCATCACCAACTTAATTAATATTTAAGACATGCCAGGCAAGAATTTAGATTATTCAAAAGTTATAAAGAAATAAAGGAATATATCTAGCATGAGTTTCTAGAGAGAAAAGTCTAGAAATATTCTAAAAAAGATAATTCTAAAATTAAATAGTTGGAGGAACATTCTAGAGTAGAGTAGTAAATGCCCTCACCTATAAATAAAGATGATCATTTGAGTTGTTGCAAAAAAAATAAGAAAATAAGCAACAAGCAAACAGCAAGTGAGTGAGAAAGAAGAGAGAGTTACTAGAATGTGAGTGAAAAAAAATGTATGTAAAAATTATAAGATCAAAGCAAATTCCTACTACGCAACAATAAAATTCAAGTTATGAGTAATTGATTATTCCCAATTTAAAATACTCCCTAATCCAGGAGACAATAAACTCTATTCACCTTCAAGCAAAGATTAATAAATATAGACTAACGTATTTCGCGTTCAAAGTTAAATTTTATAAATTACAAAATTGTTCAATTGATAATAATGAAGTTAATTGCAGTTGAGAAAGAATTTGTACCATAAGATAACCACAAGCTATAAAATGGAGGGAAAATAAACTTGACCTTTACAAAAAACTTCATGTATAAAACCAAAGATATTTTATCAAAAGGATATAAAATTCAAATAAATTTGTACAAGATTACAAAACCAAATATCAACTATTTACAATATATACAAGGAAATTAAAAAGCATATATTTTTGCTTTTGTTAAATTTCCAAAGAGGTGAACAAAAATTGAATTATTTACAAGTACAAGACAAACACAACTCAATACTAAAAAAGCATTCCTGAGAAAGCAGGCATCGCAACGGCGTACGACATTTTCCTGTATATAGAAAAAAATAATCTTAGTACTAAAAAAATAATAATAACGGAAAACGATAATTTATTTGAATTATGCGAAAATTTTAAAAAAAATATCTTCAATTAATAGTTTCGTTTTTAAATAATTTGTTCGTCAATAATTTGATCTAAAAACGTATCTAACTGAAAAAAAGAAAAGTGGAGCAATTTGTTACCAGTAACCGTCGCCGAACCTCTTCGGTGCTCTACCAGATTTACCGCCGTCTTTTGACGCTCTTTTATTGCCGGAATTTCCAATCGTCTTTTCATCGTAACTGTAACGATCAACGTCGGCGATCGTTTTGTCCTCGGAGATGACGTGGAGCGCCGGTTTCCAATTCTCCATTTTCCTTAATTTCCTTCCCCGAGAAACCATGCGTCTATTCTCCGATCGATTTATTAGGTCCGACTCCTTTTTCTCCACCGGCGGTAGCCCATTCATCACCGTCCTGATGGTTGCGCCGCCACAGCACGTTCTCAATTCCGATAAAAACTTCATACTAAATATATTTATAGAATATTTAGCTACAGTTATAAATTTCGAAAGATGCAATAATAACTAATTGCAAAGGGTATATATAGGGAAATATTGGATCGGGGTAATTGGATAAGGATTCATGCTGACGTTGTTTTTGGATTTTATTTTGGTTTTGGATTTGGATATGCTTTATAGTTACTATATTTACGGGTAAAGATAAAAATTATCGAGAGATAATATTTATTCATTAACTTTACCGGTCAAAGATTTTTTAGGATGACGTATAAATAATATAATGATGACACTCATATTAAGAGAAATTATTTTAATTGCTTTCCCTCCTTAAGTAAATTTTTTTGAAAAAATTACCTAAATACACAACTTATTTTATTGTATTCTCTAAAATCTCTTATCATTTGAAAAAATTACAAAATATTTCAACTCTCTCCTATTTTCAAATAAATCACTTAACGCTGCATTACTATACACGATGTATCAGGATATGTAATACATCACTTTACGCGATGTATCAATCGGATACATCACTATACACTACAACTGTCAAAATGGATTTGGCCCATTAGGCCAGCCCAACCCAACTCTTGAATTAAGTGGTGTTGGCCTTAATTTTTTCAGCCCATTTAGGAATGACGTTTTTTGGCCTAGCCTCATTTGGTCCGCTAGCCTCGTAGGCCCAATCCGCGAGCCTTAGAGGTCAGCCCGTGGGCTGTGAATTTTAAAAATATTCAATATATATATATATTATTGAAGTTATGATAACTATGAATTTTTGACCTCTTCTACTTTTGTTTTTATGCCTAATTTTTCATTTCTCCTTTGTTGTCTTCTTTATGAAAAAAGTGATCATGTAATGTTTTTTGCTCGAATGAATCTTATGAATGTTGTATCTTGGCTATTATGTTGTTTTGTAAGTATTCAATGAAGTGTGTGTAATTTATGAATGAATATATGTATGTATTGATGTCGTGTTCATCAGACATCAACATTCGATACTCTTTCTAAGAGGTCAATGTTGTCTATTTTTTGGTTGAAGGGCCAACCCGTGGTTCACTTAGGGCTGGGTTGAGCTGCTATTTTATAGGCCCTTTAATTAAAAGGGTCAGCCCATCCTAACCCATTTAACTCTCTAGCCCGTTAGGGTTGGGTTGGGTTGGGCCAGCCCATTTTGACAGCTCTACTATACGCAATGTATCGAGATATTGAGTGATGTATTCAGAATCGGAACGCGATGTATTGGGATATTTTGGGATGTATCCGTATTCCACCAAATTTAAGAGATTTTTGTAATTTGGAAAAGAGTAGAAATATGATGTAATTAACTCTTAACACTATGAGATTTGTGTAAAATTTCCTAATTTTTTATTGTTAAATTCACAAGACTTGTTAGTTGAAGGACAAAAACATAGCACTTCATTTTTTAAACTTTTTTTTAAAAAAAGAGAACTAAAACAAAAAGCGACTAGTTTGCATTACGAAACCCCAACAATATCGCCTACATCATGTGAAGAAATACTAAAAGGTACGAGAGAATATGATTAAAAGCGAGACTCTTGACTAAAGGTCAAATCAACAAAATCATTAGCTATCGAATTAGTCTCTTTATAGAGACCAACTTAGTTGGCACCTACACGATGTTTCCAAAAAACACTATTCATCAGTTTTGAGATATAAGTTATTGCACACTTACTCAAATTATTTAATCTATGTTTTCAAAATAGTTGTATTGATTATTAGCTAGTGATACACGTATACTATATGTATTCAAAAATTAGTATAATATTAAAAGCATGAATCTCGAAATTGTGCTTAAGTAAGATAGTCACATTTTTTTTTGATATGCCACTCTGCGAGCAAGGAGTGGGGAGGGGTTACAATGTTTCTATTAGCTGTTTGAATTTTCATTTTATTAGGAATACAATTGAACCCAAGAACAGGTTATCAAACATTTAAATTCATACTAACAAATGAACATAAATAGCAACAATCTAAAAGATTTTTCATTAACATAATCTATTTACGCCACTAGACCAGAGTGAGCTAACCATATAGCAGTTAGCACGGCAACAGCACCCAATTGTTGCACTAACACGCTAGACTGCCGAAGTTCGTATGGTTCCTTAGGTGGCGACTTTATAAAACCCGCATCACAATTAGCACTTTCTGCCAACGCTCCATTTCCACCATCCACAGTCTTTTGAAAGTCTCCCGACTGCAAAATTTTCCCAGTTTGGTTGAACAAATTCGCGCAATTCAAATAGTGAAACGCACAATCTTGTAATCTATTCTCATAAACCCCTTTGGCATTTTGTAGAAGCTGATTAACCAAATCCAACGTTTGCCTCGCACTTTTCTCTGAAAAGTCTATTGCAATTTGGCATAGACCACTCAAATTCGCGTTCTGGGAACGCGAATCGGAGTTATAAGCTAGTAGACATAAAGAAGGATTAGGTGCCTTGGAACAAATAAAAGAGATTGAATATTTGCTATTTGTATTAGCGTCGCACATGCCTTGGAGAACTAGCAATGTTAATAATAAAACTTTGTTAAAAGAAAATGCCATTTCTAATATATTTTTTTTGTTTCTGTTTGAACACTTTAATCACATTCATTCATAGTATTTATAATTCATTTCACTTATGGTTTCTTATGGTATTATCATTAAAAGAATATGGAGGACAAAGATAAAAAAGGAAATGTTTTAACTAGTAAATATTTAAAAGTTCGAATATTCTAGGAAGTTTTTTTGTTGAAGATTTTGTAATTGAATTCCCAATTTTGAATTGATTGTGTTATAGGATTCTTATTCACTTGCTTACTTTGGTATATTATTGCTTGGTTTTATACCAAAGGAATTTCTATTTTTAAACTAAAATGAATGATATATTTATAGCTTGATTGATCAAGCTTATTTTTGCTCAAAAGTGCTTATTTTTTTTCTCTAAAAATTGCTTATTTGTAAAAAAAAAAGAAGAGGTATTTGATCAAGCTTTTGGGAGCAAATAAATGTTTATGGGAAGTAGCTTTTTTAAAAGCTAAAAAATAGTTTTTTTCCCCTAAAAGTACTTTTGAAAAAAATACACTTAAAAATATGTTTAGAAAACTTGGTCAAACACTAATTGCTACTCAAAAATACTTTTTATTTATTGATTAAACATAAATTGTTTCAGCCAAAAATACCTTTTGAAAAAAAACTTTTCAAATAAATTGATTTTAAAAATCTGACCAAACATGTTATTAAACTCAAAGCACATATTCTACTCCAATTTGAGTTTAAACTAAAATTTGTTATAAATATTCATCCAAATTGGAGAAATATCAAGCTACTCTTTTTTCTTAGGGAAAAACCCGTCCCCAAATAAGATTGGTATGTCTTAAAGTTAACAAAATTTACTGCGCATCCATTATTAGTTTTATCATGTCACATTGAATTTGATAATTTACTCTCTTTTTTTGGTCGAAACTTGATAATTTACTTTTATTATAAGGGAATATTTGGTTTGATCTATAGGATAAAATATCATGGTGTGAGTACATTTTTATAGTCGACCAATAAGCAGAAAGATGTAAATTACATAATGTTAAGTGCACGAATTAAAATTAACACACATTAATGTTTTATATTGGTTCAAATTCAATGTGAATTCTAGTTCAATTAGGATTATCTATTCCGTAAAAGCTTCCACCTTTATGCTCGATTTCTTGGTGACTCAAACTCACAATCTTCATGTTAAAAGTGAGGGATGCTTAGTGGAGGATCCAAAATTTGAAGGTGATGGATGCTCACTTTTATTAACATAAAATTGCTAGCTTAGAAGGAATTTTTCTAGAAGCTTTGTTAATATTTTTATAGTGTAACTAGTAAATAAAATATAAATAATATAGGAAAGTAGAAAAAAAATAGAGTAAATTTTAGGAATAGCAAAGATAAAAATCTTATTAGTGCTCTATAGATATATTTTTATTATTTGCGCTTGCTATGGAGCCAGAGTGGCGAGCGAGATTGGGAGAGAGAGGAGAAAGGCGAGCAAGAGAGGGCAGAGAATGGAGAGATGTGAATTATATATGTATATCGGTTAGATTAGGATCCACCCGTAGGAGTGCTTACCGAGCAACTTTTTCTTGTCAACATTATTCTTGTACACCCTCCCAAACAACCTCTAACTATTTCGTAACTTTTTTCTCTCTAATCTGTAAGTTGATACAAAACTGCATTGCATGAACATGAGCAGAAATAGCAAACAACAGTTAACAGGTGAGATGTAATCATCATTTAGTATGAACTCTGAAAGCTCCATAAAACAACTCATCAAACTCAATTGCCTTCTTTCAAATTTCACTCATTCCCACCAATTCTCCGATGCTCTCCATCTCTTCTCCCAAATCCACTCTTCCCTTCATCTCCGACCAGATCATTACACCCTTTCAACCACCCTCACTGCCTGTGCCAACATCCTACACACTAACTTAGGCAATCAGCTCCACGGTTTCGCCGTTAAAACAGAGCTTAAACAATACCCACATGTATCAAATTCTCTCCTTTCATTCTACGCCAAATCTAAAGATTTGGGTTCAGTTAAAAGGGTCTTTAAAGAAATTGAAACCCCAGATGTTTATTCTTGGACAACACTGTTGTCTGCTTGTACTAAGTTGGGGGAAGTTGGGTATGCTTGTAAGGTGTTTGATGAAATGCCACAGAGGAATTTGGCTGTTTGGAATGCAATGATTACTGGGTGTGCCGATAGTGGGTGTCATGGGATTGCGTTGGATTTGTTTCGAAGAATGCATTGTTTGGGTGTTAGATATGATAATTATGCTTTTGCTAGTGTTTTAAGTTTGTGTGATATGGAGCTGTTGGATTTTGGAAGACAAGTGCATTCGATGGTCATCAAGACGGGTTTTTTGGTAAGAGCTTCAGTGATTAATGCTTTGGTTACGATGTATTTTAACTGTAAGAATGATTTTGATGCTTTTGGAGTATTTGAAGAAGCTGGGGATGAAGTGCTTGATCCTGTAACTTATAATGCAATGATAGCTGGTTTAGTGAGTATGGAAAGAGCTGAGGAGGCATTAATAATGTTCAAGGATATGCGTATGTTTTCTTTCAGACCTACCGAGCTCACTTTTGTGAGTATAATGAGTTCATGTTCATGTATTAGAATTGCTTCTCAACTGCATGCTCAAGTTGCTAGAATAGGTTTAGAAAACTATACGTCTATCTCTAATGCAACAATAACCATGTATTCTAGTTGCGGGAACTTGAATGCAGCCTTTTTAGTTTTTGAAAGACTGAAGGTGAAGGATAACGTGTCATGGAATGCCATGATTACGAGCTATGCCCAGAATTGTTTGGACAGAGCAGCTATTTCTGCATACATTCAGATGCAGAAGGAAGGGATAGAGCCAGATGAGTTTACGATAGGAAGCATACTCGCAAGCTCAGAGTCTCTAGTAATTGTTGAAATAATTTTGGGTGTTGTTTTAAAGAAAGCCCTTATCTTGAAGACTGAAGTATCTAATGCACTGCTCTCTGCCTTCTGTAAGCATGGTGAAATGAAGCAGGCTTATCAGGTTTTTCATGACATGTTTCCTAGAAACATGATCTCTTGGAATACATTGATTTCTGGTTGTCATCTCAACGGACTACCCATGGGGTGCTTGCACCTCTTCTCTGAGATTTTTAGTGAAAATTTGATGCCTAATCCTTTTACTCTCAGCATCATTTTGAGTGTTTGTGCCAGCATTTCAGCTCTACAACAAGGGAAGGAGATTCACGCTTACATTCTCAAATCTGGATTCATTTCAGAAATATCTTTAGGAAATGCCCTCATCACATTGTATGCAAAATGTGGACTGTTGCATTGGTCTCTAAAGGTGTTCCAGATAATGACACAAAAAGACATAGTTTCTTGGAATTCAGTTATTACTGCATATGCACAGCATGGGAAAGGCAAGGAAGCTGTACATTGCTTTGAGATGATGCAAGAATTAGGTGGGGTCAAACCAGATAACACGACCTTTAATGCAGTTCTATCAGCTTGCAGCCATTCAGGGTTAATCGATAAAGGCATTGAAGTTTTTACCTCCATGGTTCATACCTACGGTATAGAACTTACAGCAGACCACTTCTCTTGCATTGTTGATCTTCTAGGTCGGGCTGGGTATCTTGATGAGGCAGAAAAACTGGTAAAAGATAGGCATGTTGATATAGATTCCACTGTTTGGTGGACATTATTCAGTTCATGTGCTGCTTATGGCAATGTTAGACTAGGCAGAATTGCTGCGGGATTTCTGCTTGAGACTGAGAAGAATAACCCCACGGTTTATGTGCTTTTATCCAATATTTATGCCAGTGCGGAGAACTGGGAGGACTCTGCTAATGTGAGGAAACTGATGAATAAATGTGGTGTGTTAAAGCAACCAGGAAGCAGTTGGATAGGATCCTAATGCTCATTTCGTTAATTCTGGATGTCTTGACGTGATTGGTTTCGAAGTTCAACCTTACTTATCAAACGGAGATTGTTCATGGTGGAGCAAAGGTACTATGTCTTAAAGATTTAGACTTGCAATGTAAATGGAACATTGAAACGTTCTGATCCATGCCTGCAGGACTTAGGGTAACAGGTAGTCTTAGTCCTACATTTCCCACCTCAGTTCTGTGCCAGGCATGCTACGTTCCTCGCAAGTGCCAATGACTCCCTAGTCCATACCACCAGCGAGCTCTTTCCTCTGCATCCTTCCCCTGCCTTCTGCTCATGTTATAAATTCTTTGATGATGACTCATTGGGGAATAGCTTATTGGCTGAAAATGTTTTCTTGGACGAATTTTAAGGAAATTTTTGCACTGTGGTTAGCACTCAATGAATCTACTTGAACTGGGCAATTGCATGTTGCGATTGCCATACCAAAGGACAATTGATCCATCAAAAGGTACGTGTTCAGAATGACGAATGACAATTTTTCAAGTACAGATATCTTTGACAACTTTTATGTTCTTGATTAAAAAGTCGTGTTGATGACTCCATTATATTTTTGAAACAAGTATTATAAGGAAAGTTATTGTAAGTATTATGTAATTAACAAAAGAAGTGATTCTCCTTTTCCAGTTTCTAGTTTTTTTTTCCCAATTTTTTAATCACCTTTCTACTGAAGATATTCTGTGTCCTGTGCTATTTGACGCGCGCGCGCGTGTGTTTTTTATCCTTATCATGTTCGATGTTATAGACTGAGCTTCTCAACTTCTCTGTAGGAAGCGCTGTATTACAAATTGAGCTTCTCAATCTTGTAAGGCCAGTTAATAAAGAGCAATTTTGCTAATAACATCTGCAATAATTTTTGATCAACTACTCATGGGGGATGCTCACGTTAGGATAAGCTGCTTACATCGCGGCCCTTCCTCAAACTTTACGTGAATGGAGGATGCTTTGTGCACCGGACCGCGCTTTGTTAATTAACTACTCAAAAGTTGTCCGATCCTTCCCCCCAGCACATATGGACTTAACAATATAATGAGAAAATAAAGAGAATTTAAGTTTTTCTTTTTTGTTTTGGTTGTCGTGTCTGGATTGGTCTTATAGAAATGGAAATCATTCATGAACTGTAATCTGCTTCTTCTCGCCAGAGTATTGCCAAGTTACTAAGGCCAATAGAACCTTGATGATTGGAATTTGGATTAATGCTCATAGATTTTCTTGAGGATGTTACCTGCCAAGCTTAATCTGAAAAACCTTGCTGGATGATTAATGCCTGTCATTAACTGTTCACTTATTTTGCCTCCTATTTTCTTGGTCAATCTGGAGTTTCCCTTTCAGTTCATTATACTTGCATTAGGAGATCTTCTTCAATGAGAAAGGAAAAAGAACCTTTTTTTTTTATCGCTACAAAAGTACAAACTATCCTGGCAATTATCTTTAACCTTTGATAGGTTTAGGTATGTCTGAGCACAGGGGGCAGCTAACGCGAAAACATTTTAGTGAGGTTTCTCCAGATAGGTTTTATTTGTGTGAATGTTTTAGGACACTGTATCTGTGAAGACGATTGTTGTAGGTTTATGAAAAGCAGCTCTTTGATCACCCTTGCTCGGTGATGAAATTGGTATATATGGTGCTCAAATAATTTTCCTCGATCTTTTCCATACCTTGCAGCCTAGACTTTTTACTAAGACCTGAGGCGAAAGTTTTGCTTCTTTTGATATTTCACGCTGCTTTTTGCCTTTCCCCAATAGATGGGAAGTGCTTTATGCTGAATGATGTCTGTATAGAATGCCTAAATCTGTAGTCAAAATTCAAGAGTACAGGGATAATAAGACCATACATGGAACAAATTAGTTAGTGAAAAGGTGGGATAACTTGTGCTTTGATGGTAAGAGTGGCTCTAACTAGAATTAAATTTGGAATGAAAGATCCAAAATGTCTCATATAATCCCTAGCTGGAAAATGGATTTGGGTAAAAATTGCTCCCTAGTGAGTAAATAGTTTCTATTAAAGGCAAGCACTTAGTACACTGGCATTGCTGGAGATAGTGTCGATAGACATAAATTGCTTGATCTTTGTCTAATGGGGAGTTAACTATTCAGAGAGAATGGTGCTGCCATTATGCTTTTAGTAGGTATAAACTTTCTTTTGTGCGGTGCAAAAATTTAATTGGAGAAAGGGGCCTTCGGAATTTATCCATGTGCTGGAAACCTATGTTGCTTGGAAAATAGTGCATGTCTGGAGGATCCGATACAGGTGTGGCAACATTTTTGGAGAGTCTGAGCAACATAGCTGGAAAGTGAATCTAATCAATTAATCATAGGAGTATGCTTTCAACTTGACTATCATGTTCCAACTTTTTGAGGCACCTTCTGGGTGATGTGGTAGTAAAATTTCATTTTACCTTGAAAAGACAAAAAAAGTGTTTTATCATTAGTGATAGTCCTATTGTTTCTTTTTTTTTTTTGAAAATGGTAAAGTTAGTGATAGTCCTATTGTTTCACCAGTAGGGGATTGATTTTCTTTTGCAGATTGAAATATGATGCAAGATCCTGGATCTAAGGGCATATCTTTGTCACTTCTTATGTTTACTTCTTGCATATGCTGTGTCATAGTGGTCTTCCGGTCCTTATTATGTTAAAAATGAGCATCCTGATGGTTGTTTTAAAATTAGTGAAGGGCTCATCCTTTCTCGTTCTTTCCCTTTTTATATTCTTTTCTTGGTACTGCCATTTGAACATTGTTGACCAACCTTTCTTGCCTGAATGAATATAAACTTTATGCTCGCTCCTGTTGCCTTCAGGTCTTGATCTTTCGACTCCTTCCCTAAAAACAACAACATACCCAGTGTAATCCCACAAAGTGGGGTCTAGACTCCTGCCATAAAAAGTTATGTTAAACCAAGTGAAACATAACTAATTACTTTTGTATTTTTGCCATAAATAATTTAATTCTTACTCCTTAACTAAAGAGGAGTAGCTAATAGTGTAACTGATTCTTTTCATTTCTTTTTTAAATGTCGACACCGCTTATTAAAAGTTCTGCATGTCATTGGTTGCCTGGTGTGCAATCTATATGTTATGTAGCAAAATAATTGTGCACCTCATATGCTGATTTTCATTTATCAACTTACTGCCCTCTCTTCAGGTTTTAATCCTTCTCCTTTAGCAAGTGTTGCATTTCTGGCAGTTCACGGCAGATCCATGAAGGTGTGTTTACCTTGCTTGAGTTAACATGGATTGTTTTTGCAATTCCTACCAGTGTATGGTTGTACAGAGCTAGCACACTAATCTTGCAATATAAGAAAGAGGAGATACATATCCTAATCACTATTAATGTGATTGTCATTCAAAAATTTGATGTTAGTGCCTCACATGTTAGTGAAGCTGGTGTACTTTAACAAAGAAAATTGAATCTTGATTAATGTGTGTTTTACATTATTATCCAGTTTTTTCAAGTGGGTTGTGTGATATATTTAGGTGGAAAACTTTGGATTTTCATCTCTCAAAAGGAGGTTTGTGTCATTCTTCAATGTGGTGAAGTTAGAAATTGTTGTCTTGCGGTGAGCTGAAGAACGTAAAAGAGTTACCAAGGTGAAACTAGGCTGTCGGATCATGAGACACTTCGAAAACTTGTTATGTAGCAGTGGCTAAAAGCTTTAACTTTCACATATATTGCTTAATATAAGTAAAAGATTTACTTCAGATCCAAAGTATATGTGTACTTTAACATGTATTTGTATAGACAAATGTGTATGCATTAGTATATTTATCAGATCAAGAACGAAGTTGTCCAAGTTGAAGTGAAAAAATCAAAAGGGAAGAATCTGGCAATCTGTAAAATCAATTGATGTATACTATTTTTGGACGACTTAAATCAAGTAGAGGTGCAAAATGTTTTTCATCTTCATAGTTGAGTCGGATGTCATTGGATTAAATTAGTTTGGTTTCCTTTTTCTTCGCGGCTATTGCCACAGTTAGTTCTGTATGATTGTATAAATGTAAGTTGCAGTGTTGGGCCTGTGCTAAGCATATGCATATGCCTATCTAGTTAATAAAATAGAAGTATAGAACCATACTTGGAAAGACATTTTAACCTAAATTGCATCAACCCTATGTATGACTACTCAATTGGGATGATGTTAATAATATAGTTCAGCAAAAGCTCAATCAATCTTTTAATATATGTGCTTTTGTGAATCTAGTTCTATCAACTTCATTCATCCTGATTCTTAGTAGGAGCTTGTGAGCTGAACCTTAGTAATTTTTCCCATGATACTCTTGCATTTCTACAGGATAATCTTCATATACTAGTAGCTTTTTTGCTTTTGCCTTTTCTTTTGTTTCAATTCCAACAGAGTTTCCACTAGGTTTGGGTGTCAAGTTGTGTTAAGCTTATCTCGGGTTCCTTATAATTATTCTTGAGAAATTATATCCGTTCTCAATTTTTTTTAATTATAATAGTGGCTTGCCAATTTGTACACACCTCGACTATTTGGACTATTAACCTTCTAACTATTAATTTATGTCTAATTTCGTTTTAGAAATAGACCTATGCTTCTTTACTTCATTAAAAGAAGAGGTCTGATATGTAGAGAAACTGATTTGCACGTTCTTGCTTTTGTATTCTTTATCATTTTTAACGAAGCATTCACATTTGCTTTGCTTCGAGTTACTTTAGTGGATGAGGGGTTTGCGATGATGAACAATGCGATTAATCATGTTCAAACAAAGTACATGGTATCACCTTTCGTTACGCCTTTATACATTTAAACGCCTTAAGAAAGTACAGTTACCCAGAAATATGATTTCGTCTACGAACTAATTGACTATTTATTTTGAACAACTATGGTACAAAGTTTTCAATTCACTACAAATTATTTAAACAAAAAAAGAGAACATGAACCAACTAAGCTTCATAGTAGAATGCCATGAACACTTTTCAGTGTTTCCATAGATTTTACTCAGTTGTGCTTCGTCTCTTTCCCTGTTTGTCTCCTTCATTTTTTGGGTTAATCGTCTGTGTGTTCTCTTAAGTGATTGCTTTGTTTTTGTTTAGATGGTTTGGAGATTTGATTTGAGTTTTCTTTGTGTGTTTTATCTTGCCTCTTTGTCGGATTTAATTAGGATGATTTCTGTTCTGTGCGATTTGGCGTGTTGGATGTATATATTCCTACTTGAGCTTCAATTTTTGCTGTGCATGTCATATAAATGTATACGTGTGAACTGAATTGGGGCTTTTTGGTTCTTTCAGGGGGTGAGGGGATTAGCGCCTGTGAGGTTTGATATTTGAAGAAACAAATTTTTGTGCTTCATGTGGGCTATTACTTTGAACAGCTGGGAAGTCCTTATAAATTTATATCACTTTTTGAAACGATTTCCTTTTCCCCGACTATTTTGCTTGTAAGCATTGTGTTACTCCTTCTACTCTCTTTTATTTCTTTGGATTTTCCCGTTGTATTTCCCTTCTATCTTCTGCAGCTTTCACCATGTCTGTAGCCTTTACCTAGAATGATGGCTTTTGTGCTTTGATTTAGCCGAATAAGGATTATGGCGTAGTCAAAATTTAACACGTGAGTGAAGAGCTTTTGGTCTTTAACTGTTTGCGGAAATTCTTCAGCGATGCAGACTTTTCGATTCCAAATCTCTTGTGTACCTTCCTAATTTCTTAATTATCGGCTGAGGTGTTGATATCTTTTTGCTAATTCTTGGGGTGTGATGCTTACTTTTCCCTCAGCCGTAATTGTTGTCGTAGTATCAACTACTCAATTTCCCCCTTTTCATCCTTTTTTTTTTATTATATAGTTGTTCATTGGCAATACTGTTCTCCCCTCTAATATGTGTGCTCTTTTTTGACCTTGCAGGAAGAAGATCCCTTTGGTTCAAGATTATCAGCCTTCGCATCTAAACCAGAGGTACCATCTCATTTTGTTCGATGCATGCTAGCGTATCTATGTAGAATGGTGTGGATGTCATGCAAGCTATAAGTCTACTGAAATTCTCTCTCTCTCTCTCTCTATTTATCTATCTATGTATGTATATGTATAAAAGAAATAGCATTTGTCATTACTTATAGAGTCATAACATGTGGATATATGCTTTGAGAGCTTCTTCATTAGCAGATTTTCCAGGTTGGCATGAGTTGCGATCCTCAACTCAAACATATTGCTGCCTTTATAAGTGAATTATAAGTATAATTGTTCATCATTAACAAAATATAATAAAATAAATGCTCCAATAAAAATATATCCAACCTCATAACCAAACACTACTATCTTTCGTTACTGGAATTATTACCATGAAGTCTTATGTATTCCACCCATTATAGTTGTCGTTTTACCACTAGCCTCAACTACTGGCTTTGTAGCTGTTTTAAATATGTGCTTTTGCTCTCCACTTTCGGCAAAAACTTCTACAAGCTTGTAAAACTCAAAATTTCAGTTCTTTGCTCAACCTTAACTTCTTGAGCTGCATGATTTATGGAGTAGTTTGTCATGTGTTTTGTTGTACCACTCGTGTTGTAGGTGCTCGGTAAAATCATTCAGCACCATCAATTTTTGGTTCTACAGGTCTTTGACGAAATTTCTCAAGCTCTAATATAAAATAATATCCACTCACCTTTCAGATACATCCATGATTCAAAGTGAGTATTTTCGCATATTCTCTATAAAGCATCTTTGGTATCCATTCTTCAATATCTCTCACCGAATGCAAGCAAGGATCGTATTCCAGATTCTTCTAATCCTGTAATCTGAATTCTTAAATACAAGACCTCTTGTTTGTTAGCTGGTTTGGGGCAGCTCTGTCTTTAATTCAATATGATAAGGAGATCCTCTTGTTTGTTAGCTCAGTAAGGAGTAGAGAAGGTAAGAAATTCCATTAGTCCTGTAATTCAAAATACAAGATTACCCATTGTCCCATTTCAATTCGAACCTTCCTCCAACCAGTAATACCCATGGAAAAGGTTTCTTTTTGCTTCTCTACTCTGTCGACCGGAAAATGGACGTGGATGTTTCTTCAATGTTGCTTCGTCCTCACAAACTAAGTTTTTTTTCCACAAGTGGAGACAAACCCCAACGGTAAACCTTTCACCACGCCACACAATTTTATTTCTGGTAATATTTTTCAATTTCTTTTTGTGTGATGATTCATCATAAATTGATTAGTTTTACACTGATTGTGAGCCTGCTGCAACCCTACTCCTTTATACGAGACGGGAACGGTAATAGAAGGAACTTGTCTCAAAAGACCTACAATCTCTTAGATCCATGTAGACATAGCAAAATAGAAGGCCGCAACAAAATAAAAAGATCTATATAGGTGATACCAATTAGTTCGGAATATGTTTAGGCATGTTAATAAATTTACTCTAGGTTTTATGTTTTCTAGGAGTCTTTTCATCTTTTTAGAGATTTGTATATCTATAGGAACTTGTGCTTTCTATTTTTATTTTGTATTTTATTGGTTCAAGATAAGCTTAAATGAGTGATATGATCGATGAGGATTTATGCAGTGATCCCAATTTGCTTATGATTTAGGTGCAGTTGTTGTCTTGTGTGTGTGAGATGCTCATGAGGTTAAAAGGTGCAAACATTTTTTTCCAGGTTCCATGCTTAGGAGTGTCCAGCATATGATAAGGAATTCTTTCCTTGCAACATAGGCTACTGCCAAATAGGTAGGTCTGCATCTTAACCATTTCCAGTGAGATCCACTGAATGTTCAGAATTTGATTTTCTCAAACTTTATTTACCATCAGCAGTCTTCAATCCTGCAGTGTTTATAACCTTACAAATTTTTTGGTATTATGAATATTAGAAGGACAATAGTGATGTTCTTTATACTCATCTCAGGTTTTTTTGTTCTCAGGAACTAATGTCTCTTATGATGATTCAAAGAATTTGCGAAACATCCTCAAAAGAATGGTTAGCACTTGGTATGTGTCTTTGATGTTCTCAATTTACACTTGTAGTGGAATGTTTCCCAGTGCAGTGTACTTTACTGTCCGGACCATATTAAAGATGCGGAAGCATCTGTCTGAGACTTGCATTCTCTTATTTAACCTCTTTTCTTCTTTTTGTCTTTTTTACTCATTGGGTGCGTGGGGGTGGGGGTTAAAGAGGACATTGTGTTTGTAGAATTTTAATAGTGGAGTTCATCAACTATGCCTCAATCCCAAAGCTAATTAGATCACCTTAAACTTGAAATAGTTACTTATGAATTACAATTAATAGGATTTTTACTTTGTGAGAAATGACATTTTCGTTGTTGCCTTGTGGTGTAGTTGTTGTTATTGTTGTTTGTGTATAGTGTAGAATTTGTTTTGTGTTTGGAGTAACAAGAGCAAAACTTGCACTTTTCTGGAAAATTCGAACCTTCGTCATTGCATATATTCTTAGTTAAAGCATTACTCAATAAAAAATAATCTCCTTGTAAGGAAAATATCAATATTTTAGAGGGAATTTTTCTTTATGGGGGGCAAAAGTAAGTTCATATTTTAAAGGGGTTTTCCACCAAATGATTAAAAAGTTTGTAGTTAGAAGTGCTTTAATTTCAAGTGTTTTGTGTTTGATTACATGGAGTAAATCAATGCAATATAAAGGCGAAATGGTCTGGTGGACCCTTGTACTTGTATCGATTTGTATTGTGGACGCTTCGACTTACCCCTTTGTCATCTGGACCCCTGAACCCATCCAAACGCAACATTTTAAATACCTCTGACCATTGACCAAATTTATGTGGCAATAAAATTGCTGAGTTGGAAAAGTGCGTGATATACACGCTAATTAAGAGCGTGAACAAATACTTTTCATTAGAAATGTACATATAATCAAGAACTTTCATTTAAAAAAAGGAAAAATAAAAATATCTCTTTCCTCTTCTCATTTTCTGTGGAGAAAAAAACCTAGGTTGCGCCACCGTAGGTCTCATCCTTCAAAAATCAACTAACATACAAATTGAAAAGAAGAAGAAATTTCTCACTCAAAAAATCAAAAATGGATTATATGAAATCAAAAAGAAATAAATGTTCAAATTCATTTTTTGTTTGAACATTCTCTGGACTGATTTATTTGTCTTCAAATCAAAAACGGGTTACAAGATTTGAGCTTTTAATTTGAAAATTCAAATTGGAAACTTCTCTCTAAAATTGAAAGCTCAAATCACAAAACTATACGAACTGAATCGAGGAACCTGAGAACTCGGCTTCAGATCGGGACAACTGAGTAGAAGAACTCGATGTTGGATTCATTGCTTGGGCTGTTACACGAAGATGACAAGAATGTATTTATTACAGTACTCGATTTTAGCTCTTCGAAGATCAAGGAGAAAAATATCAATGCCATTGCTAAAGGGTGGGAGGTGGGTTTGGATTTTAGGGAGGTGGGGACACTAGAGGTGACCAGAAGATAAAGGGGATGGGGAAAGGAGATAGACGGAGAGAGAAAGAAAAAATTGTATTTTTTAAATATTATTTATTTATTTATTTTATATTTAATTTCTGATGTGTCATTAGAAAATGATGTGGAATTCCACGTGTATTTGTTTGTATTTACACGCACTTGATCAAGTGAGAAAAGGGTTTAAAATATAGTGTTTCATTGAGTCTAAGTGTTCAGTTGATAAGGTCATAAGTAGAAGGGTCTAGTTTACAATCCGACTCAAGTATAAGGGTCTATCAGACCATTTCGCCCAATATAAATGACTCCATTATTGAGATAAAGGGGTATATCTGATTTACTCTCTTTTACATGAACTCATCCAAGATGATTCCATATAGACTTGACCCTTCTCTTGCATCATATGTTGGGCCGGAGGCCCAATATAATTTCCAGATACTCATTCTTCACCCCTCTTTTCCTTTGCACGACTCAGTAGAGTTTTTCAAATCCTTAATGTTGAGTAAGCTGCTCCGGCATTATGTGAGATGATGTAATTTTTGGTTGAGAGTTGCCAAATGTTGATTACTTTAAGGGATGATAGATGCTGCATTAGGCCAATTGCTGCTAAATTTTTAAGGCAGATTGCTGCTACGTTGAAATTAATGGTTGTTGCAATTTTGTCGAATTGTTGTTGCATTTTAAAGGTCAGATAGGTGCTGCGTTTAGGCCATTTTGTTTTTTTATTTTGGGTCATTTTGCTGTTGTATTTTAGGCAATTTTTCTGCTGCATTTTGAGACTTGTATTGCTACATTTTGAGAGGGTTGGTGACTGCAATTCGATGCCCATTTTGGAGATGAAAATGCAACTATACTTGGATCTAAGATGACAATACCAAAATATATAGCCTATTTCGATTTACTTATCTCTGTCAGTTTGTTTTCTCTTAATTTGATTTAATCTTTGAATACAATGTTTTTTTTTATTATTTTGAAGTTCAGTTGAAATACTTTTGTTTTTATTTTGGGAACGGTTGAAATCACTTTTGCTGCTGCTACTGGATGCCATTTTTGGTGCTCTTTTGCCGCTGCCATTGAATACCATCTTTTGCTACTCTTTTGTGGGGGTTGAAAAATATTTATTGCTATGATATTATGTTGGTTTCCATGTTTACTATCTTTTTATGGGGACTCTATTTATCAAATTGAATGCTAATATATTTGAAATACTGACATTTCATCCTCAATTCAAATTTAACAGGTGATTTTGATCAAAGACTGACCAAAAGAAACTGATCACAACAATAAAGCTGCATCTGCTATAGTTGTTTTGTAAATAGTATATAAATGTAATTAGTACTTTCATATATGTAAATGTTCAACTACGTTAACATCCAAATAGTATGGCATTCACATGAATGTATAAACAACACATTTAATAGCTATACTATGTTCAAGATAGTAATATGTTATTACCAAAATGTGTTCTTATTTAACTCACAATAATTCATATATAATGGTGTTTATATGAGATTTGATCGTTTACCTTCATCAATTTTAGATGCTTAATAAGACATGTTGGGTCCGTGCTAACACGTGCTAATATGAGTCATACTTATCTAGTATACTTTGAACGTGCAAAAGTAGGTACTTAAATTTGTATAAAGTTGAACACATAGATTGTATGTCTAATAAACTTGAAATTGAGGGAGTATTTAATTGTACGTCTAATAAAAAGACTTTGACTTGTAAGTCCATTCATTTAAAGGGGATACAAAATGAAACTCGCATTTATAAGTCAAAAGTCTCTTAAAGTTCCTACCTTACCAAATCCATATAACATAAAAATTAGATTGTAATAATAGACTCACACTGGTTGTACAAATTAAAACGCGATCGTCATAAATGATATATACTCTAAATAAAGAGGTCCCTACAATCTTGAAAATGGCATTGCCACAGTCTCTTCAAACTTGGTTTTTTTCCAAGCTTGTCTTAATTATCAATGAAGACCAATAGAGAATGAAAGCCAATATTATCTTTGACAAAAAATGACACAGAAAAATATTGTAATGATAAAGATTGGTGAATTAATTTGAAATATTTTCTTAGTGAAATCGTTTGAGCCTCTCAATTCTTTGAGCTTTCTTGCAATTGTAATATGCCTTCTCAAGTTGTGAGTTAGTATTATATTACACACAAATAATATCACAAATAAGAGGATTTCTCTGTAAATTTTTAAGACTTACTTAAAGGGTGTAAGTGAAATTATCCCATGAAAATGTTGTTCCCTCCGTTTCAATTTGTTTGACTTATTTTGAATACGGAGTTTAAGAAAGTAAAGAAGAGTTTTGAATCATGTGGTCTAAAATTAAAGATACGTCAAATATACCAAAATGTCTTTTAATCTCGTGGTTTTAAACATGTCGTGAAAAGTTAAAATTAAAAAGCTGCTGAAAATAAAAAGAAAGTAGGTCAAACAAATAGAAACGAATGTAATGTACTTTGCTCTCTTAGTGAGAATGCCCATTCAATGAGCATTCTCAATATTATGCCTTGAAGAGGACTCGAACCTCCACGCTCTTTAGCACGAGATTTTGAGTCTCGCGTGTCTACCATTTCACCACCAAGGCATCTGGCCGTAGGGCTTGCTTCTATTGGACCTGGAGTTGGTCAAGGGACTGTTGCGGGTCAAGCTGTAGAGGGTATTGCGAGACAGCCTGAGGCAGAGGGAAAAATACGAGGTACGCTATTGCTTAGTCGGAGTAAAAGGAAGTCTTTTCCCTTGTGGCTGCCAAGAGAAAGTCATTAATCATTATCAACATGGGTTGTGGTGGAGTGATAAGTACTTCTTCATCCTTAATCAGAGGTTTTGGATTCGAGTTTCTCGGAGTACGGAGTCACCTTTGTTAATTTTAGGAAGCGATTTACCCCCACTATAAAACTTTCCAATGTAAATCCAAATTTGATCGAGCTCCAGACGGAAACAAAAAAGAAAAGGCCAATCATTATTTTATTTTTTCCTTACACAAAAAATCACTTTGACTTGAAAATGCACAATTGTTTTCACCCCTCTCTAGAAGCTCTTATATTTTTATTTTTTTGATAACTTAAATTCACAATTTCAGGATTGAAAGTGGACGATGTTTTTACTATCCTAATATTTTTAGCAAAAGACATAAAATGTTGCAGAGAAGGAATTAAAGTGAATTATACACATTTTTACAACATTAACTTAGATTAATTTACGAATTGTGATTCTAACTTTTATGTTGCTGAACCAAAGTCACTAGATAGTTTTGTAACAAAAATATCACTCAATTTTTCTTCGAAAAATTACATAAATAGGTCATAAAACTCAAAATAATTACATGTTCATATCCCAATCCAAATAATTCAAGAAATATCCATTCTCTCAAAAAAAAATTACAGTCCACACCCCCATTCATTAAGGCTGATAATTTTCGCTTAACTGATACTAAATCAGTATATATATACTGTATTGGTATCATTATGATTTCTTGTTCAGAAATTACTCATTAGTCAATGATACTATAAGAATATATACTCTTATAGTATCATTGACTAATGAGTAATTTCTGAACAAGAAACCATAATGATACCAATACAGTATATATATATATATACTGATTTAATATCAGTTAAGTGAAAATTATCAGTCTTAATGATACCAATACAATATATGATAATAATTTAGTATCAGTTAAACCAAATTAGTTGGGGGTATATAGTGTAATTATTTAATGAGATATGAATGGAAAGGGTATATGTTTGTAAGAGATATTTGCATAGTTTTCCCATTTTCTTAAGTATCAATAAAGAAATTTCTGTAAAAAATAATAATTCAATCAACTTTGTCTTAATATCACAGGAAGTCACTAAACTATTTTTGTTTTGTAACGAAAAATTCATTCAACCTTATCTAATTATTAGATAAAATGTCTTTTTTATTGTTTGTTAATGAGTTCCTTTGATATTCAGGCATAATGAAATGACTTCTTTTTGTTTCAAAATAAAGTATAGTAACTTTAGTGATACTTACATAAATGATTTTTTGTTGCAATAATAATTAAGTAATTTTAGGGCAATGAAATAAAAAATGAGTGACGTCCATCCATGATATTAACCCCATAATTATACGCATATTTTTTTTATATTATCGATATTTATATTTAAAATCAAGATGAATATCGATCTAATAAATTTCAAAGAAGAACAAGACAACTTTTCTCTAAGATTGTTGAAATGGTCCAATCTTGGTACTCCAACCTTGTGAAGAAAAAGTTGGTGTCTAAGCTTAATATATATTGACATTAATAACAATTAGTTTCAATTTGATCGATTAATGAACCCATTTTCATTTTATATTTAATACGTAGTATGAATTATACTTCATATATTACAACACACAAATTAGATATAAATTTATAAATTGCTTTCAAGAATTATAAGATCAGTTTAATTCTTATCACCTAAATTTGGCTTTTACACTTCTCCTGTTTGGCCATAATTTTTTTACACTTTTTTTCAAAAATATTTTGAAAACATTGTTTGGTTATAAAAAGTGATTAGTGGAGTTGTGTTTGGCCATAGTTTTTACCGTTAATATTTAGAAATTTAAATGTATTTTAAAAAAAATATAAAATATTGTTTGAACATGAACTATAATTTAAATGAGATTATTTTATGAAAATAAAAAAATTATGAGTTTTTTGAAAATAAAATAAATTAAAAATGAAAAAAGTGAAAGTGAAAACAAGTTTTTGGGTGTTTTCCAAATCTCAAATACAACTTTATATCTAATAAAGTGAAAAAAAATGTCCTCAGCTGGTACCTGTTACTGGTGGAAAATGATAGGTATCTCATAAAATTAATTGAGGTGCGCGAAAGCTTATCCAAACACCACGATCATTGAAAAAAAAAGCGAAATAATTTTCCAGCCAACTAACTTTTAAAAGACAATTGGTAGAGTGCTTTGAATATTACGAACGAACTTGCTGTATTCCAGTAACAATTAATTAAATTGAACCTCCAGTTGGTGTGTCCTTTGTGCAGATGCGGAGTTAGAATTTCAATTTTATAAATTCATATGAATTTTATAATAACAACTTCAATTATTCGTAATTGAGTTCTAAATTTAATATATATATATATAATATTTAATAACTTTCTTAATCTAAATACATTGTTTAAGCAAAAGTTATTGAATTCAACGAACTCGTATATGATAAAATATATCTTGAGTTGATGCATATGGAATCTTCCAATGAGTTCAAATTAACAAAAAAAGTGTAGACATCATACAGCTGTGGAAGTGGAAGGTGGCCAAACATCTAATTCTCCTTACGCACTCTCATCATCCCCAAAGGAAAAATACTAAACACAATAATATAATTATCATTATATTATATTTAGTGATAATGATAAATATAAGTATTTATAATCAATATTCTATAGAAATATTGTTAGAGTCTTTAGTAATTCTAAATATAATGACATTACTTTAATTATCATTAAATATTTTTACGATAATAAATATTATCATCAAAAAAAAAATATATATATATATATATTATCACTAAATGTCTCCTTTGTTATAGCGTACTAATATTAGCTGTCAAATGGTCCCTTTTCTTTGTTTCTCTAAATCCAAGTCAACGTAATTAATATCTACCTAATTCACAAGCTTGCATTTTTTCCTAACTACATCAACCCTCCAACCCTTTTCTTTTTAACATAAAATAAAATGCATAAGGATAAAAGTTAATTCGTTCATATTATATATTCCCTTTATTTTAGTTTTTTGTCTTAATTTATTTGTCTTATTTTGATCATGAAATTTTAAAATAATAAAGAAGGAGATTTTTGAATCTTGTGATCTTAAACTAAAGGTCATATATGTAATTATGTACCAAATGTCCTTTGAATCTAGAGGCGGACCCACCTTTAGGAGGGGGTGCATGTGCACCCGCTAACTTCGGAAAAAAATCATGTGTATATATGTATTTCTACTTTGAGAAACTGACAGAAACTAGAATTACTCCCTCCGTCCACTTTTAATTATCATGGTTTCCTTTTTTAGAGTCAAACGATAAGACCTTTGACTAACATTTTATGATGTATTTTTTCATCATATTGATATGCAAAAGATTGCAATTTATAGTACTTTTTGTATAGTTTTTAAATATCTAAATTTTTTGTTTAAAATATCAAATTAATATAATCTAATTTAGCTTTGAAAATTAATCAAATTGACTTTCGAAAAACGCAACATGACAATTAAAAATGGACAGAGGTAGTAGATAACAGTGCACCCATGAGAATCGTAAAAGTGCACTTGTATTGCTGGTACAAGCTAGAAAAATCACCCTTGAGATTAGGGTTTAAACCCAACTAAAGCCTTTTTTTCATTGTTTTTACTATAAGTTTAGCTTAGAGCTCATATTTGAGCTAAGATAATATTGGTGCATCCGAAGTCTTCAAATCCTGGGTTCGTCTCTGTTTGAATCTCGTGGCATTGGATGTTAAGCGTAAAGAATTACTAAATATAGAAAGTAACATTCTTTTTTAAAGAGTCTAAAAGAAAATTAAAGTAAGACAAATAAATTAAAATAGAAAAAATAATTTAATTATATCGTCATGAAAAAGACTCTCTATATTTGGAGATGAAAATAGTCAAATAAAGGATTGTATTAGAGATGTCCTAAATGTTAAAGTCTCGATAAAGTTAATTATAATTATTTATTTTATTATTATTTCCCACCCGAAGTTCAATATCCTTGTGGTATTAGGTATATATCATAATTCATAATGATGATTAAAGATAATGATGACACGCGATTCAATTAATCAACTTGATTTTTGGTTGATTTTTTTTTTTCACTTATGCATGCATGGAGATAAGTTATGAATACGTAGGCACTACATTCCAAGATTTCAACTTCAATCCTTAAATTATTACTAATAATAGCTTCAATAAATTAAACATTAAAATTCGTTGTGGAAATAAAAAATTATTAACATGGATGTTGCTAGCTCGTAAAGGTCTTTCGAGGAATGCTTATCATCATATAATGTACAAATTGGGATGTATGGTTTCTTAACGAAATACTACTTACGCTACTAGAAAATAAGAAATTTAACAATATAAAATTGATATCGAATTAGGTTTGACCTTCCTTTTTAATGTCCGGATGAATATGCATTCTTTTCTTTACAATAGGGTAGAGTATGGTAGGCTCGGTTGATTGGCACCCTTGTAGACTCATCTTGTATACAAATTCTGAAGGTCCTAAGTCCTGCATTCATTAAGAACATTTCTCGTCTGAAGCATAAAACTTCAGATTGTAGGGTGTTTCCTCTACATAAGAAAAAATTGGAATTCATAAGCAATAATCTCATGCTAATTTTATTTAGTTATGAATTAGTAATGGATTAGTGATAAATTTTGTAGCAAATTTCATTTTTTTAAGTATGTGTTATAGTATTCTCTAGTTGTAGGGGCCAAAATAAGACATATATAGAAAAGAAAACTCACCAACCCCCACACAAACTAGTCCCCACACCTCATATATATCTTGAGGCCTTCCATCTATATAAAGCCTAATTGTGTCCATGCAATTCAAAAACACATACACCATGAAGACTACTTTCTTATTTTTCTTGATTATGAGCTTTTTGTTCTTGGTGGTGGCTTTAGCTGGAAATTTCAACCAAGATTTTGATATTACATGGGGTAATGACCGCGCTAAAATACTCGAAAACGGACAACTTATGACCCTTTCCCTCGATAAAGCTTCTGGCTCTGGTTTTCGATCCAAAAATCAATATTTGTTTGGAAAGATCGATTTGAAAATCAAACTCGTCCCTGGTAACTCTGCTGGCACCGTTACAACATATTATGTAAGTCTGTTTTTTCATCATTACTACATGTTATATTAAGATTTTGAGAGTATATACATCGTCACCATCAGGCCATCCAATAGGCAAACGACATCTATTTATTTATATGAATGGTGTATTACATAGCTATGTTATATTCCCTCCGTCCAACAATAGTTGTCCATCATACTAAAACAGTTGTTCAACATCACTTGTCCAATTTAGAAAATCAAGAGATAATTTACTTTTTGTGTCTATTTTACCCTTGCTAATCATCTAACACATTTTTCAAAGCATTAAATTTAATAAAGTTAAAGGATAATATAGTAACATTACCCCTACTATTTATTGTCTTTTAAGGGATACGTCAAGTCAATAGTGGACAACTATTGTTGGGCAGAGGAGTATTAATTGTGAGTGGTGATTTTGTAGTTAGATGTTATATTTTATATGTTGAATTTTAATTGGTGTGAATAAAATGCAGCTATCATCAATAGGATCAAGTCATGATGAGATTGACTTTGAGTTTCTTGGGAATTTGAGTGGTGACCCATATATTCTTCATACAAATGTATTCACACAGGGGAAGGGAGATAGAGAGCAACAATTTTATCTTTGGTTTGACCCCACTAAGGGCTTTCATACTTATACTATTCTTTGGAATCCTCAAAGCATCATGTAAGTAGCTCCTTATTTCAATTTATGTGATATTATTTAAATATTTTTTTAAATTTTTGATCGTGTGACTAATTTTAATGTTAAGTTACTTCTAATTATAAAAATATAATATTTATTTTTAATAAAGAAAAGTGTGTTACATAAATTAAGATAGGATAATTATTACGTGTACTTTACTAACTTCTAATATGGACATTTACTTAGTCCTGATATTTCTACCCTACCTTTCTTATATTGATAAACTTCTGGTCATTAGTTAGTAGTATTAATAAGTAGTAATACTATTGGAATTAGGTTTCACATAATTTATAGTGATTAGTTGTTTTTTTTCCCACCTAAAATTTACCTTTCTTGATTATTCAAAAACAACTCCACTGTATTTACTTTTTATTGAACTTTATGGATTTAATGCTAATTCTCAATAAGTTAAATCGAATTTTGAACTTTAAGCCATTGATTACTATCAATTAATGGCGAAAGAATATAAGAAATTAAAGATTAAGTGAAAGAGCCATAACAATGACCTATTTTATTACTCCCTCTGTCTCATATTAGTTGATCATCTTACTAAAAATAGTTGTTCCATATTAGTTGATCACTTTACTAAATCAAAAAGCATTAATTAAATTTTTTCTATATTACCCTTACAATTAATTCTTTTTGAAAGTGTTCACATTTATTTGTAAAATCCTCAAAAAAAAATTTAAGGGGTGAATTAGTAAAATTATCTTTTTATTTATGATTTCTTGATGTACGTGTAAAAAAAATGATCAACTAACATGAAACGAGTAGAACCGATAAAGCAAAATGATTGAGATATTTATAACCTTTTTATCGTTTTCTCAAATAGTTTGTCATATAATTAAGAAAAGATGTTCTTTGTGTCAACAGTCAGCATCATAAAACAACTTAATTCAAGGATCAAGATGTCATTAATTGAAAATGAGAAAATTAATTGTAATTATAACCAGTATTTTCAAAGGCGTTTTCGAGGCAAGAGTATCTGTCAAAAACGTTTCGAAGCGCAAATGAAAGGTGTAGATCTGTAGAGCGTATGTCGTAGAATTTGGAGCATAAAAGTGTACCATCCCATCCAGACGTTAAATTATTATTTTTTATTGTTTTAAAAGTTCTTTCTATAAAATTAAAAATACATGAGATATACATCTCGTATATTTATAGGACTTAAGCCCCATATATCAAGGCTTACACATCTCTGATTTTAACCACACAAATATCTAAAGATTGTTTTGGATCACAAGTTTTAAATATTTTTTTTAAACATCATGTCAAGTCAAATAGTGCCACGTAAAATGAGACGGAGGGAGTAGTACTTGAACTTAATTAATTTGTCCTTGTAAGTTGATTAATAATTACTAATCATTTTTTCCCATTTTATTTTATTAAAACAAAAAAATCAGCTTTTCAGTAGATGGGACACCAATTAGGCAATTCAAGAATATGGAATCAAGTGGTATCCCCTATCCAAAGTCACAACCAATGTGGATATACTCAAGTCTATGGAATGCAGATGATTGGGCTACAAGAGGTGGACTTGTCAAAACTGATTGGACTAAAGCCCCATTTATAGCTTCATATAGAAATTTCAATGCACAAGCTTGTGTATGGTCTTCAACTTCAACTTCTTCTACTTGCAATTCCACTAAACAAAATTCTTGGCTAAGTGAAAACTTGGACATAACAGGCCAATCAAGGATTAAATGGGTGCAAAATAATTACATGATTTATAATTATTGTAAAGACACTAAACGTTTTCCTCAAGGATTTCCTCATGAGTGTTCTCTCAATTAGTGCAAGTAAATTAAGATAATTATTGCATTGTAATTTGAATATATAGTACTTTGTAATATTCCTCCTTATAGGATTAATAGAATTGTTTTGTTTAATTTGAGGAATAAGATGGAGAAATTCCATATGTACTTGTTGTAACTATTTGTTAATTTTAATACTATAGTGGTGAGAGGATTTTGCCCTTCTTTTTCTTTTTCAATAATTTCTCGGGTTTGGACATATGAATGTTATTAAATCGATTGGTTCTAGGCAAAGGTTTTAAATGAAGTTGAATTTGAGTGGGTCAAAATGCATTGAGTTAATAAAGGAGTGGGTTATTTACCCGCCTAAAAGCTGATGAAATGGACTAAAATACGGGTCTTAACTCAACTCGGCAATTCTACTAAATTTTATTTGCTTTATTTATTTACTTATTTTATAAATCTTTAGTACCTAATAAATTATATTTTTTTTCTTTATAATGGTTATATATAACCTATCAAATTAAAAAAATAACTTTCTAAAAATATTTTGACAAGATTTTTCATGAGTCGATTTGGATTATATATTGATCCAGTTTTTGATGGATAGAAATGGTTATGGTGATAAATAGGTGGATCAGTGACTCATCAAAACTTGAATGGGTTGAGCGAATTGGATCTCATTTTAGTTCTAAAGTGTCAAATATGGCCCAAAAACTAATGACTAGCCTAATTCGTCCAGAATTTCATGGGCTGAATAAGAGATTATAGTCATGAAATGATTTAAACCCGCATAACATAACTCATTTTTATTAGATTTTTTTTTTAAATTTAAGTACCACTAAATAGATCTTAGTGGATGTATTTTATTATTAGCTAAGTTAGAGGTGTGCAAACAAACTTGGACTTTAGAGGTTGAAGGGTTTAGGTTAAGCAGGACAACGACAGAATATGTGGAGTGAAAATACAATTCTCGGCATTTCTTGCTACCATCCATCATTAAATAGTTTCCACTACTTGGTTCATGAAAATTATTCTGACCCACATGCTCTGAGACATATTAAATATATACAACAACAACATACCTAGTGAAATTCCACATGAGGAGTCTGGAGAGGGTAGAGCGTACGCAGACCTTACCACTACCTCCACCTCAGGTTGTTTCTGAAAGAGCTTCGGCTCAAGTGCAGACATGTTCAATATATGATTTAGATTATAAAAGTGTCTTCTATCTTACAATGCAAACATGCAGATGAGATAAATGAAAAAAAAAAACAAAGAAGTTTGTACAACTTCTGTACAAGTCTGGTTTGATCCTTAAACACGGTAAATCATCATACACACCAGCTTCACAAAGACAGACTCCAATTCTGTTTCATCCAGATATTAGTATCTGTCACACATGCAAAGCACGATTTTAAATATTTTATCAGCACAGTTAATATAAAAATGTAATCACCTGTCAAGAAGAAAGCAGACAGAAAGGAAGTCATTAATTATTCACTTTCATGAAACAAATAGATCCAAAAAAGCAGAAGGAATCGTTTTCAAGGTGCATGAAGGAAATAAAATTACCTAAGATAATAATATATGCACAAGTGAAAGACCCAACACAATGATTTTGTAAGAGGCTTTATTCAATAACTCAATGACTCTTGTATTCTCACTACACAATGAATGTATCTCTCATTATATTACAATATGTAATAAGGCACCCCTATTTATAAGACTAACAATCAAAGTAAACTAGGACTAGGAACTATAAAACTAACAAATCCTAATTAAACATAAATAGGTAAATACCATAAATAACAAATCCTAAATTAGTAAGGAATCCTAAACTACTTAGGAATCCTACTCTTGGTTTATTTCCAACATAGCCTCCCTTAAACCAAGATTTTCAAATGTGATCATGCCCAGCATCTTCTTCAACTTTATGAATAACTCTATTTTTAATGGCTTTGTGAAAATATGTAATGACCCGGAAGGTCATTTTTAGAAATTTTGAACTATTGAATAATTGTGGTTATTTAATTGACGAATATTTATTAAATAATTAATTTATTTAGTTGATAATAATGGGTCAAGTCTGAAATTTATTTAAAATGTCATACCACTTGGCCCATATTAATTAAAATAAGTTAGTGGGGTTTATTTTAGGGGGAAAAAAAAGAAAAAGAAAAGGAGAGAATAGCCGGAAGAACTTACCTGCGGCGGACATACAATTTGAAGAGGAATCATGGGAGCTTCAAGTAAGGAATTGTTATAATCATTACTTTTATAATACTTGAATAATTTTGTTTTGATTGGTTAATAGATACTAACACCAAAAGCAATTAAATATAAAAATTAGAAGATATGTTAGATGACAGTGTTGGATTCGTTTAAGAGCTAGGTACTATAGGATTTTGTGATAGTTACTTTAATATATATTTGTATTATAAGGATGTATGTATACTAAGGGAGTAAATACTTTATAATTTTAGGAAATACATGGCAGATTCGTTCTTTTTAGTTGTGATCTTTTTCTAATAAATAGTAGTACATTCCTTATTAAATGGGTTAAAGCTAGGATCTGGAAATCTCTATGCTTAATGTCCATATGTTTTCAAGGCAATGGTCCAGCAATTTTGCTCCTATAATTTGTTTACGTGTTATAAATTTGGGGTCTATGATATGAGTAATTTAGTTTCAATAAAGTTTCAGTTATGTCCTTGTGGACATGGATTCAACTTTGGAGTGAGTTTTGGGATCTAGGCTAGAAGTATAGTAATATGGGTGTCTATGGACTTGTTTGCTTACGAATATTGTACATTTGAATAGATTGCGTTGATTTGGAAGTCCAATGAAAGGGGAAGGCTCAAGTCCCGGAGTGATTGTTCGATTATTTGAGGCAAGTGGATTTCTCAACCCTTGTTAAGTGTATAGAATTCGTGTATTTTCCTTGTGGTATGTGTTGGGGAGTAATGAGACTTGGTGATGGGTTGACTTGTCCATATTGAATAATTTTAATTATGAAAAAGGGGTAATAAAAGGCAATGTGATTAATTATTGGTGTGTGATGTGTTGAGAATGGTTTGAAAGGCGTATTGATTCATTGTTGGTGTTGTATCACGATTGTGTTGTTGTGAAGTGTGCATTTTTATGAAAATGGTCATCTCCTCATTATTTATGTGAACATGTTATTTGCATTGGTTCTGAGACATGGTTGTGACAAGTGTTATGTGAACTGAGAAAGAATAAGTTAAAGAGGATGTACCATTTCGAGGGACGTGTCGCGCGCCGCGACGGATATTATGATTCGAGGGACGTGTCGCGCGCCGCGACGGATACTATGATTCGAGGGTCGTGTCGCACGCCGCGACGAATTTTATTATCGAGGGACGTGTCGCACGCCGCGACGGATTTCATTATCGAGGGTCGTGTAGCACGCCGCGACGGATGCATGGACAGATATGTCCCCCATGGGTCTCGGACTGAGAGACAGCGGGTGTGTATCGTTAGGTCAGACATGCATCACTATACTTGACATTGCATTTCATTGCATTGTGCATCTTTATCATTTGTGAACTTATGAGTACTTTTCTGTGGAACTCGTGATTGGTGAACTTTATCTTGTGTGTTGCTGATCTGTAATTGTTGAAGTGATATGGTTGAACTATGTGCTATGTAAATTGTGAACTATTAGGTTGGGCTGATTTTTATGCAGGTTGTAGTTGTGGAGGTTTGGTTGGGGTGTAAGGAGTACCCGTATTCCATACCCTTAGCTTGTGTTTAGAAGTTTGCTTGCTGAGTACCGTGTGGTTTGGTACTCACCCCTTGCTTCTACAATTTTTTTGTAGGTTATGAGCCCGGATCTTCATGATACCCTCTCTTATTTTCTTGTCCGAGGCTTCCTATGGAGATTTGTAAGGTAGCTGATTGTCATCTCAGCAGACCTTCTTACTCCTTATTTATGATCTTGTTCTATTCTAGAAACAATGTCATTTGAGACTTGGGTTTTCTTTCAAATCCATTGTAATACATTAGAGGCTTGTGCACGTGACAACCAGATTTTGGGGGTTTTAATAAGTTGACTTTGTATTCCGCATTATTAGATGGTGTTAGTCTTTTTTTCTGGTTTTACTTCCGCATTTATTGTATTAGTTGGGTTTTAGGCTGACTTGTCTTGGTGGGATAAGACGAGTGCCATCACGTCCATTTTTGGGTCGTGACAAAATATCAGCAACTTGTTCTTCAGTCTTGCAATATTCAACCACTATCTCTTTATCTTGGACCAAATCACGAATGAAGTGCCATTTGATGTCGATGTGCTTGCTACGGCCATGAAAAACAGGATTCTTTGTTAACGCAATTGCAGACTTGCTATCACAAAATATTTTTGTAGAACTATCTTGCTTGTGTTGAAGAAATCCAAGCATCCTTCTCAACCATAATGCTTGTGTAGCACTACTTGTTGCGGCCATGTACTCTGCTTCAGCAGTTGATAAAGCAACAACTTGTTGTTTCTTTGAAGACCAAGAAAATACACCAGATCCCAAATAAAATGCATAGCCTGAAGTACTTTTCCTTTGCATCATATCACCAGCCCAATCACTATCAGTAAATCCAACAAGATTACTATCAATAGTCTTTGAATAAAATATACCATCAGAGTGTGTACCTTGAATATATCTCAAAATTCTCTTAGCAGCTTGCAAGTGAGATTGACGTGGAAACTCCATAAATCTGCTAATTAATCCAACTCCATAAGTAATATCAGGCCTGGTAGAAGTCAAGTATCTTAGACTTCCTACCAATTTCCTAAAATATGTAGCATCGACAAAATCGTGTGTGCCATCTTTGGTCAACTTCAATCTCTCTTCAGCAGAATTCAAGATCAATTTGACTTTCTTCTTGACTTTCTTCATAATTAATATTTTAACACTATCATCATCATATTTTTTTCTTTTCTTGTATTCTTGAATAACCATTCTTGCCTTAAAATCGTCTGCTTCTCCAATTGATTTGTACTTGATCTTGCATGTCCATTCAACACCAGTTGATTGTGTATATGGTAGAGTAGGATCCTCAACAAATAATTTTTCATCCTCTTCAAAACTTATAATTTTAAATAATGATTCAGAGTTGATTGTATCTTCACTATTCATAGTCATGCACTTTAATTGCGGATCTAGAACTTCAATTGTTTTTGCTTCAATTTTGGGTAGATCATCAAAAACTTGCTCTTGGTGAACACTTTTGCTTCTTTTATTACCAGCTTCATCTTCAAAAGCTTCAACTAATTTTTCTTGTGAGACAATAGTGAGTATTTCAATTTCTTTTTCAATAGCTTCACTTTGTATAGAACAATCATGTCTACTACATGTCTCATTGGTTAAATTACTAACCTCTATCGAAGCAACATCAGTTTTCACCAAATTTTTCTGTTTAGTTGTTTCAGAAATTATTGATTTATTAGATTGACCACTATTGAAGTCTTCTTTGCAATTAAAAGCATCTATACCGCAATGAAAATTACCTTTATCTTCCTTTCCTTTTTCCATAATTTTTAAACTTTGATCTTCTTCATATATTTCTATCAGATTTGATGATTCTTCTTCTTCTTCTTTTAATTGATCATCCTTTCTTTGGTCTTCTTCATTTATTTCTATCAAACTCAATATCTCTTCTTTATCATCCTTTCTTTGGTCTTCATCCTCCACTATCACATCTCTATTTTCTCGTCCTCTACCTATGAAATTTTGACATCTTTGATTTGTCTTAACCCAGTTTGATATCTCTTCTCTTGGATTAAGTTGACTCACCTTTTCTGGCAACGCTTCATTAAATGTTTTTGTCATCTGTTGATTCAGGGACATCTCATATGTCACCAATTCACCTTCTAGATCATCAAGCTTCAAGGTATTCAAATTTCGAGTAGACTCAATATCTTTTTTCTTGATTAGAAACTCTAAACGTAGAGAATTTAATATTTTTTCAACAACTTTAACTTCTTCTAATATTTCTCCATTGATCCTTATACCATTGACAATTTCTTTAATTCTTGTAAAAAAATCTTTGATTGTTTCTGTTGGTTTCATCTGAGCCAACTCAAATTGTTCCCAAAGTTCTTGAAGTTTTTCTCTCTTCACGTCTGAAACACGTCGATATGTTTTTGTTAAAATTGTCCAAGCCTCCTTTGCTGACGTAGCATATAAAATTTTATTATATATACACAATCCGACCGTTTTATCAAGGTAAAACCATGCCTTATAATTCAATTTTCTATTTTTCTCCAATTGTTTTGCAGCTTCACCAGTCAATGTTGTGCCCTCTGGGGCATCCACAAATCCAATATCAATAATGGACCATAGTCCAACAGTTTTGAAAAAAAATTTCATCTGTTGATGCCAACTCTCAAAATTATTTTTGCCATCAAACACAAAAACAGGACATTCGGGTAAATATGGAATATCCATATTCTTTTGTATATGTTGGATCTCACACACGACTATTATAAGGATCTCACACAAGCTTTTATAAGGATCCCACACAAGCTTTTATAAAGATCTCACACAAGCTCTGATACCAATTTGAAGGAAATAAAATTACTCAAGGTAATAATATATGCAGAAGTGAAAGACCCAACACAATGATTTTGTAAGAGGCTTTATTCAATAACTCAATGACTCTTGTATTCTCACTACACAATGAATGTATCTCTCATTATATTACAATATGTAATAAGGCACCCCTATTTATAAGACTAACAATCAAAGTAAACTAGGACTAGGAAACTATAAAACTAACAAATCCTAATTAAACATAAATAGGTAAATACCATAAATAACAAATCCTAAATTAGTAAGGAATCCTAAACTACTTTGGAATCCTACTCTTGGTTTATTTCCTACAGTGCAGCACAGAACTACCAAGAAATCATCCTTTTTCCCCTTCCTCGCGCGTTGCTCATCCATTTCCTCCTATTAACCACATACACATAATGCATGAAGAAGATCTGGCATAACAGCTAGAAGATCAAAATACTTGTTTATGGTGTCAAACATGCAACAAAGCACCAAACGGCTCTAATCTGTCTGTGGTAGTTAAGCTTGGTTCCAGTTTCTTGATATAGTCAGTATGTTTACGTCCACCTTGCTGAACATGGTGGACGATATACAGGTACTTTACTGTCTATAATTCTCTCTTAACCCTTTTGATTTCACCATTAAACATCACCCAGTCGATTCTTCAGCTTTAAAAAAACTAGTTAAGCTGAAAGAACTAATCTGATGGATATGCTGAGTCCCTCAAGAGGTAAATCAGCCGAAAGAGCCTACTCTATTCCTTTAGATGATTGAAGGTTCACATCACCCATAAAATCAAGATGTTCAAGTGTAGAAGATCAAAGTTTAGGGGCTCAGACGTAATACATCCTATATGCATTTCAGATCAACTTAGCCCGGAAATAAGCATGGTGTTGACAAGATAGAAGTGTAATTCTAATGTGATCAAGATTAAAATAAGGTGCCTAGTTTGGTTATGGTCAAATTAAGACACGACAACAGAATATAAGACTGCATAAAACAGAAAATTTGAGATCAATATAGGACTTGACAAATTTCTTCTTGAAAATTTATTTGGTGAAGTAAAATAATAAGTACATATTTTAAAATGGAAAGTCAAAGACTACATATCAAGAAAACAATAAAATGGGAAAACTAAGACCTTGCATGTGGAACCTGTGGAAGGATACAGTTACTAACAAGAAAGGTGGCCCTGAAAAAGAATATTCCACTTTTCTTTTTTGACAAGTAGTTGTCGCAAAAAATCTCTTCCAGTGGGCTGCAGCAGCAGGAAGCATTTTAGAATTTACATGTAAAAACACCAAATGGTTGCATTAAGTAGTGAAACAGGCATGATTATGTGAAGTGCAAACGCATTTGAGATTAGGTAGACAGAGTTACGTAATTGAGGACAAGATCAAACAGTACCTTCAGAGGAAGGCTTTCTGTACATTTTTTGATAAACACCTTCTGTTCAGTCCTTACAAAGTACTTACTGAGCTTAGGCTGGTAAACCACTTTTCTAATGAACGAAGTACGTGGCAGTTAGATATTTTATCAGGCAATCATTTACCCATAGCAACATGACCCTTCCTCACCTTCCCAGTCAACAAAACGAGCATTAGATGCGAAGCCAAATACTTATCGATCAAGTGGTGTAACATGCCTTTATCTCTATTCAATTTAAAACTACATCACTTCATTGACTTGAATGCCCAAAATGACAAATTCTTTATCATGTAATAAAAATGGTATGCTCAAGAATTTGAAAGCATTAATTAAGAAGATTGTTGGTATGAAACAATTACTTGCAAGTGGGAGAAACCAGGAAATTGCCTCTGCAGATGTTTACCCCTTCAGGAGGGGAAGATTAACATGAATTATTGAAGTAGAAACTTGCAAGTGCTATCATGGCGATGATTCTGTTCCTGAATGGCATGGACACTTCTAAAGTGGTCGTGTTCTTGTTGGAGATTCCCACAACCCCTCGTTTGACCCTCATCAGACTTGTGTGGAACTCATCTTTTACCATGTCCAGATTTGTTCCATTGTTTGACGATTCAGCATGTGCCTTCAGTGTGCCTGGAAGGCACTACCACATTTTATCATCTATCTATTTCTTCTTCTTTTTTTTTTTGGATAAGGTATATATTTCTTTTTTTCTCTTCCTCCATATCAGCTGCAAGGTGCAAGTAGATTTTAAAAATCTCCACAGATGACATTCAAATTCTGAAGAAGATAAAATGTGGACAAGGTGAGCAGGAGTCGAGTGTCTCTAACAAAAGTTTTAAGGAAATATGATCCGTATGTGTCACTGCTAATAGATAATAATGCATGCTTTTAAAAATTCAGTGGTTATTGTCTCCCATTCTTTTTAGGTGGAAACTTGGAATAGTTTACATATAACTACAATAATAAAACTATCCGTTTCCAAAACCAAAAAAAAGAAGAAAAATAGTCTTACCTCATGCAATTTCTGCTTTCTTATTGGTTTTGGCGGTGCTTTCTTTCCTCAAAGCCCCAAAGGATCAAAAATAGGAAACATGATGTTCTCTGTTTTTCGTCTGTCATGTATTTTCACTTATGTCCTCTTTGACAACGAGAGGATGGGTTCCCCCTTCGAAGGACACTTTCTCAAGCTTTTTTCCCTAATCCCTTTCAGTTTGTAGATGACAAGTGGTTCGTCTCAAGTAGTACACTGCCGATCTCTACATTCACCAATGTAATTTTGACTAGATTCAAGAATCAAACCCATTACCAATAAGATTCGCTATACATGACTAAGCCAAAAAAAGGTGAGAGTCTAGTGCAAGCTTTTTTGAAAACGCTTATCGAATGAGCAATTTTCCTAAAGCAAGAAACAAGCGACTAAATTGCACAAAAGCTGCTGATTCTAACGACATATTTGTTTTCTTGCTCGTTAGTGCTATATAAATCACTATAAAACCATCCAAGTTCTTGCTACATTGTGTCCTGTACTTTCACAGGAACTGAGTATGTTGGATAAGAACTTGTTTGGATCCATAGTATAGAGGTAAAAGATAGACAGGTACCTTAAAGACAATAAGAAAAGAATATGAAAGTGTTCGTGTTGAAACTAATACTTAGGATAGAGAGCCAAAAACTTTAGGTTTCGAATGACATAACTGACTCAGTACTTTCTCACTCTAATAATAAAATAACCGACTGCAGACGGTAGAGGTCGACAGAATTCTATTTCCGATTACCTCCTCCCACAACTCCACCCTCCAAAAGAGTAACCACAAGTCTTTACGGTTTCTAGAGTTAGTTCTTGAGAAAATGGTAACTTGACATACAAAGAAAAAATCTTGAGCATGAGATAATGAGAATGAACCAAAAAGCTGAACACATTGGGCTGACCTTCAAGAATGATTAAACTTCATGTTTTGGGGAAGGATTTACATGGCTTTGGTCTAGTGGTATAGGTGTAACAGATGATGTGTGGTTAGGCACACTTCATGGGTATGAATCCTGCCACACACAAAATTCTGATATTTAACAGGAAAAGGGTAGAGGGGCGGGCCCATTATCAACAAAGATTCGAAGAGTGTGTGGAGATTTCTAAAAGTTCTGGGTACGGATTTGTTTTCCATATTTTGGTAGCTCACGAACCTCATTTCCATTAATAATAGCCTTTGATGGAATAAGTGAAAACTACATATTACCAATATATCAGATAGGCATGTTGTTCATGCAAATGTCATATTCATGTCCAAGTCCCTGCTACCTAGTTGGAGATGGAAGCTGGAAGCAAAGTTTTATCTCAATAGAGGACAGGTGAACTTTTATGCAAAATATCTGAAACCTCATTTCATCTTCTTCTATTGTGATAATAAAGATATACACCTTGACTCTAACTCAACCCCAAAACTAGCTTATAAGGTGAGATTATCCAAGATCATATAAAGATGACAATTTTCCTCATACCCACTGATGTGGGACTC